>CM021104.1:387381733-387709512 GCA_007115665.2 Sequoiadendron giganteum
CCTTGGGACAACTTCTACAAAATCGGTGCAATCTTCAAAGGATGAGAAAGGTGTTCAAATTATGACACAACATGTACATACCATCACAATGATGCATATGGACATATGTACCACAATCGAAGTTAAGTGCTAATACTCCAGTTGACCACCTGTTGTGACCTTTTTCACACATCACCCCATCAAGATGGGGACCCCCTAAATTTTGCTCCATTCTGGTCTTTTGGCTTTGGTTCGCTCTCTCTCTGGTCTCTGGTCCTTCCGGGGATGTCCCGTCGTTTGACCCAGGTTAAACTATTGGTTAAGTCTGTGTAATTAGGGTTTTCATCCTTCAGGCTTATTAAAGGTCAAATTGAGTTATAAAATTGAAATCTAAGCTTAGTGCAGCAGTCAGAAGACTTCCAGCAGAGTCCCCCTAAATTTTCACTGTATTCCGGCAACTTACTATTTTTAGTAAGTATTCAATTTGGGACTATTTTATTGAGATTTTGGAATTCTGTCAGTTCCACCGCATCCGGGTAACATCAAGCTACCTACACGTAAATTTTGAGCCAGATCAGACGACTTGCTATTTTTGGCAGTTCAGGCTTCAAGAGCCATTTTTTGGGTTTCCACATGAGCTTTTCAGATGCATGTCTGGAGAATCCTTCTGGGTTTTCCAAAACCTTCGCAGTGATGTAACATGCAAACCGAGACAACCACTTTCAGAGTTCAGCCTTCGGAGGCTATTTTTAGGGTTCGCATGCAGTGTTTTTCAACGCATGTCGGGTTTTTCTTCATGGGTTTTTCGAGAGCTTCGCAACGGTGTGGCTTGCAAGCAGAGAAGATCGAGTTTTGAGGACTTACTATTTTTAGCCAGTGCATGCATGCAGACCAGTTTTCTGGGTTTTTCTGGGTTTTTTGAGATCCCGCAGGCAATATGACATGCAAAACCATCCGGCAGTGAATGAGTCACTTTTCAGACAGTTTCTATTTTTAGCAGGTACACTCCGGCAGCCGCCCAACACTCCAGTCCAGCAAGCAGAACGACATGCAGAAGGAACGAAGTCAAACGGAGACCGTTCGGGATACATGCAAATCAAATTAGGGTTTCCACTTTTATAGGGGGTAAAATCCAAAAATAGCCGAAACAAAGTACCCCACCCATGTCAGCACACTTCAAGGTACCTGCTGGCAAAATTTGAGCAAAGTCGGAGAACTTACTATTTTTAGTAAGTCAGGGCACGGCTATAAATAGCAGGTCTGCACCCGAGGTTGGCATCCGAGTAACCCTCAAGCTATCAAGATCAAGCGTTGCAACTTTCAGGCAAAACGGAGCTACTGAAGTCAGAAAGTCAAAACTTACTATAAATAGCAGGTGGCTATAAATAGCAGGTCAGGGCAGAGGACTGACAAAACAGGTTCACAAGGCAGAGAATATCATCTGATGAAATTTTCAGGCAAAACGGAGCCTTAGAGGTTGAAAATCAAGGGATTTGCTAAAAATAGCACAACTTGCTAAAAATAGAATGCAAGAGCAGGAACAGGCAGAGGCTTGAAAATTGTCTAAGGCAGAAATAAAAGTAGACCCATCAAAATGCGCCCTCAAGAAGAGATGCCTTCAAAACGCCTAAGGCATAAAACAGAAGCTCATACCTCAAAATGCGCCCAAAGAGGAAGGAGAGAGGTGAAAAGTTTCTAAGTCATGAAAACGAAAGTGGAACCAAGGAAATGCGCCCTCAAGAAGAGATGCCTTGAAAAAGTTCTAAGGCGTGGAAAACAAAAGCTCACCTAGTGAAATGCGCCCACCTCAAGGATTGAAGCCTTGAAAAGTTTCTAAGGCGTGGAAAACAAAAGCTCACCTAGTAAAATGCGCCCACCTCAAGGATTGAAGCCTTGAAAAGTTTCTAAGGCAAAAAACAAAAGCTCACCTAGTAAAATGCGCCCTCAAGGAAGGTGAGGACTTGGAGAAATTTCTAAGTCAAGAAAATGAAAGTTCAAGACCCCATATGCGCCCAAGGCAAGATAAAGTGGCTAGGACTTGGAGAAATTTCTAAGTCAAGAAAATGAAAGTTCAAGACCCCATATGCGCCCAAGGTTGCTGGAGAAAATTTCCTAAGGCAACGAAATAAAAGTGGAACCTAGCAAATGCGCCCTCACCTTGAAAGGATATTCTAACTGTTTGAGAATTTTCTAAGTGAGAAATCAAGGCTTGCATGAGTAAAATACGCCAAGGTTGCTGGAGAAAATTTCCTAAGGCAACAAAATAAAAGTAGACACATGAAAGTGCGCCAGAGGTGTAAAGTGAAGGAATTTTTTTTTAATGAAAT
This sequence comes from Sequoiadendron giganteum, assembly GCA_007115665.2. NCBI lineage: Eukaryota > Viridiplantae > Streptophyta > Pinopsida > Cupressales > Cupressaceae > Sequoiadendron > Sequoiadendron giganteum. Next base: position 387,384,040 of record CM021104.1, read on the forward strand.
AAATATTTCATCAAAATGTATACGCCTATGGTAGAGAAAGTGTTAGAAAATTTTTTCTAAGTGATATAACACTTCACTAGGGAAAAATACGCCCTTGGCAAGGAAGGATGATTTGATGAGTTTTAAAATTCTCCGAAGGCAGTTGAAAGTTAACGAATCTTTTTTCAAGGGGAAAATTTGATATCGACGAATATTTTCCATGGGTCAAGTGAAAATCAAATGAACCCGTTTAAAATGCACCCATGAGTTAGCAGAGTTTGAAAATTAATTTCCTAAGGGAAATTTTAATATTTTCAGAGGAAATTCGTTTTGCCTAGATTATTTTCCTGACAGAAGTTAAATCTCAAAGGACGAATTATTTCGAGCACGCAAACAATTTTTAATCGCCCGGAGTTGAACATTTTAATGAGAGAATTTAAAATGTCTAAGGCAAATTTTATGAAATCGAGGATTTAAATGACAGACATTTTAAAAGTTGGAAATAAATTTGCAACTCCCACGAAATTTTTCGAGTTGAATTTATTTAAACACTGCGAGATTTTAAAATGGAATTTTAAATCAAGTCAAGTGATTGTTTTTCTCGCGAGTTGTTTAAATCGCCAAGAGTTAACTGGCAGACTAAGAGGAAAATTCGAAATTTGAAGAAGAAGGAATCATTATTAATGGCGACTGCCATAATGACCGGCTGACGACTAGCCCACTACTGCGCTTGAATTAGAAGATTCCGAACGAAGAGAGTGGAAAATTGATGAAGGTGCTAAAAATAGCCCCAGCACTACTTAGCAGGATTCTCCGAGAAAAGTTATTTAAACAATCTCTTCTCTCATTTCTCCTCACATTGTTTCGAAGTTGAAGTTGCTGAAGAAGTTCTTGAGAGATTGAAATATTTTCCAAGTGGTTGAGGAGAGAAATTCTGTGAGAGTTTATTTTATTTCGGAGTGTTGAGTTGCTGAAAGTGCGAAGTGCTGGAGAAATCTTCATTTGCCGAGACTCTTTCTTTCAAAGAGCTGAAAGTGTGTTGCTGCAACTTCGAAGTTGAAGGTTGAAGTTATTTTCCGGAGTTGCTGGAGAATTTAATTCTCAAAGAGCTGAAAGTGGAGTTGCTGCGAAGTTCGAAGTTGTATACTGGAGAGCTAAGATTTTATTTCCAGATTGTTGAAGTCGCTGCAGACTTGCAAAATTGTAGAAGATTTCTTTTCTCTGGAGATCTTTATTTTCAAGCTACTGAAAGTCGAAGTGTTGAAGAAGTTTAAACATTGAGAAGTTGAGGAAGTTGAAATTTCATATTGCTGGCAACTCTTTATTCCTCTAATTGCTGAAGTTGACAAAGTGAAGTCAAGGTTCGAACTATTTGTGTTGGAGAAATTAGCTACATTGCTGAAAGTTATTAGCTTGCTGCGTTTTTTCTTCACCAGTCAGAAGTGCAGTTGCTGAGAGTTGTCTCTAAACTCAGAGATTTTTATACAGTACGAGGTTTGGAGTTAGAAATTTATGCTGAGAAATTTTATTTTCAAAGCTAACTCCGTATTCGCAGCCATCTCGGGAATTGTTTTATTTTATTAAAAATCTGCAGTCTAGCTTATTCTTCTATTTTATTTTGCAGATGGCTGGCGCAAAGGATGTTGCAGGAACAAGCAGAGCCGCAGGCAGAGCTGCAAACACTGAAGCAGGCAAGGCTGGCTCATCCCGGCAGGCAATGATTAAGAGGCTCGCTAAGCCATTTCTCCCAAAGTCAGCAATAGTTTCAAAGTTGGCAGGATTAAATGACACCAACCTTGGTTCATTTAATCTAAATGCACTCAAATCGAGGATGTTCGGGCTAGGGGGCCATCAACCATCCGTCACGGCACATAATATAATGAAGAGTGGAATCTACGCAGCTGCTAGTTTTCCGCCAGCAATTCAGTGTCCGGAGCTAATTATGGAGTGCGCCAATCACTACAAGCCAGAACGTAGGACGATTGTCTCTCCGGATGGTAAACTGCTCGCCAACTTCACACCGGATGCCATCGGAGAGGCATTTGGGATTCCAACTGCTGAGGAGATGTTATACAGAACAAATAAGAGGGCAGACAAGATGTACTCTTCCTCTTTCGAAAGAGTCACTGCAGTCATCAACAGAGTTTGGATGCAGAAGCCGAGGCCACCCCGCACTAAGCTCCCAAAGCAGATAATTGCCGAGGACGTGAAACAAGAATACTGTGATTTGATAATGATGCTGAGCCGGGTGAATGGGAGTGCACAGGCTTACATTTTCGAGCCTTGGATGTTCTACTTCATCGAGATCATCTTGGAAGGAAAAGAGTGTGTCGATTGGGCTAGGATGATTAGCAACCACATCGATGAGCAATTCAGGAGCTTGAAGGTGACGAAGACTTTCTACATGAGCTCATATGTGATTTACATGTTGGCCAGAATGACTAAGTATAGAGGGATTTCGTACAAAGAGCCAATCGGCTGTGCCCCTGGTCAATTCAAAATTCATGAAGCCTGCACACAGCTACATTTGGCTAACATTGCCAACTATAAACGGGCAAATGATGCATTCACAATGCACATCGCGAGGACGCTTCAGCAGAGGACGCAGCAGAGAATATCTAAAGAAGCACAGACACTGATTGAGGAATATGGGTATTGGCTCATCCAATTCCCGAAATTCACATATATTAGGCTGCAGGGGTTCACTTCGTATCCGTATCGGTTACCGCGATACCCCACTGATCACATAGTAATGCTTGAGATATCTAGGCAATTGATTGCCTACGATAAGATTCAGAAAAGGAAAAAGAAGGGTGGGCTTGATTTCCCTATCACCATGGGAAATTCCATTGAGGTGTGTCCCTCTTTGCAGGCAGCCCGAGAGGCAGAGGACGAGCTGCAATCTTATCATTTGTCATATCACACAGGCAGGCAGGATTTCGATCCTTACGGGAACATCCGGATGGTACAGAACGTTGAATACCGGCACAGAGCTCATCTGGAGGACTTCTGGGCAAATGCAGTGGATGAGGCTGAGATAAGAAGAAGGATGTTTTCCAGACTTCCTCTCAAGTTGATTAGAGAATGTGAGATTATTCCAGTTCCCGACCAGGTGGAGGAGGATGTCAACATCATGCAACCCGACTATGGGTCAGTTAGGGATACTCCTGTCCCACCACCTGATTGGTCCGAGCCAGAGATCATGGACTTGGACACTCTTTCTATCCCGGTGATGACTTTTACCAGGACTTGGGTCGACAGACATGTATGCAGACTTAAGAGCAAGTCGATCGCCCTTACTTATAGCTTGATGGGTGACCCAAGGCCGTTATCGGTAAAAAGAGGGAAACAAATTGCTCAGACATCGAGGGCACAAGTGGAAGTGCCAACCCAACCGATACCGTTGAGGATAGAACAAGCATCACCCGTGCACTCACAAACTCAGTCTTCGAGTTTGAGAGTGGTTTCATTATTTGCCGATCAGAGGGCAGGATTAGAGGAAGAGCGGGGACTTGAGGAGGTAGATCAGCCCAACGCCCGGGAATCAGCTAGTGTCAGTCTATCCAGGGGCGGCCAACAGGAGGAGGAAGAGGAAACAATGGCCGACACCCATTTTCAGCAGATGTTGGACACAGCTTTGGAAGAAGAGGAAAACACAGAACAAGGGACCCAAGGGTCGGGAGATACCCAGCTTATAGAGGAGGATGAGCCTGAGCAAACCAGTGCAAGAAGAGAGGAAGTGCACGAGATGGAGGCAACAGAAGAACAGCCCCTTGTCATTTGTAATCCACAGCAGACAGTGCCTGATTGGCTTTCCGACAGAATGAGGAGAGAACCCGAGGATGACACGGATCCGGCCATTGAGATGGAAGAGTTCCTCAGGAGGATCAGTGCGCCACCAGAGAAGAAAAGGGCCCGAAAGTTTTCAAAGATCTCGACCGACGAGTCAGGCTCTCGCACGCTTCAGGTGGCTATTCCGAGGGAAGATTGTGATCGAACCGAGGAGAGGCCTGAAAATTATGTGATCACCACAGTAGAGTTGGGTCGTCCTACGGGAGCCCAAGTTATCGAGGAGTTCGATAACTCCTATCAGGCATTGAAGGATCAGTTGCTCCGCACGGAGGGGAAGTATAAGAAATTGAAGAAGGAGCACAAACCCTTGATAGGATATATGCAGAATCTAGCACGTCCAGGTGAACCAGCAGACCCGGCAGTGGAACGTCCATCGGAGCTTCCGAATGAGTCAGTTGTTGCCTTAGAGGATTTGAAGAAAATGGAAACGGAGGCGGACAAGTGGGTTAGCCGTGTTCATGCTGAGACAGGGAAATTCATGGAGGACCTTGTCGATGCTTATCGACAGGCCTCAAATATTTTGGCACGGATGGATATAGTAGATCAGGCCTGGGGTGATACTCGCATCTATCAAACGAAGACTGTACTTCGTTTGGGGGCTTTGATGCATATACCTCTAGAAACCTTAGTGGATGGAGGTGTAATTCAGAGAGGTGATAGGTACGATTTCACCAGTTGGTACTCCTCGGTGGTCACAGGCCGTGGATTTCACGACGCAGCAAGGGCAGATTCAGCTAAAGTGAAGAAGGCAATGGGAAACATCTTGGGGGGAGTCCTCAATACATTAGAGGCCATATTTGCTAGAAAGTTGGTCCCAGAGGAGATAACTGCTGATGGTTTGAAAAGTAGACTGCCTCCATTCTTCTCAGCTGCGAAGTCACTTGTCCTGGATGACTTTGAGAATGTCTCCACGTTCTCTAGTATAATTCAGCATACCCAGGACGCCTTAGTGACATGGAAGAAATCTTGCATCAGATACGGACAGACGGTAGCAGTCTTGGAGTTCCAGCTCAACCATATTCCACCGATCTCTACACAGGAGGTTGAAGCAGTATTGGCCCGGTTGATCGAGTTTGCTATCCGGGAGAAGGCCAGTGGGAACGCGCTGCTTGATGAGGATCTTCTTGATGATGGTAGTGGGCATTAATTGCTCATTATGATTCCTGCAGGGGAGTGGAGAATATTCTGTGCATTCATTGCCCACTCCTCTCTGTGGCGGTTTTTAGGGCAGAAACCCTAATCAGGGCATAGGTGGCTCGATCTGAGCCCTTCATTGTAATTTGATCTAAACCGTCCACTGAATTGGACTTGTTATAAAAGGGGCATCCCCCCTCATTTGTAAATATTAGAATTAGATAGACATTAGATCAAGAGTTGAATCAGAGCTAGAGAGTAGAAGGCATATAGCATTTAGCTTAGAAGTTAGCTTTAGATTGAGGAGGGAAGAAAACTTTCCTTTGAAAGTTTTGTAAAAGGTTGTTGTGAACACTTTTCATAATACAAAGAGTTTCATTGCTTGGTGATTTATTTTTTGTTATGAGTAGCTAGCAAGGCCGTTTCGTCTTTCCAATTCAAGGTAGATAGAGCAAAATAGATTTTATTTCATGCAAGTAGTTGTTAATTGTGGAGTGTGGCGTGGTGATTTAAGCATATCTTCTTCATCCATACCACTAGCGGGCTTGCTGATGGTAAGTTCGCCTTGCGTGGTCAACTGGAGTATCAGCACTTAACTTCGATTATGGTTCATATGTTTGTATGCGTCGTATTGACGGTATGAACGTGTTGCGTCATAGTTTGAACACTTTTCTCATCCTTTGAAGATTGCACCAACTTTGTCGGAGTTGTTCGAAAGGAGACAAAGCAAAGTTTGGTTTGAAGATTGTTTAAGTCGATCCTCGTCCTCCACCCTTTAGGAGTAGATTTGTAGAATCCCTATCCCTATCCCCTTTAAATTCTGCATTTTCCGAGTCAGTCTAGATACCAGAACAATATTGCCAAATCATTCATGTCCTAATTGCTTCACAGAGTCGAACAACTACGTAAGTCCCCTTGAAATAACCAGCAAAACACATCAACCAACTGAGTCTATTCGCGATAAAAGGAACCTTGGAGTCGAACACATGAACTTTCAAGCAATCTTAGCATGTGGGACACTTTGATCAAGAGAGAATAGAGTGACCGTTGGGGCAACTTTATTCTGTGCTGGCGCTGTCGCAAAAGGCACGTCAACACCACCCAGGGCGAACCCACCGTCAGCAAGCCCGCTATTGGTATGGATGAAAGAAGACTTGCTCAAATCGAACGCCACATTCCACAATTAACAACTATTTGCATGGAATAAAATCTACTTTACTCTATCTACTCTGAATTGAAAAGACGAAAGGGCCTTGCTAGCCGCTCATAACAAAAGAAGAAATCACCAAGCAATGAAACTCTTTGTATTATGAAAAGTGTTCACAACAACCGTTTACAAAAATTTCAAAGGGAAAGCTTTCTTTCCTCTCCAATCTAAGCTAACTTCTAGCTATTCACTAAATGCCTTCTCTACTCTCTAGCTCGACTCTATCTCTGATTCTTGTCTAACTCTAATATATTACAAATGAGGGGGGATACTCCTTTTATATCAAGCCCAGTCCAGTGGACAACTTAGATTCAAATACAATGGAAAGCCCAGATTCAACCACATATGCCCTGATTAGGTGTAACAACCCCAGCCTAGGGTAATTAAATTTTTTCCAACATTTCATTTCAAACATATAAAAGTAACAAGTAACTAAGACATTACAATAAAATTCTTCCTTTATTGATAAATGCTTGCAAGTTACAATATATATTTCCACATGAATTCCATTTTCATTGTAAATATAAATCAGAGTACAAAAGTAAAACAATTACATACATAGCTCATAAGCTTTTGCACAAATAGTAGTAAGACGGTCCAGGTTCCCTTTCTTTCAAATTTTGGTGTATCTGTCGTCTGCTGTGGAGGAGAAACATCACTCAAGCGCTTTTCCGCCAACCACAGACTATTAATACGGTCCCCCGCACATCTATCATTCGATAGATGGCCCTCCCTTCGAATGAAGAGATTGGTAAAGTATCCAGTTGCAACAACCCAACTGAGCATAGTGTTGTGTTCTTTTCACCACTAGAACCTTGCTATTTCACAATCTCATACTAGTACAAGGATCGTGATGAACTGACAGTGAAGTCTCAACTATCTCACATCTAAGTGGATGTCGTACATTCCATTACTTTGGCCAAAGTATTCTCATTCAGTACTTCGAATGAAGGTCATCTATCATATACATTACTCAGGGCTGATTTGACTTAAAGCTATCTTACACTACGCATAGGTATCGTCCTTTACTTTTGGATAATCTTTTATCCCAGACTAACCTACAACATTCTTCTAAGAAATTTACACAAGATAGGTATATCCTGTTTTAGATAACCTACCTTTTAAACAATCTACTTCAAATGGATACATAAGGGAGGTATATCCTGTTTCAGACAACCTACCTTCAAACAATCTACTTAGAAACGAAACAGTCTACAAGTGTCTTATACCATTCCTCCTAATCAGGAAATCTTTATCCTAGGAGTACTTTTAGCTTACCTCAGTTATCCCTATAACTTAAGCTGAAAAAGACCTTTCTAGACCACTATCCTTATTTCATTCCTAGTATCTAGTATCTACTTCACACATATTCTCCTTATATGGAGATCATGCAGTATAGACTACGCATATACAAAATGCAATCCATTTTAATCGCATACGTTCTTTAATCCCTTATACTTAAAAAAATCCCATTACTAAGCAAGGTAAGAACGATAATTTCCCTTATAAACTATTTTGCAATCAAGACATTTCCTTTAGTCGATGCAAACCTAATTCTCTTTTACTAAAACAATCAATTTATGCAATCTCACTCTTAAAATGCAATTCTTCTCACAAGTTTACCTTTCAAGCACAACTTTAAAAAAACATTTCTCATTGTAGCTCATTTCCTCTACATTCTAAAATGTAATTCAAGAAATGATCTACTTTTGAACACACAACAAACACATAGAAGCAAATGTAAACAAAACATAATTGAAAGATGGAGAATAATTCATGCTTGAATATATGCTTTCCTACACAATTTTCAGTTTTTCCACTCAGTATAAACCCTCAATGTCGATGGAATTCTCACACAGATTTATACTCCAGATTGATGAATACACAGCTGTTTTGGAAAAGGCTCAGAATTTGATAAAGACGAATTGGTAATACCTCTGTTCCTAGCTCTTAGAAATGAATATGAATTCAGGTAACAAACTCAAAAGAATGTAAAGGAATTTCGGAGATTGCAAGTGATGATAAAAGAATGAACTAGGCGGCTATTTATAGAGCCCCCAGCCCAATGATTTCCACTCTTGAAGGCATGTAAAAAGACAGAACTTCTCTTTGAATAATTCAAAATGAAATGTGGTGGATTTCCACACTTACTTACAGCTATAAAGAGGTGATTCGATTCCAGCTGATCAGAGAACATTTCAAACCTCACATGGCAAAAAGTAGGCGAGAGACATGTTGACGTGCTTTTTATGACAACGCCAGCACAGAATAAAATGTCCAACGGTCACTCTATTCTCTCTTGATCAAAGTATTCCGCATGCTAAGATTGTGTGAAAGTTCATGCGTTCAACTCCAAGGTTCCTTTTATCGCAAATAGACTCAGTTGGTTGATGTGTATATGCTGGTTATTTCAAGGGGACTTACGTAGTTGTTCAATCATAGTGAAGCAAATGAATGATTTTGACGATATTGCTCTGATGTTTGAGTCGATCGGGAAATACTGAATTAAAAGGGGATAGGGATAGGAATCCTACAATCTATCTCTAAGGATGGAAGGAAAAACTAGCTTTAACAATCTCCAAACCAAACTTTGTATCGTCTCCCCTTCGGACAACTCGGACAAAGCTGATGCAATCTTCAAAGGATAGGTAGATATTCAAATCGAGATTCAACATGCACACCCCTTCACCACGAAGCAAGTGGACACACAAATCGCAACCGGAGTTACGCGCTGAAATTCCAGTTGACCACGTAGGGCAGACTTACCGTCAGCAAGCCTGCTAGTGGTATGGATATAGGGAGATATGCTCAAACCAATGTTGCATTCCACAATTAACGCTACTTGCATGGAAACGAAATCTATTCTACTTTACTCTATTCGAATTGGAAAGACGAACAAGCCTTGCTAGCTACTCACAATAGAAGATAGAACCACCAAACAATGATAAATCTTTATATTATGAGAGTGTTCACAACAACTTCTTACAAAGTCCTCAATGGGAAAACTTCCTTTCCTCCTCAATCTAAGCTAACTTCTAAGCTAAATGCTATATGCCTTCTATTCTCTAGCTCAACTCTATCTCTGATTCAATTCTAGTTCTAATGAATTACAAATGAGGGGGGATACCCCTTTTATAATAAACCCAGTCCAGTGGACGGTTCAGATCTGATTACAATAAAGGGCTCAGATTGAGCCACCCATGCCCTAATTAGGGTTTATGCCCTAAAAACCGCCACTGAGAGGAGTGGGGCAATGAATGTGTAGAATATTCTCCACTCCTCTGCAGGTCCACTACCTGCAATCAATGCACATCGTCCTCCTGGAGCAGATCGTCATCCAGAAGAGCGTTTCCTTTCTCCTTCTCGCTGGCTGCAAATCTGGTGAATCTGGCTAATACTTCCTCAACTTCCTAATCGGAGATAGAAGGAATGTGATCCAATTGAAACTCTAAAATTGCAACTGTTTGCCCATGCCGGGCACATGATTTCTTCCAGGCAACAAGGGCATCCTGGGTGTTCTATATGATACTAGAGAATGTGGCAGTGTTCTCGAAATCATCCTGAGTGAAGGTTTTCACCCCAGAGAAGAATGGTGTCAATCTGCCCTTTAGTCCATCTGCAGTTATCTCTTCGGAAGTCAACCTCTTAGCAAAGATTGCCTCCAACGTGTTGAGGACTCCATCTAAGATGTTCGTCATGGCCTTTCTGACCCTAACCGAATCTGCTTGTGATGCATCATAGAATCCCCGGCCTGTGACTACTGAAGAATACCATCTGGCAAAGTCGTATCTATCTCCCTGTTGGATAACACCTCCCTCAACCAAAGTGTGTTGAGGTATGCTCATCAAAGCCCCTAGACGGAGAACAACTCTCGTCTGATAGATGCGAGCCTCACCCCAAGCATGGTTAACTGCCTCCACTCTAGCCATAATATCGGAAGCTTGCCCATAGGCATGTGCAAGATCTTCCATAAACTTTCTTGTCTCTGTACGCACACTGGCAACCCACGTGTCCGCCTGCTGTGCCATTCTCCTTAAATCTTCTAATCCACTGATTGACTCCCTGGAAAACTCAGCTGGGAGCTCGATTGCAGGATTTTCTTGCCCACAAGGACGGGACAAGTGCTGCACGTAGCCAATCAGTGTCCGATGCTCTACCTTCAACCTTTTGTACTTGCCCTCAACATGGGACAATCTGTCCTTGAGTGCCCGATAGGAATTATCGCACTCCTCTACCACCTGTGCCTTAGTAGGGCGGCCTAGTTCCATGGTTGTCACAATATAGTTCTCAGGAACGGCCTCGTCTCTATCACATTCCTCCCGTGGAATTGCCATATGCAAGGTTCGGGATCCATCCTCATCTGTGGATATTCTGGAAAACTTCCTAGCCTTCTTCTTCGTGGGAGGTGCATTGATCCTTTGCAGCAATTCCTCCATCTCGACTGCAGGATCAGTCTCATCCACAGGATCACGCCTCATCCTATCCCTCGGCCAGTCTGGCACCTCCTGTCGTGTGTCTGCTATGATGAAAGGCTGCTCTACCTCGGCCTCTACTTCATGGCCCTTGTTCTGACGAGGCTCATCATCATCTATGGGCTCAGTGTCCCCTGAGCTCTGGGCATCTCAATCGGAAGCAACATCATCCTCGAGAGCTACCTCAATCTCATGCTGAAACTGAGTATCTGTGGCAGTGCCTTCATCGGTCTTCTGTCGGTTCTCCTCTTGATTATCCTCTTGGGGCACATTGATGCTTTGGCCCACGGACTCCCTACGAAGTGGATGGCTCTCTATTTGTATTGCCTGTTCTGCCTGCAACCTCTCCCTCTGATCAGCAAATAGGGACACTTCCTGTATGCTCGGAGAATGTGTTCGAGCTGGCATATGCAAGGATTCCTCAACTATCACAGGTTTCGGTCAAACTGGCTCTTTTCCCCTAGGCTTTGGAGTTGGATTACTCCGTCTCCTCGGATCGGTTGTCCGCAATCTGCTGTCTCCCATCAAATTATATGTGAGCGAAATTGACCCTCCCTTCAGTCGGCTGACATGTCTCTCTATCCAACTCCGTGTAAATGTCAGGACTGGGATACAAAGTGTATCCAAGTCGGTGATCTCTGGTTCTGACCAATTTGGGAGTGGCAAGGGCGTGTTTCTTACTGTGTCGTAATCAACCTGTACAACGTTTATGTCCTCCTCAATCTGATCTGGTACAGGAATAATCTCGCTCTCTGATCATTGCCAATGGTATCCGGGAAAACATCCTCTTTCTGACTTCGACCTCATCCACTGCACTTGCCCAAAACTCTTCTATTTGTGCCTTGTGCCTATACTCCTCTGTCAATACCCACCTGATATTTCTATGAGGATCGTAGTAGTGTCTGCTGGAATGGTAAGAAAGCTGAAAGAATTGGAGCTCCGCCTCTGCCTTCCTTGCTGCCTGCAGTGATGGGCATACTTCGTCTGAATCTCCCATAGCAATCGAGGACCCAAGTCCGCTCTTCTTCTTCTTCTTTTGGATCTTATCGTAGGCAATCAGTTGCCTAGAAACTTCCAGCATCACTACCCTGTTCGTGGGATATCGGGGCAACCTGTATGGGTAGGAAGAGAATCCCTGCAGCCTTATGTAAGTGAATTTTGGGAATTGGATAAACCAACATCCAAATTTCTCAATCATTTCTTGCGCCTCCCTCGATATTCTGTGATGGGTCCTTTGCTGCAAGGTCCTTGTGATGTGCATAGTAAAGGCATCGTTGACTCTTTTGTAATTAGTAGTGCTTGTCAAATGTAACTGCGGACAAGCCTCGAATATTTTGAATTGCTGAGAACCGCAACCAATTGGTTCTTTGTAAGAGATCCCCCTATATCTCGTCATGCGAGCCAGCATATAGACGAGGTAAGAGCCCATATAAAATGTTTTAGTCTTCCTCACATTGCGGAGCTGCTCATGTAGACCATCACTGATTAATAGTGCCCAATCCATGAAATCCTTGCCCTCCAGCACCAAGTTGATAAACTAAAACATTCAAGGTTCGAAGACGAACGCTTGGGGAGACCCTCCAACTCTACTCAACATCATAATCAGGTCGCCAAACTCTTGCTTCAAGTCTTCGGAAATTATCTGTTTGGGCAACTTCGTACGAGTTGGTTTGGGCTTGATCATCCACCTAGTGTTTATCACATCAGCACACCGGTCCGTTGTAGATGAATACATTCTGTCAGCCTTGTCCTTCGTTTTGTAAATCATTTTCTCGTGGGCGAGGATCCCGAATGCCTCTTCGATTGCTTGTGGTTTCAGGTTAGCCAGCACCTTGCCATCTGGCGCAATGATCGTCCTCTTCTCTGAATCGTAGTGGTGAGAGCATTCCATAATGAGCTTCGGGCACCGAATGGCTGGTGGAAAATTTGCAGCTGCATATAATCCACTTCTGACAATGCTATGTGACGTCACTGATGGGCGATGGCCTCCAGTCCCCATTATCCTTCTTTTGAACGCCTCCAGGTTAAACGAGGCCAGGTTTGTGTCTGCCAGCCTGCCCAACTTTGATGTGAATTTTGATTATGGCAGGAAAGACTTGCTTAATTTCTTGATTATTGCCTGTCTGGACTCAGCGTGGACGTTCTTGCCTGTAGCTCTTCTGCTTGACTTGGCCATTCTCAACTGCGCCTGTTTACTTCAATGTTCTTAGAAGTTTCCTCTGGGTTACAGCAACACAATGCCCAATACTTGGAAATGTTTGCCTGCAGCAATTTAATTTTAACAAATTTGAAACCTCCTCTTTGAAGTTCGCACTTTTCCTTCTAACTTAGCAACTTTCAGCAACTTAAAACTTTCTTCTCAAGTCGCACTTGGGCATTCAGCAACTTCACTTTGGTAAATTCGAACCTCCTCAGGAATTGCAGCGACTTAGAAACTCACTTCTCAGCAACTTGAAATCTTGACAAGGTAGGTCGCACTTCTCCAGCAAGTTTGTGACTTCAGCACTTCAGTCCTTCAGGGATTCGAAATACTCAACCTCCAGCTCTCTAAAAAAATCGAAATCCTCAGCAACTTTCAGCTCTTCTCACAAATTCGAACTTCTCACTTTCAGCTCTCAAGCAACTCGCGAGAGAAAAATGAAGAGGACTTCAAAACTTATAGCTTGGGCGAATTCCTGCAGAGGCTAAATTTAGCAAATATTTTGAATTCATTTTCCCTCTCTTTTCTAGTCGCAACACTTGTCGTCCGAAGCACCGGAATCTCAAACTTCTAGAATTATGAATTCATCACCTCTGCACAGGCCTGCCTCGTTGCGTTTGATTTCTCAAAATATTAAATCGTTTACTCCTTCGAGCAATTTCGAAAAGTTTGGCTAAGGCATTTTGGCAAAATTATCAAGTTCAAACTCCTTAGTGAAATTTCTCATACATTTTATTTGTTTGCCTTAGAGAAATTTCTCAACTTCGCCTTAGGAATTTTATTAAAATAGGTACTGGGCAAAATACCCATCGAAACGATGTGAGTGAGGAGTGGAGTAGCTCTGGATCACTTCTGAATTGCAAACGTCCAATACCCAGAAGAAAAATCTTCCCAGAATCCATTGTCTTCATGTGTATCCGAACGAAGGGGTACGTTTAATTTTTATTATTTTTTTTAAAAAATAATAAAAAGGCTAATGTTTTCAATCTTGTCCTCCGGATGTCGTCCACTCCTGCAATTTCAATCTTCTCGGCCTTGGCAAATTATCTTGATTTTTCCTGAAGAATTTTCCTCTGGAGATTTTTATAACTTTGGAAATTTGGCACCATCCTCTAGGCGTATTTTTCATTTTCCCTTAAGAAAATGCCTTAGGAATTTTTTGAAAATTAAAATTTTATCTCTAGAGGGCGCATTTGAACATGTCATGAGTTTCATTTTATTCCTTAGGCAATTCCACGCCTAGACTTTCTTTCTCATACTTAGCAATTTTTTTCATTTCATTTTTCATAAATCCCCACTCACTAGGCACGCCTCATATAATGAAGAGGAAAAAGAAAATAAAAGAAATCCTTTCTTAGTATTATTCCCCCTCTAGGCACGTTTCACAAGGTGACCCTTCATATCTTCCTCTAGCGCATTCCTCATGGGTAGCTTCCACCTTCAACGTATTACCTTTCATCCTTACCTTGGGCGCATATGCCATGGAGAAGAGAAATTCCCACGCCTAAGACATGACCCTTCATCTCCCTCTGGCGCATATGGACTAGTAGACTTCCTTGTTATCTTTGAGCGCATTTCACCTTCATTAAAGAAAAAACGCCATCATCAAGTGTCCTTTCAGCTTCCTGTGGTGCATATGGGGGTGTTGGCTTCCATGTTTGAGCGCACTTCATTCATGTAAAGGAACGCGCCTCTACCAAGTGGCTCTTCACCTCCCTTGGGCGCATTTAGGCCAAGCAACTTCCTTTCTCAAGCGCCTTTCACTATGTGGTCAAGGAAAACCCACGCCTTTCAAGTGACTTTTCAGCTCCTTTAGGCGCATATGGGGGGCGGGTAGACTTCTATTTCATCCTTGAGCGCATTTCCTCATGTGAGATGGAAAACCCACGCCTAGGACATGACTCTTGACCTTCCTTGGGCGCATTTGCTAGTGCTAGGAGGAAACATCTTTATCTTAGGCGCATATTGGCTTGTGAGGAGGAAAATGCTATGCCTTAGTGAATTTTTTCACATTTTTGGTGACCTTTCACCTTCCTTAGGCGCATATAGCCCATGATACTTCCATTTTTGAACGCCCTTGAGGATGTCCTAGGAAATTTTGATGCCTTAGTGAATTTTTTTCACATTTTTGGTGACCTTTCACCTTCCCTAGGCGCATATAGGGGTATGAAGAGGAAAATCTCTTTGCCTTGGAAATTTTATCATGCTTTTGGAGGGCGCATTTCATTCTTGCTCAGGGAAATTCTCACACTTAGAGAATTTTTTGAATCTTTCCTTCCTCCTGGGCGCATATGAGAGTGTTTGCCTGTCAGCTATGTTTGTAAAATTTCCAACGCCCTTTATGCCCTAGCCTTCTATTTTTAGTAAATTCGGAGGAGTCAGGGTTTCTTTGCATTTCATCCTGTTCCGAGCTGGAAGTGGCGTGGCTGTGCCCTCGTTGACCTGTATCACCTCGTTTATACCTGATTTGGCACAGTACATGCTATTTTTAGCCATTTGCTATTTTTAGCAAACCCTAGAATTGACCAATTTTGTACCTCTGTTTGCTTTGAAATTTGTTCCACTTATACTTGATGCTGTAAGAGACTCGTTCACACATTTTCCCTGATGAGGACGTGCTATTTTTAGCCATGAGGTGACTTGCTAAAAATAGTAAGTATTCAGATCGTGTTCAAATTTTACCAGTAGGTAGCCTGAAGGATGCTGATTCCGGTGGCATGCTTCGTTCTGTCATTTTTGTATTTTGCTTCATCTATTTTTAGACGTGGCAGGGGAAACCCTAATCTGATCTGCATGTGCTCTGATTTGTTCTTGACTGTTCTTGATCGTGCCTGATCGCTGGACTGGAGTGGTGGGTAGCTGCTGGGATGATACTGCTATTTATAGTAAGTGTTTGGAAAGTGGTCACCCGGATGTCGGGCGAGTTTGCATGTCACAGTGCCCGTGGGATCTCAAAAAACCCAGAAAAACCCAGAAAACTGGTCAAAGTTTTGGCACTGGCTAAAAATAGTAAGTCTTTGAAAACTGACCCGATCCATCTGCATGTCATATCATTGCGAAGGCCTCGCAAAACCCACATGGAATATCTGAACATGCACTGAAAATTCTTGCATGCAAACCCTAAAAATAGCCCCGGGAGGCTGAAGTCTGAAAGTCACCATCTCGCCTTGCATGCTACATCATTGCGAAGGTCTTCGAAAACCTAGATCAATTCCCCCGTCACTCACTGGAGAATTGCTTGTTTAAATCCTTAAAATAGCCTCCGAAGGCTGAACTGCTAAAAATAGCCAGTTGTCGGAATTCATTCAAATTTCGCGTGTAGGCATTCTGAAGTTGCCTGATTGTGGTGGAACTGACAGAATTCCAAAATCTCGATAAAATAGTCCCAAATTGAATACTTACTAAAAATAGTAGTTGTCGGAATACAGTGAAAATTTAGTGGGACCCTGTTGGAAGTCTTCTGACTGCTGTACTAAGCTCGAATTTCAATTTGATAACTCAGTTTGACTTTTAATAAGCCTGACTAATGAAAACCCTAATTTCACAGACTTGAACAATACTTCAACCCAGGTCAAATGACGGGACATCCCCGGAAGGACCAGAGATAGAGAGAGAGAGATGCACTAACCAAAGCCAAAAGACCAGAATGGAGCGAAAGTTAGGGGGTCCCCATCTGGGATGGGGTGATGTGTGAAAAAGGTCACAACAAGACACCTATAGACGTACTCAGCAAAAGCATCCAAAAAATGTCGGATTTACACTCTTTGCAGCAAAACGTCCATGGCAGAAAGCACCCCACCTGGCCTAAACTTCAAGCCTCCTCACGTTCTTACAGAATGGCGGATTGCAAATCACGACCTGGTCTTGTGCGTGCGTGTTTGCAGCTGCGCATATTCCTTTACCTTGTTTTTTTTTAAATTTCAACCTTTGCAAATAACATTTTAGCTTTTGGCGCATTTCTCCCAGCCAATTTATGGTGAATGAAGTTACTAATTTTCAACGCATTTCAATGTTATGTCATTTATTTCCCCATTGTATATTTTATACGATTTTTACCAAAAGGATAAAGAAAGCTAATTCATTTACTTTCTTGTGGTAAATTTTATATGTTATTTACCAAATGACTAGAAATCTAAGTCTATTATTTTCTCAAAGGTTTTATATATTTAAAATATATAAATTCATATATAATACTATTTTATAATATTATTTCCCAAAAATTCACTATATAAAATTAACTCAAATTAAAAGATTTAAATCTTTTAATTTTACACTTAGAGTCTTAGAATATTTAAATAAATACATTTATACATTTTATTATATAAATATTATTATAGTTCTTTTAAATATTAAACCTATAAATATTTAAATACTCGAGTATTTAATATACTTATATATTTTAATATAACTATAATAATATTATATATAATTACTTCTATAAATATATTTATATTTAACAAATATAAATATATATACGTATACATATTAAATTGTCGAATACATATATTGCGAGCCAGTCGGCGTACTTTCAATATATATATCTATGTATATATGTATATATAAATTCCAGGCAAATATTTAATATTCCACATTATCGGACGTACGCTTATAAACATATATATACTGTACATGTGTTTATATGCTTACTTCCAACGTTCACATCCAAACATGATACCACCATGATGATCATAATCTCACAATCAAGCAAAAGGATAAACTTCACACATAGAAGCAGTCAAGACCTCTACTTGCAAGACATACAAGCTATGGATGACTTACCTTATACTCATACAAAACTGACTTGGTTTACTCAGTCTAAGGTGAGTGTGTGTATGCTCAATTGATTTACTTTACCGGTTACCTGACCAAGCCCCTGTCCCGAGTGATGTCTCCCCTCCGCCTACCTGCACCCATAGACATACAATCTCGGCAGTTACTTGTTCACAACATTAACAGTATACAAAACATCTTAAGTTAGAATATTCATAATTCAATACTATGCATGCAACATTCATCAAGGATAACATCGATAGAAGTATCAATCAAATGAAACAATCCTTTAAATAGAGCACATTCATTTTGATAACAAAAACACGTTTTATTCATCTTAATGATTCAAACATTACAATCAATTGCCCTATGCAATAGTAGCTATACAATCGGGGTGTAACATCAGGGTTTTAGGCCTAAAAACCGCCACTGAGAGGAGTGGGGCAATGAATGCACCGGAGATTCTCCACTCCTCTGCAAGAACCACTATCTGCAATCAATGCACATCATCCCCTTCCAAAAGATCATCATCCAGAAGGGCGTTTCCTTTCTCCTTTTCCCTAGCTGCAAACTCGATGAACTTGGTCAACACAGCCTCAACTTCCTGATCGGAAATGGGAGGGATAATGCTAGAAAACGTGGAGGTGTTCTTGAAATCATCCTGGACAAAGGCCTTCACCTCAGAAAAGAATGGTGACAACCTATTCTTCAAACCATCTGCAGTTACCTCTTCAGAAGTCAGCCTCCTGGCAAAGATAGCCTCTAGCGTATTGAGGACTCCATCGAAAATATTTGTCATGGCCTTTCTGACCTTGACCGAATCTTCTTGTGATGCATCATAGAATCCTCGGCCCATGACCACTGAAGAGTACTAGCCAGTGAAGTCATATCTATCACCTTCCTGAATCACACCTCCCTCAACCAAAGCCCGTAGAGGTGTGTGCATCAAAGCTCCTAAGCGAAGAACAACACTCATTTGATAGATACGAGCCTCACCCCAAGCATGGTTAACTGCATCCATTCTTGCCATAATGTCTGAGGCTTGCCGATAGGCATGTGCAAGATCCTCCATAAACTTTTTTGTCTCAACACGAACATTGGCAACCCACTTATCTGTGAAATATTCCGAGCCAAATTTTTCAAATTTTCAATAATAGTGAGCAAAGCAACACACATTCGTTAGGGTTAGCACTTAAACCAAAACGATGCGGAATTCAACTCTAACCAAGAATGCGCCGGATGATGACGAGCATATGGTCAGAGGATCTCAAAGCAATGTTGAATAAATAACTCTAACCAAGAATGCGTCGGATGACGACGAGCATATGGTTAGAGGATCTCAAAGCAATGTTGAATAAATAACTCTAACCAAGAATGCGCCGGATGATGACGAGCATATGGTCAGAGGATCCCTATCTTCTATTATGCTGAAAGTAAACTCAACACCCAGAATGTGCTTTCAAACCCAGAGTGGGAATGGAGCTACCATAGGGTGGAGATGTAAGATATTACAATGCAAATCAAATTAAATAGGCGGCAAGCCAGCCTCTTCCACTTATCCAGCAGGTATTACAATGAAATAACAGAGAAAAAGTAAGATTGTTGACAGTACTACTGTTCAGCTTACAATAATTAGAGATTTGCCTGCCAAATACATAGCATAAGAAAGTCTAACCATGCTGCAATATAGTATAATGTCTTCTCAATGATCACAAAGACTTTCAACCCAAACCCAACTCAAAAGATAGACTTTACACAAGCTGATATGACAGAACAGCAATTTAATATGCATAACCAGCAATCCTAGAATCCACTAAACTGCTCACAACTCACTCAATACTTGCCAGAATGACATGAGACTTGATGCAAACGAAAACTAGGTTGATGACAATGAAGACTAGACAAAGAAACAGCTGAAAAATTGAAGTATTTTTTTTTCTAAACACTTGCCAGGCAAAATAGAATGGTACAGCCTCAAGAAATGTTCTATCAACAAGATAAAATCCAAGACACCTTTAAAAAATCTGCAACTTGGCATAGAGGGGCACCCAAGGCTAGCAAATGCATGGGTAAACTACCCTGAACCAAAATAAATTCGCCCAAAGACTTATGAGTGTAAACTTCAATCTGCAATACAAAAATCAGCAACTCCAGATTTGATTAAAATGCAAGAAACCGAACTACAAATGCAAAACAACTTCTACAATGCAAAATTTCACTACAAATCTCACTCAACTACAATCTAACTCTCCACTAGTTGCTGTCTTTCAAGCAAGAAGTCGAGCCAAGGCTAGGAGGCATTCATTCCTCGAAGCAATCCAGCACCATTTCGGCAACATAACAATATTCCAAACATAAGATAAGAAATGAAGAGCAACTGCCTCCTTATATAGACTTGAGAAGGCTCTCCAGAAACTTTAGAAGATGCGCCCTAATTCCCTTTTGAATTTGACTTCTTTTCCCTCCAAGTTTGGACGACCCCTTTTCCAAGGCTAAATTTGACTTTATTTAAAATCATTTCTTCATAAAATAGGCATCCAATTTCACTTGAGCATTTAGACTTTAGAAAGATCAAATCATGTGATGACCACCCTCCAAGTCCCCTTCTTTAAAACAACTTTTAAGTCATATTACTAGGACAAGGGGTTATTTTATAAAATAAAACATTATTGACTTAAAATAACTTATTTCTCCAAAATGAACCCGTTAAGCCAAAAATCGGAATTACCCAATGAACTGCCAGAAGAGGAAAGTTGACTGAGCTGATGCTGACTGGACCACTGCTAAAAATAGAATTTACTAAAAATAGTAAATTCCTGAAGGTGCTCAGAATGCCAAGAAAAACATACCACTGCGAAGCTCTCTGAAAACCCAGAAAGAATCCGCAATCCAAACACCCAAATTCCAACAAGCAGAACCCTGAATCTTCAAGAGAACCCACCAAACAGTCGGAAACCCTAATTCTGCCTCTGACCTGTTGACAATGCATCGAAAAAAGGCCATCAATCCTTGAAAGGTGTAGTGCTAAAAACGGGGACATTACAGTCCGCCCTTCCCAAAATTGCTTGTCCCCAAGCAATACCACCACAACTCCGAAAAATTTAAGACTGATCCATACCAAAACAAGTATGATCCCAGGTTCCCAAGTCCGTCTTAGGAAGGACCCACCATGCCGAAGCTGCACCACTCTGATCACATCAGTGAAAACTTCATGCCAATGTTGCACTACCCTTCCTTGTAACTCCAAAGTGTTACCATCCATGATACTCAAACTGAAAGATCTTAAAAGACTGAGATCAATATCATGCAACATCTCATGTCCACAATGTCCCGAATTAACAGTATCAACCATACTACTGTCGATCACAATTTTAAGCAATAGGGAAGATAGTCTACTCAACTCAAAATTGAACTCCTCAGCATACCTCCACATGGTAACAAATGGAACCATGACTGCAAATGTGACATCTTCAAATCTTCTTGCAAAGAGGAAGGCAATCCTTTGCAAGAGCGCAACAAATTCATACTCATGACTCCACATGAATTCCCTATGCCTCAACTGAATTATCATGGCACAACTATGAAGTCTGAAGAAGTTTTTCACAATTCCAACCACAAGAGTCTCCAAAGTGGTTGAAAAACACGCTAAAGCCATCTCCATCAGAAAACTACCACTTCTTTGATCGGGAGTGAGGAACCAACTCTCCTGAATGAAAGTAACTCCATAAGTAAGGTGGCTGTTCTGCCTCCAACCAGCAAGCTCGTGTCTCAAAATCTGCTCTTGTCTGAGTTGAAAGTCACTCCCAAGAACTACCGATCGTTGAACTCTCCAACCCATATTCAAAATTTCTCTCCAATCCATTTGTTGCTGAACAAACGGAACCATCAAGTAGCTGGAAAAGAAGGGAACAACTTCAACAAATCTGGAAATTTGATCCTTATCCCTCCAAAAGTCATTTCCATACGTAATAAACTCTATCAAGCCACGTTGAGGATCCCAAATATGGATACCCAACTGAAGATGATTTCCAACATACTGAAAAAAAAACTCAATACATTCCCGATTGTTAGTCAAAACCAAGTGTATACTCATGAATCCCTAAAACCAATTCCTGATAGCGTTCACATCTGTGGAACATGAAACAAATGTTGCCTTCAATCCAAACTCCAAAAACGGACTAGTTTGAGCCCAAACATCGTTCCACCCAAGGGATAGATTGTCAAGAGTGCCAACACCGGTTTTAGGTCTGCTTTTCCTCCATTCCTCATGAGTAGTCGGTCTGAAATCATCACTCCTTGCTGCTGTAATGAAGTTACCAGCAGCTACCACAACTTGTCTCATCAACATCTTGATGTCATAGATGTTGAAATTACCTTGCTTCGACACCTCCCATATGGAATCTTCACCCTTGAGCCCACTTATGCATTCATTACTAATCAACAGACGTGGCACTTCCTCATGGATTGATATCAAAGCATCCAAGCACTGAAAACCATGCTCAGTCTCATTCTCTGTTTCATCTTCCATCTCATAGAGAGGATTGTCATAATCTTCCTCATCACCTTCTTCAAAGAGAGGATTGTCAAAAACTTGGAAGTTATTCCATCCATTTTGCTGATCCAAATCTGCACTTGTAACTTCAGTGCTTCTTGTGAGACCTTCAAGGTCAAACTCTTCTCGAAGACTATCAAGCTCACAAATTACTTGCTTGATTTCTTCGGCTTTATGTGCATTCTCTTGCTTTGTGAAAATTTTGAAATCAGCAAACTGATTTCCTACCTCCATTAATGCCATTTGAGTTTCTTCCAGCGTAACTCTTGTTGATTCAAACTCCAGATAAAGTTCATCAAACTTCCTCTCTCTATCTTGAAAAGCACAAATGGTCTTCTTTGCAACTTCAAGGGCGTGATCACGATCTTCAACCAAGTGCAAGTACTCGGACTTCAAGGTTGCCAAAGAGCTTCTGATAAGTTGCAGATTGGGAAGAGCAACTTCATCTTTCACTCCTCTTTGTCTCTCTTCAAGCTGAGCCTTCCAGTACAACCCTTCAACCAAGCTAAGTGTGTGATCAAACAGGGATAGAGTTTGCACTTCCTTGTCAACGGACACCTTGAATTCTCTGTCCCAATCATGAGAATTCAAAGATGATGAACTGCTGATAGGCTGCAACTGAAAATCAAAACCTTGTCCCTTGTATTTGCTGCCCTCATTGCTGCTCCAACATTTATGAACTTCACCATTGACTAGAGGAGAATGCTTATTGTCATAAAAAGCATCATACTTCACAGATTCTTTGACCCCAAGTTTGCAATCAGCTTCTTGAATTGGTAAATCAGCCTTGTGTTCTAAAACCATTTTAAACCTTTCTTCTTCAAGAGCCATAAGGTCTTCTAGCTCTTCATCCACCTCTCCATCTTCTTGATCAAAGGCTACGACAGCCCCTAACTTGAACGAAGAATCATTGAATGTTGTTCTGAAAGTTTCAGACGTAACAACATCCTCCTTAGTGGCTGCAACCAACTTGACGGGGTCACCATGTAGCTTTTCAGAAAAAACTTCTTCATCAAAAACAACTTTTCCTTCTGTGGCCTTCTCATAACTTGCAATGCAAACAATATTTTGGTCTTCATCAGGATCAAAGGGAAATTCATCCCACAAAGGTTCTCTTTCATACCTTGGTGGCAACACACCCGGATCCCAATTGCTAGTGGGTTGATTAAGATGATCAACAGGAAAAAGCTTATCTTGCTCCCCCTGGAGTGATGACTTCTTAAATAACTCAAGTCCCAAATCACCTAAGCTGATATCATCAAAAATATTTCTTTCCCATGGTTTGGTTTGCTGGTCAAACCCAAGTCCAATAATGCCACCACGGAAATGGAGTGAAGAACCTTCTATACTTGCTGTTTTGAAAACTTCACCATCTCTATCTTCTTCGGGACCTTCATGGAAAAGTATGTCGCCAAATTCTTCATGTGGAACTTCTTGGGAAGTTGGGTCAGCAACAAGAAGAGAATCCTTCTTCATCAAATCTTCAAAATGAGGTGGTACAATCCTGTTGGAATCATTACCAACATTATCACTTTGGCAATGGGCATGGGCTGATTCAAAGGCACCAACAGTATTTCCATCTACTTGCTCTTTTTCAACAAACTCATCCCATACAATAGTACTACTAAAATCTTCTGCGAAGCCTTTAGCTTCAAGACCTTCATAGGTTGAATCCTTATTAGGACTCAAGACTGTTATGTTCTTTTCACCGAGCTGATCTTCATCACTTCCTACTACATGCAAGTCAAGGGAATTATTATGAGGCTCTACCCTTAACTCCTCATTTGCCAAGGTATCTTTATCAAGCTTACGATCATTCTGATGTGACATGTGCACCTTTCTATCCCGACTTTCAGACTTAGCATAAATCTTTCTGATTCCCCACCTTATGTCAGGATCCTTCATTAGCATAAACAGTTTCTGCATTAACTCAAGTACAGACTTTTTTGTAGTCATCTCTCTTTGTACATAGTGTCTGGTATCTCTGTCACTCATCTGACAATTAAATTAGTGACTACTTTCACAAGGTGGCAGGATCTTGGCTCTGATACCAGTGAAATATTCCGAGCCAAATTTTTCAAATTTTCAATAACTGTAAGCAAAGCAACACACATCCGTTAGGGTTAACACTTAAACCAAAACAATGCGGAATTCAACTCTAACCAAGAATGCGCCGGATGATGACAAGCATATGGTCAGAGGATCTCAAAGCAATGTTGAATAAATAACTCTAACCAAGAATGCGCCAGATGACGAGGAGCATATGGTCAGAGGATCCCTATTTTCTATTATGCTGAAAGTAAACTCAACACCCAGAATGTGCTTTCAAACCCGGAGTGGGAATGGAGCTACCATAGGGCGGAGATGTAAGATATTACAATGCAAATTAAAGTAAATAGGTGGCAAGCCAGCCTCTTCCACTTATCCAGCGGGTATTATAATGAAATAACAGAGAAAACGTAAGATTGCTGACAGTACTATTGTTCAGCTTACAATAATTAGAGATTTTCTTGCCAAATACATAGCATAAGAAAGTCTAACCATGCTGCAATATAGTATAATGTCTCCTCAATGATCACAAAGACTTTCAACCCAAACCCAACTCAAAAGATAGACTTTACGCAAGCTGATATGACAGAACAGCAACTTAATATGCATAACCAGCAACCCTAGAATCCACTAAAATGCTCACAACTCACTCAATACTTGCCAGAATGACATGAGACT
This sequence comes from Sequoiadendron giganteum, assembly GCA_007115665.2. Lineage (NCBI taxonomy): Eukaryota > Viridiplantae > Streptophyta > Pinopsida > Cupressales > Cupressaceae > Sequoiadendron > Sequoiadendron giganteum. The sequence continues at coordinate 387,408,933 of CM021104.1, forward strand.
TGATGCAAACGAAAGCTAGGTTGATGACAATGAAGACTAGACAAAGAAACAGCTGAAAAATTGAAGTATTTTTTTTTCTAAACACTTGCCAGGCAAAACAGAATGGTACAGCCTCAAGAAATGTTCTACCAACAAGATAAAATCCAAGACACCTCTAAAAAATCTGCAACTTGGCATAGAGGGGCGCCCAAGGCTAGCAAATGCATGGGTAAACTACCCTGAACCAAAATAAATTCGCCCAAAGACTTATGAGTATAAACTTCAATCTGCAATACAAAAATCAGCAACTCCAGATTTGATTAAAATGCAAGAAACTGAACTACAAATGCAAAACAACTTCTACAATGCAAAATTTCACTACAAATCTCACTCAACTACAATCTAACTTTCCACTAGTTGCTGTCTTTCAAGCAAGAAGTTGAGCCAAGGCTAGGAGGCATTCATTCCTCGAAGCAATCCAGCACCATTTCGGCAACATAACAATATTCCAAACATAAGATAAGAAATGAAGAGCAACTGCCTCCTTATATAGACTTGAGAAGGCTCTCCAGAAACTTTAGAAGATGCGCCCTAATTCCCTTTTGAATTTGACTTCTTTTCCCTCCAAGTTTGGACGACCCCTTTTCCAAGGCTAAATTTGACTTTATTTAAAATCATTTCTTCGTAAAATAGGCATCCAATTTCACTTGAGCATTTAGACTTTAGAAAGATCAAATCATGTGATGACCACCCTCCAAGTTCCCTTCTTTAAAACAACTTTTAAGTCATATTACTAGGACAAGGGGTTATTTTATAAAATAAAGCATTATTGACTTGAAATAACTTATTTTTCCAAAATGAACCCCTTAAGCCAAAAATCAGAATTACCCAATGAACTGCCAGAAGAGGAAAGTTGACTGAGCTAATGTTGACTGGACCACTGCTAAAAATAGAATTTACTAAAAATAGTAAATTCCTGAAGGTGCTTAGAATGCCAAGAAAAACATACCACTGCGAAGCTCTCTGAAAACCCAGAAAGAATCCGCAATCCAAACACCCAAATTCCAACAAGCAGAACCCTGAATCTTCAAGAGAACCCACCAAACAGTCGGAAACCCTAATTCTGCCTCTGACCTGTCGACAACGCATCGGGAAAAGGCCATCATTCTTTGAAAGGTGTAGTGCTAAAAACGGGGACATTACAATCTACCTGCTGTTGCATTCTTTTCAAATCTTCTAAGCCACTGATTGACTCTCTAGGAAATTCGGTTGGGAGCTCAATTGTCGGATTTTCTTGCCCACAAGGACGGGACAAGTGTTGTACATAGCCAATCAATGTTTTGTGCTCTACCTTCAATCTTTTGTATTTTCCCTCGATATGGAACAGTCTGTCCTTGAGTGCCTGATATGAATTGTCGCACTCCTCAATCACCTGTGCTCCAGTAGGGCGGCCAAGTTCCATAGTCGTAATCACATAATTCTCTGGAACAACCTCATCTCGATCACACTCTACTCTAGGCACTGCCACATGCAACGTCCGAGAGCCATCCTCATTTGTTGAGATTTTAGAGAACTTTCTGGCCTCCTTCTTCGTTGGAGGTGCACTGATCTTACTCAACAATTCTTCCATCTCAGCTGCTGAATCAGTGTCATCAACAGGATCATGTCTCATCCTATCCCTTAGCCATTCTGGCACCTCCTACCGTAAGTCCGAAATAACGAAGGGCTGCTCAACCTCAACCTCCACCTCATGAACTTCCTCTATGCCTTCGTGCTGACGAGGCTCATCATCCTCTATAGGCTCAGTATCTCTAGAGCTCTGGGCATCTTGATCCGAAGTAGCATCATCCTCAAGGGCTGCCTCAATCTCATGCTGAAATTGAGTATCAGTGGCCGTTCCTTCCTCTATCTCTTGCTGATCTTCCTCTCTAGGCATATTGATGCTTTGGCCCATCGACTCTCTGCGAGGGGGTTGACTTGCCTCTCGCACTACCTGTTTTGCATTCAATCTTTCCCTTTGATCAGCAAACAATGACACTTCTTGCATACTCGGAGATTGTGCTTGTGATGGTGTATGTGTGGATTCTTCAATTCTTTGAGGTTTAGGCCGGACTGTTTCTTTTCCTCGTGGCTCTGGAGCTTGAGCAATCTGCCTTCCCTACCTTGCAGATGGTGATCTGTGATCTCCCATTAAATTGTAAGTAAGGGGAATTGATCTGCCCTTAAGTCGTCTCACATGCCTCTCCACCCAACTCCGTATGAATGTTAAGACTGGGATGCAAAGTGTATCCAAGTCTGTAATCTCTGGTTTTGACCAATCCGGGATTGGGAGTGGCGTATCCCTCACTGTCTCATAATCAGCTTGTACTACATTTTTATCCTCCTCAACCTGGTCTGGCACTGGGACAATCTCGCATTCCCTAATCATCCCCAATGGTATCCGTGAAAATATCCTCCTCCTAATCTCGACCTCATCCACTGCATTTGCCCAAAATTCCTCAATCTGTGCCGTATGCCTGAACTCCTCGGACAATATCCATCTGATATTCCTGTGGGGATCATAATGCTGTCTGCTGGTATGGTAGGAAGGGTGGAAGAACTGGAGTTCATTCTCTGCCTCCCTTGCTGCTTGTAGTGATGGATAGATTTCATCCGAATTCCCCATGGTGATAGGAAATCCAAGTCCATCCTTCTTCTTCTTTTGAATCTTATCATAGGCAATGAGTTGCCTAGATATCTCCAGCATCATAATCCGGTTTGTGGGATACTGGGGCAATCTGTATGGGTAGGAGGAGAATCCTTGCAGCCTAATATAGGTAAACTTCGGAAACTGGATGAGCCAACATCCGAACTTTTCGATTAGCTCTTGTGCCTCTCTGGATATTCTATGATGAGTCCTTTGCTGCAAGGTCCTCGTTATGTGCATTGTGAAGGCTTCATTAACCCTCTTGTAATTGGAGGTACTTGTCAAATGTAACTGCAGACAAGCCTCATGTATTTTAAACTGCTGAGAGCCATACCCAATTGGTTTTTTATACGAAATCCCTCTATACTTTGTCATTCGGGCCAGCATGTAGACGATGTAAGAACTCATGTAGAATGTTTTTGTCCTCCTTAGACTCCGGAGTTGCTTATGTAAATTATCACTGATCATCAATGCCCAGTCTACGTACTCTTTTCCCTCCAACACCAGGTTGATATAATAGAACATCCAAGGTTCAAAGATGAACGCTTTGGAGCACCCTCCGACTCTACTCAGCATCATTATTAAGTCGCAAAATTCTTGCCTCAAATCTTCTGAAATTATCTGCTTAGGCAGCTTCGTGCGAGTTGGCTTGGGCTTGTTCATCCACCTGGAATTTATCAAGTCAGCACATTGATCAAACGTGGATGAATACATTCTTTCAGCTCTCTCCTTTGTTTTGTAAATCATCTTTTCATGAGTTGGGATTCCAAATGCCTCCCCAATTGCCTCCGACGTTAGATTGGCCAACAGCTTGCCATCCGGTGAAATAATAGTCCTCTGCTCCGTGTTGTAATAATTGGCACATTCCATGATCAGCTCTGGGCACCGGATTGCTGGTGGAAAACCAGCAACTGCATAAAGTCCACTTCTGACAATGTTATGCGAAGTGACTGACAAATGATGACCTCCAGTTCCCATTATCCGCCTTCTGAACGTCTCCAAGTTGAATGAGCCAAGGTTTGTGTCACTCAATTTGCCCAATTTTGAAGAAAACTTTGATTCCGGCAGGAAGGATTTGCTCAACTTTTTTATCACTGCTTGCCTTGATGTGTTTGCTTTGCTAGACTCAGCATGATTTCCTCTTCCCGCAGCTCTTCTGCTTGTTTCAACCATTTTGCAAAAATACAAGAGAGTCATTAGAAAACAAGTTTTAGAAAAACAATAACATTTTGAGGGTGCCAGCAAATTTTCAAAAAATAAAAAGGCTGCAACACTTTGACATTTCCAGCAGCAAAACTCAACACCTTTATCACTTCAACACTTCAAAGTTTCCTACTTGCAGCAACACAATGTCCAACACTAGGAAATATTTGTTCGCAGCAATTCACCTTCAGCAATTTGAAACTTCCTCACAAGTTCGCACTTCACTCTTTAAACTTGCACTTTCAGCAACTCACTTTCTTCACAAGTTCGAACTTTCAGCAACTCAAGTATTCCTTTCTCAAATTCGTACTTTCAGCCTTAGAGAATACTTTGCATCCAACAACTCAACTTAGAACTTCTTAGCAACTTAAGTGTCCTCACAAGTTCTCACTCTAGCAACTTGAAACTTTCTCACTCGCAGCCACTCACATCCAGCACTTAGAAATATTTTTGCTCTCAACTTAACCCACTTTACTAGCACTCTCTTCACAAGTTCGCACCTCCTCACTTGTAGACTCAAATTTGCATTCAACAACTGATGAAGAGAATAAAAGAACTTGAATTCTTATAGCCAAGTCGATTTCTGGAAGAGGCTAAACTTAGCAAACTTTCGAATTTCCATTTTCCCTCCTCTGCCAGTCGTAACACTTGTAACTTGGAGCATCAGAATATTTGATTTCTAGAATTTTTGAAAATTCATCACTCCTGCATAGGCCTGCTTCATCATGTTTGCATTTTAAAATATTAAATCCAGTATCCTCCGTGAACAATTTCATTTCAACGGGCTAAGGCATTTGATTCCACGCTGTAAAATTATTCCAGTCATCCAGTTCGATTCTCAAGCTTAAGGCATTTTTGTAGAAACATTCATCTCATTTGCCTTAGAGAAATTTTAATTTCGCCTTAGGAAATTCATTAAAACAGGCACCAGGCAAAAATCTCTATCAAAACGACACGAGCGAGGTGTGGAATAAGTTTAAATCATCTCTCAGTGGGAAATGTCCAATATCTAGAAGAAAATTCCCTTCAAAACTCATCGTTTTCATGTGTATCCGGACGAAGGGGTACGTTTAATTTTTATTATTTTGAAAAAATAATAAACTTTGCTAAGCTTTGCTCATTTTTATTTTGGACGCATTCCACACCTGCAATCTTCATTTTCCTGCCTTGGCATTTTTCTTGATTTTCTTGTGTTGTACCCAAACCAAATTTTTTGCTTCATTAAGGCATTTTGCTTAAAATGGTCTAAACCTTGTAAAAGTGGGGTCAAAACTCAGTTTTTGGGAAAATAAAGTATGGGCTTTTAGTCAGTGTGATGCTAGGAAGATACTAGCAAAATTTGAAAAATTTGAAAATTAGGGTTTCCAAAATCTATTTTTAGCTTGAAACCCTAAAAAATAGGAACTTGTCAGAATTGGCTGAAATTAATTTTGATTGGCTTATTTCACATCACGATCATAGTGGTGAAGTCAGTTTCAGTTAAAAGTCAGTTTAAGGCTAGTGGGTAGTTATACTTTTTTCAGGAGAAGAGTTAGGACCTCTGAGGTTGTCAATGGCAGTTGGCCAGTACCAGGTATCAATATCTAAGCCTGAAACTCAAAGAAGAATGCTCTAGGATGAAAGATGAAGAAAAATATGCTTTTTGACGGAGGGGATTTTCAGATTGGCAAAAAGTGCTAAAATATTCTTAGTTTGGGAACTTCTCACTATGCAATGTAGGAGACACTTGCACAATCAACGTGCAAATCAAATTTACAGTGTCCGTACTTGTGAAAATGATGAAGTATAGTCATACACACACCTCGGTAGTCACAACACGTCGACATGGTCAAACTCAGCAGTGGATACAGCTTTTGCAAAGCATAAAATGGTGAAAATCAATGAATTCAAAGCAAATCCGCTCCCCTGTAGCCCAGGGGCGCCCCTCTTTTAGAAGGTCAAGATTTAACTGCTTTGGATGGAGAATACATTCATTGTGTTCAGTTTTCAGTCAGCTTTCCGATTAACTATGGAGCGAGATCATCAGAATGGCAGAACTCTAGCAAACGAAGGCAAAAGCAGAGACTACGAAGGGTGTTTTAATCATGGAGACAACCCAGAAATGAAGATCCGCTCCCCTCTAGCCCAGGAGCGATTTTCTTTTTGAAGGCCTGGATCTAGATGCATGTGTGTTTTGACGGTTTCAGTCTTTGCAGAATTAGTTTGGCTTTTCAACGAGCTATCAAGCGGAAGCATATCTAGTACAAAACTCCAGTTATCAGCGTCAGAAGTGGAAATTGCAGGCAGGATACATGTTAGAAGAGGTTTTCAAAAATGCAAATCCGCTCCCCTGTAGCTCAAGGGCGATCCTGAATATGACTGGTTTGATGTATGAATTTGCAATCGAGGTCTTCTTGAGATCTTTTCCAGTTCAGTCTAGCTTTGCAATGCAGCAGTTCACAAGACGATTCGGCATTCTGAGAGACCATGACAGAGGTTCTGCCGAGCACATAAAACAGAGGATGGTGAAGCATAGCTACACAAAGCTACACATCTGTAGGCTAGGGGCGCCCAGCCTTTAGGCCTGTCAGATGGGGTTATTTGCAATTGCAGTCTTCACAAGACTTGTGTGCAATTACTCCAGCCATTCAAGGAGTCTAGCCGACAGCGTCCGGGATTTGGCGAATGCTCGTACATGCGAGGTCAAGGTGACAATGCTGTAAAGTGGAGGTGGTTGAAGACAATTCAAAAAATGACAAAGTATAAGGCTAGAATTTTATTTGAAAAAGGCGATTCTCTTTTAAGGGCCTTAGAAGCAGGTTTTTGGCAGTATCTTCTCCAAGAACATCTCTTGCAAGTTGACCAAATTATACAGAGAGACAAGCGGCACGCGAATTAGAGCATTCCGGTTCCCGGTATCGACGGTCAAAGTATGGTGTTCAGATGAAAATCACACTTTTGTCAAAATGGTATTTGAGCTATCATAGAATAGGGGTGCCCATTCTTTTGGGGTTCCTAATACAATTTCCAGATACCTTACATACAGTCATTAGATACAGGATACTTCCAGTGATGCAGTGAATCCACTATTCAGTCAACAGGGTTCATCATTTACTGTCAATAGCAGTTTGAAGCATCAGAAGGTGATACGGAGAAATGGCTAAGTCTGGAGTCAAAGCATCAATTTAATCAGAGGCGCCTAATTTTCTAAAGTGTCAGATGATGATTTTAGCAGTTGTTGCTCCTAGCGGACATTTCATCCTTGTCATGCAGGCTTCGCAGTGGATATCTTAGCACAGTCGCAGGCTCAGTCAATCATCCAGAAATCAAAGCTGAACGTGGTCAGATGTAATTTTGTAGTCAGCTACAAAATAGGAGATTCTCAAAAAATCTCATAACTCTTGCAAATGGACGCCTAAAAAATCAAAATTTGACTTTTTAGAATCAATAAAGTGTGTTGAGCACAGCAAGAGGCTATTTTTGGCAAAATGATAAAAATAATATTTTTGCATGCAGAGCATTAAAAGTGACGAATTTCTTCAAAGATAAATATTGGCGCCACTTTTAGCTCTTTGCATGTTTTGAAATTAAAATATTATTTTTAGTCCAAAGACTCAGAGACAGTGGCAGTTCAACTTGTAAAGGGCCAATCGAATTCCTTCTTCACAATTAGGGTTTCAGCATGCATGCATGAGGGTACGATTTCATCTATTTAACCAAGCATGGCATCTTTTCTCATTCACACAGCTTTGAAAGTTCGAATTTCCTCAAAGAGATTAGTGAATTTTCATCAGAGAATCAAGCTCGAAGGCGATAGGTAAATTCTTTTGCAGGTTCAAGTCCAGATTCAACATCAAATTCAAAGACAGAGTGGCGATTATGAAGAAAGAAGGCACAAAAACAATTAAAATAATAAAAAATGTCTTTTCTCTTCTAGATTTCTTCCATCTTCTCGTCTTAAATTCTCTCGCATGTTTGAAGTGTTGGCAGATTTTGGCAAAACAAAGTATCTGGGTTGATTCAGAAGAGCTTTCTCAGCAAAACCCATGTGCCAGAATTTTTCAGGAAAATTTGTTCCAGAACATTTGTTCTTGAAGCTTCAATTTTCTCAACCAAAATTCTTTTGCATGGCTGAGTAAAGGGCAGTTTTTTACATTTCTGACGCTCTAGGTTGTCTTAGAATCATTTTCTAGACAAAACCCATATCTCAGATTTTTTCGTAAAAATTCTCATCCGACAAGCTATTTTTAGCCTCAGCAGGCTATTTTTAGCTTTCCAGAAAAGTTGTCAGAATACAGCCATGTTCACAGTCAACAGGCGAGTTTTTCAGAATGCAGTTCACTCAGCTCGAATTCAAGACCAAGTCGGTCATAGCTCATAACTTCATTGGGACAGTTGATACAAATCTACATAAGGTATTGCCAGAAGTAGTTTTGGATCCACTTAAGATCAGGGATTCAATTATCAAGAATATTCAACAATCCGGTTTACTCGAGGCTACTTCCATACCTATTTCAGTGCATTGCGTGGAGTTTGTAATATCTTGCATCAAGCATTACAATTCTGCTACACGAGAAATACGGTTGATAGATGGACGTGTCATATGCAGTCTCAAACCTCTTGATATCGAGCGAAGTTTGGATATTCCTCAACATCCAGATGGGTTGGTTATTTCCATGAGTCAGAGCTAACAGGCATTCAATGCTGAATTGGATAAATGTCAGAATAAGATGACGGAGAGGTGGCTAAAACAAAAGAAGAACAAGTTGCCAAACAACTCGGGTCGTGGCGAGTGCAAGGATGAATATGGTATTTTGATTACACTGCTTAATCGTGTCTCAGGTCATAGGAATGCAAACAAATTTTACCTGTGGATGTATTATATCATTGGTAGAATCATCTCGGGGCAAGAGCATTATGATTGGGCATCCTTCATCAGCGATGCTATTCACAAGCAAATCACCGGTTTCCTAGCTGCGCATCAATTTCACATGTGTTCTTACCTGGTGTACTTGATCGCTTATCAAAATCAGTTTAACGAGTTCAACACGATGATAATACTCAGTGTACAAAAAGTCTATCGTTATTATGACCAGCTTGAGTTCACAAAGGTTAAAAGTCATTTTAAACATGTACAAGAGGCTTTCTTGACATATACAGTGAGAAATTTGGACCGGGAGTTGCACATTCACATCTCAACAGTTGCTAGAACAGCGATGAAGAATTGGGCAGATTGGTACATTCAGTTTCCTACTTACACCTATATCTGTGTCTATGGATACACAGGAAAAGCAGCCATGTTACCACGTTATCCTTCGGATAAATCTATATTTATGGAGTTCCTGAGGCAACTGTATGAAGTTCACAAAAGTTTGCGCAACAAGCATAAACCAGCTGCTGAGTTTCCTTTACAGTTCGGGATGTATTGGTGTAAGACGGCAGTTGATGCTAACGTTGTAGGTCAAGAATTAGAAAATCTCAAACTCAAGTACCTAAGTGATACACGCACATATGATCCTTGGGGTCATTACGCAACTCGCCTTGGTAATCTCTCTTATCACAAACCTACGATGGAAGATTACTGGGTGAATTGCGAGGATGATTTCGAGGTTCACAGACATAGCTATAGCAGGTTTTCTCTTCCGCAGATTTCTGTCTTCTTGGCAGAAGATGTGGAAGGATTGTCAGAGGATGAGGGAGATACACTTCCTCAATTTTACAGAGAGCAGGTTGATGGACAACCACTGCCATTAGTGAACTAGTATGCCAAGGAGTTCACATCGGTGAAGGAGAGATCGAGCAAGGTCATTCAGAATAGTACGCTTTACTTAGAAAGCGGAAGGTTGAGAAAGGCATCCATGCCTAGAGCAGAGCCGCCACTAAAAGGAGATATACCACCCTCCTCATCAAAGCCGAAGCAGAAGAAGAGGAGTAACCTACCTAGGAAGAATCCAGCGCCTAGTAATTCAAAGGGAAAAGCACCTATTGTGATTCCACATGTAGAGCCTTTTGTAGAAGTTATGCAGAGTTCACCACAGCCTGAGGTTCAAATGCATTTACCATCGCCAACACCAGAGCAGCCTCCAGTTCCAATTCACATTGATTTGGATGTGGATTCACCTCCTCACAGTGCCCCTTCTACACATTCGCTTTCATCAAATCCTATGAATAGTACAGATCATTCCAGTGGGATTAGTCAGGATTCGTCTTGGCTTGAGAGTCAACTGGGAAGAAAAAGGAGACAACCATCTTATGTACTTGATCATTCAAATTTCGATCATGACCATCAAGATGTGCCTGAAAAGAGGATCAAGAAACAGGTCCACGTCGAAAGGAATGCAAGAAAGGAGATTATTGTTGAGACTGCTGCACCTCCTGAAGATGAGAGTCTGGACAAGATGGAAGCACAAGACTTCGAAGTTATCACAGTCAACTTCGGTAAAAGTACTCGTCAGACGGACATTGACCTCCTACAGGTTGCTATAGATAGTGCCAGGGATAGGATGGTGAAAGATGGTGAAGATAAATCAGCTCTCAAGGCTGAAATACAGTAGCTTTGCCAGTATATTTCCAGCCTTGTACATAGGACAGGGGATGCTATCATCATGCTTCCACATATGTTAGAACCACCAGCATAACAGGGTCAGATTGATCACTTGGTTGCATATGGCAAGTGGTTGGATGAGTGGGAGGAGGAATTCATTACTAGAGGCCGCCTTGTACTTTCAGACTTGTACCAATTGCGGTATAATGCACGCGAGCTTCGTTTACGACTTCAGGAGGAGGAGCGTGATTTGGCCATCACTAGACCTAGGGATGAGATTTTGATTGCTAACCTGGGAATATCATTTGACGTAGTCACAGATGTAGAAGATAAAGAAGATGTCTACGTTCGGAGAACACAGTTGATCTTCAAGGCGGAGATAGAAGGAAAGATAACATCTGAGGTGGCTGAGAGTAGAGTGCATGTTACTAATGAACTCCACTATGTGAGAAACTTTGTGTCTCAATTACCATGTTTATATCAGCATGTGGGTGGTGACTATGTTGAGCTTACTAATGTTCAATTAGAGCTCCAAGCACTTATTCACAATATTTTCAGTGGTGAGACCATTGGCTGCAAGTTGAATCAGCTTACAGTCATGTCAACATTGTTTGATGAAGCGACCAGGAGTAAGGGTGAGTTCCAATGTCAGATAACAAGTGGAGAGGACATGCTGCATAGACATGGGATTCTCCGCCAGAGCTTCAGTTCCCTAGAGGGTGATGTAGTCGGCAACTTCATGGATGGGTTGATTGACAGAGATCAGGGCCAGTAAACTTCAGTACAAGGCGTCCCACCTTTTCCAAGATAGACATTAGACACAAGAGTTAAACTCGAGGCTTCTTTCTGAGTTAACTGGTTGTTACACATTGCATGCCATGTCTTTCTTGGAAACATCTACAAACACTTGGAGCTTAGATTAGATCTTTCAATTGACTGATGATAGCATTCTAGTTGACTTGCTTTTAATAAGGACGTGAATGTTGCACCTTGTCCATTTAGATTAGATGTTTCAGTTAACTGATGATAGTTTCCCAGTTAACTGTATAGTTTCATAATTAGGGTTTAGGAATAAGATCTTGCATGCACTGCAAGACTCTAGTTGACTCAAGGTGATTTTAGGGTTGCCTACACCTTGAAGTCTATAAATAAGAGCTTTAAGCTCATTTGTAATTTAACTTTTGCTTGATAGCATACATGTTGCGCCTGCCTTGCCTGTAGTATTGCTATTATTGTATTTGTTGAAAGAGTGATTGTTGTTATAATAAATTGCTGCGCCTACCTTTCCTTCATGTTATTGTCATGTTGTTTATTCGATCTTAGTTAAATGGGGTTGCTGGTTTGATCGTTATTGCATGCGTATTGCGTCTATACAATATACTGTCCTAGTTGCTTACCTTGTGTTTTGTTTATCATAAGCCTATTCAGAAGAGAAAATAGTTGTGCCCACCTTGCCTTCATGTTGCAAAACTGTACTTAAAGCTTATTGTTTGATGTGTGTTATAGTAGACTCATTCAGCCAAGCAGATAGTTGCGCCTACCTTGCCTTCATGTTGTGAAGCTGTACCAAGTTTACCGTTTATTTGTTTGTTTTAATAAACTTCTTCCTGGATTAGCAAATAGTTGCGCTTCCTTTGCCTTCATGTTGTGAGCCCGCACCTGGAGTTTATTGTACAATACATTCCTGCTCCATTTCCTCATGCTCTGTTTCTTGAGGAAACTAGATAGATTTTAAAGAAGTTAGCTTAGTTGTAGTTAGATGATTTGCGAAACCAGAAAATACTTAGCTGCAACATTCTAGGTTTTCTTAACCTTGTGCCTCTACCAGCTGAGAACAAAAAGATAGGACATTAGTTTAGTTTTCTATTTCATGCATTCCATCACAACGAGGGAGCTTCTCCTCCTAATTTGAAGAGCACTCATTACGTAGTGTGCATAGCTGTACGTACAAACTCACACTCCAGAGGCGCTAGTTCTTACGCCAACATCCTAAAGAGTATCCTTTTTGTCTCTGGGCGCATTTCATCTTGCCCTAAGAAAATTTTAACATTACCTCTTCTTTAGGCGTATTTCCTAATTTCTCCTTGTAATGCCTTAGAAATTTTTAAAATTTATTTAACTTACCCATGAGGGGCGTATTTGAGGGTATAAACTTCCATTTTAATCCCCTAGGCATTTCCATGCCTAGACTTCTTTCATCAAACTCTCCTCAAAGACAAGGGCACATTTGCTATAGGGAGCTTCCACCCAAGGGCGCATATGATCATGTGTGAAGGAAATCCGCCAACACTTAGAAATATTCTAACACCTTGCTTGGGCGCATTTCATGTGTCATGTAGGACTTGAGGGCGCATTTCATCCTTGCCACTTCCATATGAGGGCGCATTTAGGGGGGTGGGAAGGAATTCCCACGCCTTAGAATGTTTCATCTCCTCCTTTATCTTTGTGGGCGCATTTAGCATGGTGAGAGGGAACTTTTGGGCGCATTTCACATGTGGTGAGGAAAATTTTCACCTTGAGGGCACATATGAGGGGTGGTGAAGGAATTTGCTTGCCTTAGTGTATTTTTATCATGTCTTCTCCTCTTGTGGGCGCAAATAGCATAGGGAGAAGGAATTTCCTCAAGCGTTGGGCGCATTTAGCCTATGCTAGCTCCATTTTCAACCCTTGAGGGCGCATTTGAGGGTATGTGAGGGATTTTACGTGCCTTAGAATATTTTCCAGCTCCATCTTTGCCTGGGCACATATGAGGGGGTGTGTAGGAATTTTATGCCTTAGCATTCTTTCTTTTCACCACGTTTTTCTTCTTGTGGCCACCTTGGGCGCATTTGACATGTGGTGAAGGAATTTTCTCAAGCTTGAGGGTGCATTTCACCCCATGAGGAGAAATTCCTTATACTTAGCATTTTTTATCAACTCCCTCTCATACTTTGGGCGCATTTCATGCCTTCTCCTGCCAGTTTCAACTTGAAAATTCTCAATGCCCCAGCTACCTCTTGCTATTCTATTTTTAGCAAATTCGAAAAAGTTCTCTCTTCCATGCATTTTCACCTGTTCTAAAACTGGAGTTGGCGTGGCTATGCCTCTTATGACCCTGCTACCTTGTTTATACCCGTTGTCCACACTGGTATGCTATTTTAGCCATCCTGCTGTTTTTGGCAAACCCTAAAATTGGTTGATCTCTGCAGCTCCGTTTGACCCTGAAATTTGCTCTACGTGATCCTGATGCTTTAAGTGTCCTGTTCACACTCGTCTTTGGCACAGACATGCTATTTTTAGCCGTGGAGTGACTTACTGAAAATAGTAAGTGCTCAGATTTCGTTCAAATTTTGCCAGTAGGCAGCTTGAAAGATGCTGATAATGATGGTGTACTTTGTTTTGACAACTTCTGTGTTTCACCCCCTATTTTTAGGCATAACAGTGGAAACCCTAATTTGATTGGCATGTGCCCCGAACTGTTTCCGTTTGACTTGGTTTTTGTTGCTTGTCGTTCTGCTTGCTGACCTAAAGTGTCGGGGAGCTGCTGGAGTGAACCTACTATTTATAGCAAGTGTCCGGGAAGCGATCAATCTAATGTCAGATGAGTTTGCATGTTAAACTACCCGTGGGATCTCAAAAAACCCAGAAAACTGGTTCACATACGGGCATTGGCTAAAAATAGTAAGTCTCTGAAAAATGATCCATTCTGCTTGCCAGTCACATCACTGCGAAGCTCTCTCAAAACCCATAAGGAATATTCGAACACGCGTTAAAAAACTCTGCATGCAAACCCTAAAAATAGCCTTTGAAGGTTGTACCGCTGAAAGTCATCATCTCGACTTGCATGTCACATCACTGCGAAGATCTTGAAAAAACCCAGATACATTCTCCAAACATGCATTTGAAAAGCATGTGTAAACCCTGAAAATGGCTTTTGAAGCCGGAACTGCTAAAAATAGCAAGTTGTCAGAATCTGTTCAAATTTAGCATGCAAGTATCTGAAAGTTACCTGAAAGTGTTGATGCAGTCAGAATCCCGAAATTCTGAGGAAAAGGCCTCATATTAGGTACTTACTAAAAATAGTAAGTCGTCGAATTTCAGTGAAAATACAGTGGGATCCTGCCTTGAGCCTTCTGATTGTACTGCTACGCTCAGATTTCACTTTGATAACCTTATTTGACCTCAAACAAGCCTGAAGGATAAAAACCCTAATTTCACAGACTTAGCTAACATTTCAACCTAGGTCAAATGATGGGACATTCTCGGAAGAACAGAACGACTAGAGAGAGAGAGAACCAAAGCCAAAAGACCAGAATGGAGCAAAAATTAGGGGGTCCCCATCTTGAATGGGTTGATGTGTGAAAAGGTCACAACACCTTCTTCCCTCTACTTCAAACTTAATATAGTGGAGAAATGTGTGTGCCTTCTTGCCTAGAGGAGAATTTTGGAGTTAGGCCACCTTTCAATATGGAGGGAGAAAGCACAATCAACACTTACTTCCTTTACCGTCCACTTCAAATTTTTAAAATTTATTTTTCCACTGGGGCTCCTTCATGACCATAATGTCTTTACTTTTATGAACATGTAAGAGAGAATGATCATCTTTGTTCACTAAAATTTCACTCTCTAATCAACTAAT
Source organism: Sequoiadendron giganteum (assembly GCA_007115665.2). Classification (NCBI taxonomy): domain Eukaryota; kingdom Viridiplantae; phylum Streptophyta; class Pinopsida; order Cupressales; family Cupressaceae; genus Sequoiadendron; species Sequoiadendron giganteum. Next base: position 387,423,942 of record CM021104.1, read on the forward strand.
TAGGGGTCAGCTGCATTTTCTTCCATAGAGCAATCCTTTTCTTCTGCTTCAAAGTTTCATTTTCAACTTTCCATCTTTGATGAAATGAAGAAAGATTGTCCATCCTTTTCTACCTATAGGTCAAAATGGAGGCATTGTTGGTGACTTAAATAGAGGAATGAATCTTAAGATGTAGGATATGGTGGATGAACAGGGATACACCTGCATCAAAGAGTTTGATATCTTCTTGGGAATTTAGGTAGTTTTGTTGATGATCACAAGGGAAAGGGCAAACATAAATATTATTAGCCATTCATTTTTAGAATTTTTTTGTTCTCTCAATCATTTTCTTGTGATCTCTACCTTTCATTGTTTTAAGTGATATGTGGAAATTAATATGTATGGTTTTAACTTTAAACATTTGAAATTCTTATATGTTGTATCATTGATTGGAATCCGTGTGTAATAGCTGTTCTTTTCTCTCTTGGCTCATAGAGGGTAGATAATATGTTTGGTTCAGCAGTGTAGATTATTTAGATGATACCACATATGAAACATACAAGACTTTAGATTGTTACAGGTATGCAAAATGAGAGTAATAGCAATTTTTATCTCAAATAATGTTCTTTATATTGCTGTTGAACCTTAGAAATGTAATATTTTTTCCCATCTCTTATATTCTCCCTATGTTTTAACATTAATTGAAGGCATTTAATATTTTTTAAGGTGAGCATCAGATATGGAAAAATTCAATCTTTTTACATTGACATTCTACTACAATGTACTATGCTATTCACTGTGATTTTCATTGTTCTCTTGAATAGGCTTTGGTGAAAGTCCGTTCCAAACATTTCTTAAAGCAGATTCAAAGGTATTATCCGCAGGGTTTGTAGATAGTTCTGTTTTCTAGAGGTAGTTTTAAAAGAAGTTCTTGTAAAATGGCAATTTGTGATTATTATTTCTAATTTCTGAACATATCTTTTTGTCTTTGGACACGTGTTGATGATTAAAACATAAACTATATCAAATTTGTTTTGTAGAAGGCAAACCCTCTTAGGCGAATGGGGTCTGTGACATCTTCAGGAGGGTCAGGTAAATTGTTACGTGATAATTATATGCTTTTTGGAAGACTTGATTGAGCAAGTTTTGATGATGCATGTTGAGAATTGCTATCTTTTAGAATCAAAATTTCTAGGCATTCGTCACAGTGAATTATACTGTCCAATCATTTATTTGATTTTGAGATTCTAGGAACTTAGAATCTGCTACAACATTAGAAAGGATTTTAAAGGAATAACTCCATTTGGTCATTTAAAAATCTATTGTCATATCATATTTTCACTAGTTAAGTTTCAAAACAATCATGTTCATATCAACTGGAATTTTTAAGAAATTTTTTAATTAGCCTACATGGAAAAGCAGTTCCTAATCTACTTTATTACTATGAAGGAGGAGATTACATTGATACTTTTGACTTATTTTTTAAAAGTATCCATGTTCTCTTTTTCAACATTCATTAAAGTCCCATTGCTAGGTTGTGAAAAAGGAAAACATAATGCAATAACCCCAAAATTCATCTCAGTTTTTTTTCTTCTAGTAAACGACTTGCACAAAGAACCACATGTTGTGCCATGTAGGTCAAATTCACCTCTACTGAACTCGAAGGATAAGCAAACAAATCCGTAGCAAAATAAATTCAATGGAATACTGTTTCCTTGGAGGCTTGTGCTTATCCTTGAATAATGTTAGAATTGACCTTGATATATGGAGTTAAACACACTCTTAAACCAAAGGTCTAGTTGACCAATTTACTGCATTTTGAGTTTCCCATTTATCAAGTGTAAATCAAATGAACTCTCATGTAGGCGTCAAGTGCCACTTGACTAACTCTTTTCAATGCATAGCCATGTGTCACTTGGCCAATCATAACACCTTGCATTGTGTCAAGTGTCACTTGATTGGGTACATAGAACAAGCATGAATCAAGTGTCACTTGATGTTATCATAAGTCCTTCATCTACCAAGTGTCACTTGATAAACATGAAGTTTGGGCTACAATAAGACTTACCATATCTTCTTGCGCCCTTGTGTTCATCTCTCTACATCAAGTGTCACTTGACCAGATTGAACACCATTTGTATGAAAACATGTATACCTCCCATACGAAATAGTTCTCCCATATTGTATCGAGTGTCACTTGGTCAATATAGAGCTATTGCTACATAAAGTCTAACTAGACCTATGATAGCTTGGGTTCTTCCTTTATCTTTTCAAGTGTTACGTGAACAAGATTTTAATACCAATGGTGGATGGTAATGCTTACAATTGTTGATGTTACTTACAGCCATGGGCCTCATACCTTCCAGGCATGAATTCTTATGAAGAAAATAAATTAAATATAGCCAATGGCTATTTAATTTATTTAAGTCTGATTAGAGATAATGAGGAGGTGCCTCATTCATGATATTTATATTTAATGTTGATGAAGGGTAGCTTCGGTCAGATATAAATGATGATTGCATTTATGCATCATAATCATTTATATGTGATCGAAATTATTTATCAAATAAATAATTCTGAAAATAAGAAATTCGAATTTATGAGCATGAATAAAATTCGAAATATAAATAATGTTCAAACTTTGCATTATATAAATCGTAGGGTGTTAAATGCTTATGTTGACCACCGATTAGTATTGGTCGGCTAAGAGAGACCCACGCCCTTCAAGGGACACATCCTCTCATGGGGCGCGTCTCTCCTTGGAGGCGCGTATCTTCTTGGAGGTGTGTCTCCTCCTTCAAGTACAAAGCATGATGACAATCATTGATTGTAGACATCGAAATTAATAAATGTTCTGCAATCAGCACATTCAAAATACAGAAAATAAAATCTGACTTAGAATTCTTACACAGAATTTCAGACTTAGAATTTCCATAGGTCCTTCTTAGGATTCAATTTGACAAAGATTTGATTAACATTTACATGGTATCAGAGCCAAGTTGAGTGAATCCAAATCAAATCTAGATATGAGATTGCTTAGGAAAATTCGTATTTTTTAAATTGAATTCACATCACATTCTTCTTAATGTCAAGTGTGATCAGATTTGAAGATCGTCTTGCAGGAGCAAACAACTTCACATCATGGAAATTTAGAATCATCATGATTCTTAAAAAGAATAAGTTAGACTCATTTGTGAGAGAAAACAAAAGGGAACCTGAGGCTGATCCTGAGAAAACTCAATGGATTGAGAACAATGAAAAGGCCATGAAAATCTTAGTAGATGCAGTTAGGGATCATATGGTGCCCATTCTAGCAAAACATGAAACTGCATATCTAGTGTTCAAATCCCTCGAGAGCACCTATGAGATACACAACACCACCCTGACTCTTGCATTAAAGAGGCAAATCAACAATGTCCAAATAAACAAAGGAGAAACTTTTAATGCATACTTCATGAGGATCATTGAACTAAGGGATCAATTATCCACAATTGGATATCAAATTGATAGCAAAGAGTTAACTCTAATTGCACTAGGAGACCTACCAAACTCATGGGAGTCATTTGTTCAAGGAATAAGTGCGAGATCTAAACTCCCCAAGTTTGATAGGGTAAGAACAAACTGCCTACAAGAGGAAACAAGACTCTCAACAAAAGAAAACAAACAAAAGAACATAGATGAAGACATTCATGTGCTCAACACTACATCTAATAAAAAGAGTAAGAAAAACTCCTACAGGAAAGGATCATTTAAAAGAAAGAGAAATTCCTATGGAAAAGGATCTTCCAAGAAGAAAGACATCTCTCAAGTACAATGTTTTAGATGTGATCAATATGGCCACTATGCAATGAAGTGCCTTGACAAATCAAAACAACAAGCATCCTTTGCTAAAGTAGGAAAGTCAAATTCAGACCATGAATCTAAGAAATTTGTATTCTATTAAGCCTTATCTAGTCAAGTATCTAACACCCACAATTGGGTAATTGATAGTGGTTCTTCAAGGCATATCACAGTGTTCAGAGAACACTTAGACACTATGACTGAAGAGACTGATGAAGAAGTAACCATTGGGGATGATTCTGCACACCTTGTAAAAAGGGTTGGAGCTTGCTCTATCACATTGAAATATGGTCTCTCCCTTCAACTCACTGGAGTATTATTTGTACCTGGAATAAAGAGGAATCTATTATCCATCTCTGCCCTTGAAGACAATGGATATAGAGTTACCTTTATGGATGGGAAAGTTTTGGCATGGCCTAAGAACTCAACTATAAAGAAAGCCTAAACCATAGGTATAAGACAAGGGTATCTTTACAAACTATGCACTGAGGTTAAGCAAGCCCTTACCCTTGATACTTCTGATTCAAATGAAATTTGGCATAGAAGATTAAAACACCTTCATTTTCGTGCCCTACCTTCTGTAGAAAAACTTGTAACAGGATTACCTTAGTTAAAACCATCTCATGAAGGAACTTGTAAAGGTTGTGCCCTAGGAAAGAATACAAAGGGATTCTTTCACAATAGCTTGAGTTAAACCCAAAATGTATTAGAACTGGTTCACTCTGATTTATGTGGACCCATGTCTATAGCTTCCAAGGCAAGCTTCCTATACTATGTCATATTTATAGATGACTTCTCTAGGAAGACCTGGATCTATTTCCTTAAGTGTAAAGAGTCAATAGAAATCCTTAAAAGGTTCAAGGAGTTCAAAGCTCTTATTGAAAACTTCTTTGGGAAGAAAATAAAAATCTCAAGGACAGACAATGGGAAAGAATACACCTCTGAAATCTTCATGGAATTCTGCATGAGTGCTGGGATTAAGATGGAGTTTACAGTAGCCTACAACCCTCAACAAAATGGGGTTGCTAAAAGGAAAAATAGAACCATTGTAGAAGCTGCTAAAGCAATGTTGCTTGACCAGAACATTGAAACTTCATTCTGGGCAGAAGCCTCTAGAACTGTTGTCTACATTCAAAATAGATGTCCTCATTCTCGTCTAGATAACAAAACTCCTGAAGAAGCTTTTACCGGCATAAAACCTGATATTAGTCATTTTAGGATTTTTGGTTGCCCTGTCTATATTCATGTGCCCAAAGAGAAGAGATTCAAACTAGAACCTTCCGGAAAGAAAGAGGTATTTGTGGGATATAGTGAAACCTCCAAGGCCTACAAGATATTTGTACTCGGGCAAAAACAAATTGAATTGAGCAGAGATGTCATCTTTGAAGAAGACATTGCATTCAAAAGGGCTAGAAGTTCTAGTAAGATAGAAACCTATTCCCCTAGAGTATTAGAAGTGGAACCTGCTCCTGAGATTCAGAGGCAGTATCCTGAGGAAATGCCAAATGAACTTCAATCTACTTCAGATGAGAATACAAATGACAATGGTAGAAAGAGGCCACTTTGGGCTAGAAAGATGATCAAAGAAGTCGAGAATCTTGCAGCACCCAAAGGAACGTTTAGGGAAAGTAAAAGACCCAAGTGGTTCTCAAGCTATGTTGCTCTAATGAATAACATCATAAAGTCAGAACCTGATAGTGTTACAGAAGCCTTCAGACATCAAGTATGGAAGGATGCAATGACGGAAGAATATCAGTCCATTCTAAAGAATGTTGTATGGGATATAGTGCCTAGACCAAAAGAGAAATCTATTGTCTCTTCTAAATGGCTCTTCAAAATCAAACATGCTGCTGATGGCAATATAGAAAAACATAAGGCACGTTTTGTGGCAAGAGGTTTTTCACAAAAGGAAGGCATTGATTATGAAGAAACATTTGCACCTGTTGCCCGTTACACATCTGTGAGAGCAGTGTTAGCCATTGCAACAGCTAAAGGCTGGAAGATCCACCAAATAGATGTGAAAACTGCCTTCCTAAATGGAACCATTGAAGAGGAAGTCTATCTAGAACAACCTGAAGGTTTTGTGATACATAAACCTAACTCACATGTATGCAGACTAAAGAAAGCTCTCTATGGACTTAAACAGGCTCCCAAGGTATGGTATGAAAGAATTGACAGCTACCTGTTGACGTGTCTTTTTATGACGACATCAACACAGAATAAAATGTCCAACGGTCACTCTATTCCCTCTTGATCAAAGTATTCCGCATGCTAAGATTGTGTGAAAGTTCATGCGTTCAACTCCAAGGTTCCTTTAAAGCAAATAGACTCAGTTGGCTAATGTGAATATGCTGGGTATTCAAGGGGACTTACGTAGTTGTTCGATTTTGTGAAGCAATTAAGACATGAATGATTTGACAATATTGCTCTGACTCCTAAATTAACCGAGAAATACTGAATTAAAAGGGGATAGGGATAGGAATTCTACAAATCTACTTCTAAAGGGTGGAGGACGAGGATCGACTTAAACAATCTTCAAACCAGACTTTGCTTAGGGGCTCATCTGGTGATGCGTACGTGGCATGAGCCTCTGAAGGCGCTTGAGCCTCTGGCGTCCCCACAGGACCATTTGCCGAAGCTGGTGGAAATCTCTGATTAATCGACGGAGGTGTATAACTTTAGAATTCAGGTGGAAACTTGAAGTCTTCCAAGATCAAGGCCTGATCATATCGAGGTGCTGGGACTATTTCATACCCCGTAACTGGAGGATTCTCCGTCGGTTCTGTGTTCTTCACCTCTCCTCTGAAAATGTCGGCGGCAACTTGAAACTCGTGGCACTGGAGCTCAGAGTGCTGATTAGTATTGTGTAATCTACACCATCCTGACAAGGCGGCTTCTGCCAGATATACTCTGTCTGCAGGACGGTTCTCAGGAGGTGGCGGGTTGTCCAATGGTGAAGGGACTCCTCCGTTATTAGGCCCTGTATTCCAGGATCTCTTCCGAAACCCTTGATTGTTGTTTCTATACCCATGATTGTTCTCATGACCATATCCTTGATGGGTGTCTTGATGGTGACTCGGAGGATTATTCTGATATCCTCGGTTAGCACCTTGGTGTGCTTGATTGTTTCTTTGCATGGCTTGAATCTGATTATTTTGATTTTTGAGGTATGTCACCTCAGTCGACAACTTCTTTACTTGTTCTACCAAACCTTTTATTTCATCTCTTTCCTCTTGAGTCTGTGTCGGTGGTACTGTGTTTTGTAGATAAACAAGTTGTGCGACCGACGCTTGAGATGAAGGTACTCCAGGGTGGAGAGCCAACTGATTTGATGGCGCGGTTGTCTGGTAAGCTGGTTGTGGAACTGGATTTAATGTTGGAATTTGCTGATTCCAGGTTTGTATGTGACCGCTTGTAGAACTTAAGCCAGTGTATAGTGAGGGCCCAGTTGTATTTTGTCCCATGTTCTGGCTCACTTCAATTGCCTTAGCATAAGCTAAGTTCATATCGGCAGGAGTGGGGTGAGCTTTTCTCACAAACATTGCAGTTAAGGGATCCAAAGCGGCGTAGTAATTCTCCCTAGCATCCGTGATAGTGTAAGGAGTTCGTAATCTTGTGAGAGCCTTCTGGAATCTATTGTTAAACACATGAATGGGCTCTTTTTCTTGCCTCCTCACTTCCACAAACTGTCTAAACAATTTTGCGGGAGTGATGGGAATACCAAACTTTCCGATGAAGGCTGTCTTCATCTGCTCCCATGTTCTGATTGAACCGAATGGCAAATGTATGAACCAATAATGGGCCTCTTCTCCCAAAGAATAGGGGAATAACCTACAAGCCACATCAGCATATGCAATCTGTATATTGCGTAGGTGGTCCTCAAACATTTTGATATGATCCTCGGCAATGCGGTTCACATTGTCGACGTGGAATTTGGAGCAAAAACTCTCCGGGTTCTTTGGCATGTCGTGATAGTCGGCAAACTCCAGTGGAGATGGGTTGGTAACCAACCAAGTAGCACCGTTTGCAACTGGCTGAGCCATTGCTGGTCGCCTTCAATATACAGCTGTTTGACCTGGTTGCTGCTGAACAACAACGGGCGTAACTTGAACTGGTTGCTGCTGTTGAATTGCTATTGGCGTGATGTCTCGTGCAGGTCCTTGTTGGCCAAACCTTGAAATGCTAGGCGGAGTTCTGAATAAGCTTGAGACTTCTTCACCGCTCACTGCTTCTTCACTTGATTGAGCTTCTTCGTTTGATAAAATTTCCTCGCTTGAGGGAACTTCCCCGTCTGATCGAGTACCTTTCTTCTTCCTTGTTCTAATAGGTAGCTCTAGCTCTACAAGTTCCTTGGCTAAACTGGGTGCAGACCTCAAAATTCTTTTCAACTTATCCGGCGAGAAAGAACTGATGCGATCCAGGATGGAGCTGCTTCTTTTACTGGCGACACACGGGAGCAAGTGGCTGTCTTTGATTCAACAAATCTCTTTCAATAGCAACTTGGATCTTGATAGATTTTTCTTTTTCTTCTTGCAACACAAAGCTCATCCGCATGTACTCAATTGCACTTCTCTTTGTTCTCCACGCAAGATTGTTCAATCCTGAAAGAATATTTTCCTAATCGTCGTTGAATCCCAAATTTGGCTGCAACACCGGAAATATCTCTCTATGAGGTAGCACCATCTTGGTACATTATACTTTTATAATTCCTTTTTGCTTCACTATAAAAAGTAGTAGCCCTCCTTCTAGCGCCAATTCTATTGACGTGTTTTTTTATGACGACATCAACACAGAATAAAATGTCCAACGGTCACTCTATTCCCTCTTGATCAAAGTATTTCACATGCTAAGATTGCGTGAAAGTTCATGCGTTCAACTCCAAGGTTCCTTTAACGCGAATAGACTTAGTTGGCTAATGTGAATATGCTGGGTATTCAAGGGGACTTACGTAGTTGTTCGATTTTGTGAAGCAATTAAGACATGAATGATTTGACAATATTGCTCTGACTCCTAAATTAACCGAGAAATACTGAATTAAAAGGGGATAGGGATAGGAATTCTACAAATCTACTTCTAAAGGGTGGAGGATGAGGATCGACTTAAACAATCTTCAAACCAGACTTTGCTTCGTCTCCTTTCGGACAACTCCGACAAAGTTGGTGCAATCTTCAAAGGATGAGAAAGGTGTTCAAATTATGACACATGTTCATACCATCACCACGATGCATACGGACATATGAGCCACAATCGAAGTTAAGTGCCAATACTCCAGTTGACCACGCAAGGTGAACTTACCATCAGTAAGCCCGCTAGTGGTATGGATGAAAGAAGATATGCTAAAATCGCAGCGCCACACTCCACAATTAACAACTACTTGCATAAAACAAAGTCGACTCTACTCTATCCACTTGAATTAGAAAGACGAACAAGCCTTGCTAGCTACTCACAATAGAAGATAGAACCACCAAACAATGATAAATCTTTATATTATGAGAGTGTTCACAACAACTTCTTACAAAGTCCTCAATGGGAAAACTTCCTTTCCTCCTCAATCTAAGCTAACTTCTAAGCTAAATGCTATATGCCTTCTATTCTCTAGCTCAACTCTATCTCTGATTCAATTCTAGTTCTAATTAATTATAAATGAGGGGGGATGCCCCTTTTATAGTTAGCCCATTTCAATGGACAGTTCGGATTCAATTACAATAAAGGGCTCAGATTGAGCCACCTATGCCCTGATTAGGGTTTTTGCCCTAAAAACCGCCACTAAGGGGAGTGGGGTAATAAATGAACAAAAGATTCTCCACTCCCCACTACGAGCAATTAATGCCCACTATCTTCTTCCAGAAGATCCCCATCAAGCAGAGCGTTCCCACTGTCCCGTTCTCGAACTGCAAACTTGATCAACCGGGCCAACACCGCCTCAACCTCCTGAACTGAAATTGGTGGAATATGGTTGAGCTGAAATTCCAAGACCGCTACCGGTTGTCCGTGCCGAGTGTAAGACTTCCTCCATGCCACCAAGGCGTCCTGGGTATTCTGGATTATACTGGAGAAAGTGGAGACATTCTCAAAGTCGTCCTGGACAAGCGACCTCGTAGCTGAGAAGAATGGAGCCAATTTGCCTCTCAAGCTATCAACAGTTATTTCCTCTGGGGCCAGCCTCCTAGCAAATATGGCCTCCAGTGTATTAAGAACTCCCTTCACGATGTTACCCATTGCCTTCCTGGTTCTGGCCGAATCTGCCCTTGCTGCATCATGAAACCCACAACCTGTGACCACCGAGGAGTACCAACTGGTGAAATCATACCTGTCACCATCCTGAATCACACCTCCATCCACCAAAGTCTGTAGAGGTATATGCATCAAAGCCCCTAAACGAAGAACAGTCTTCGTCCGATAGATGTGGGTATCGCCCCAAGCTTGATCTACCATATCCATGCGCGTCAAAATATTTGAGGCCTGCTGATAAGCATCGGCGAGGTCCTCCATAAATTTCTCTATATCAGCCCGAACATGGCTGACCCACTTGTCTTCCTCCGTCTCCATCTTCTTTAAGTCCTCCAAGCCAATAACTGACTCCCTCGGAAGCTCAGGTGGGAGTTCTACTGCTGGGTCTGCCTGTTCACCTGGACGTGCTAGACTTTGCACATATCCAATCAATGTTTTGTGCTCCTTCTTCAATTTCTTATACTTCCCTTCTGTTCTGAGCAACTGGTCTTTCAGCGCCTGATAGGAGTTATCAAACTCCTCGACAATTTGGGCTCCCGTAGGACGACCCAACTCTACGGTGGTGATCACATAGTTTTCGGGCCTCTCCTCGGCTCGATCATATTCCTCCCTTGGGACAACAACTTGGAGTGTGCGGAAGCCTGACTCGTCAGTCGAAATCTTCGAGAATTTCCTGGCTCTCTTCTTTTCTAGAGGCGCACTAATTCTTCTGAGGAACTCCTCCATCTCGACAGCTGGATCCCTATCATCCTCAGGCTCTCTTCTCATTCTCTCTGTGAGCCAATCCGGCACTGTCTGTTGTGGATTGCAAATGACGAGGGGCTGCTCCTCTGTTGCCTCCACCTCATGTACTTCCTCTCTTCTTGCACTGTTCTGCTCAGGCTCATCATCTTCCATGAGCTACGTATCTCCTGACCCTTGGGTCCCCTGTTCTGTGTTTTCCTCTTCCTCTAATGTCATGTCCAACATCTGCTGGAAATGAGTGTCAGCCACTGTTTCCTCTTCTTCCTCTTGTCGGCCAGCCCTGGATGCACTGATGCTTATACTATCTGATTCTCGGATGTTGGGTTGATCCACCTCCTCAAGCTCCCGCTCTTCACCCAATCCTACGCTCTGATCAACAAATAATGAAATCACTCTCAAACTCGAAGACTGAGTTTGTGAGTGCATAGGTGATGTTTGTTCCATCCTCAATGGTATCGGCTGGGTTGGTACTTCTACTTGTGCTTTTGGTGTTTGAGCAACCTATTTTCCCCTTCTCACTGATAGCGGCCTTGGGTCACCCATCAAGTTATAAGTAAGGGCGATTGATCCGCTCTTAAGTCTACATACATGTCTATCGACCCAAGCTCTTGTGAAAGTCAACACCGAAATAGAGAGCGTGTCCAAGTCCATGATTTCTGGCTCGGACCAATCAGGTGGTGGGACCGGAGTATCCCTGACTGAACCATAGTTGGGCTTTATAACGTTGACATCCTCTTCCACCTGGTCGGGAACTGGGATGATCTCACATTCCCTGATCAATTTGAGGGGAAGCCTAGAAAACATCCTTTTCCTTATTTCAACCTCATCAACAACGTTTGCCCAAAAGTCCTCGATGTGGGCCTTGTGCTGGTACTCAACGTTCTGTATCATTTGGAAATTTCTGTAAGGATTGAAATCCTGTCTGCCTGTGTGATACAACAAATGATAGAATTGCAGCTCATCCTCTGCCTATCGAGCTGCCTGCAAGGAGGGACACACCTCAGTGGAATTTCCCATGGCAATAGGAAAGTCAAGTCCACCCTTCTTCTTCTTCTTCTGAATCTTATCATAGGCGATCAATTGCCTAGATATTTCCAGCATTATAATGTGATCGGTGGGGTACCTCGGTAGCCGGTATGGATATGAAGTGAACCCCTGCAGCCTAATGTAAGTGAATTTCGGAAATTGGATGAGCCAATATCCGTATTCCTCGATCAATGCTTGTGCCTCTTTGGATATTCTTTGTTGCATTCTCCACTGAAGGGTCCTCGTGATGTGCATTGTGAATGCATCATTAGCCCGTTTGTAACTAGCAGGGTTGGTTAGATGTAATTGCGTGCAGGCGTCATGGATTTTGAACTGATCAGGTGCACAACCTATTGGCTCCTTGTATGTAATCCCTCGGTACTTGGTCATTCTTGCCAGCATATATATCACATACAAGCTCATGTAAAAGGTTTTCGCCCCCCTCAGGCTCCTGAACTGTTCATCTATGTTATCACTAATCATTCTTGCCCAATCAACACACTCCTTTCCCTCCAAGATGGTCTTGATGAAGTAGAACATCCAAGGCTCGAAGAAGTAGGCTTTTGCACTCCCATTTATTTGGCTCAGCATTATCATCAAGTCGTAGTATTCCTATTTCACATCTTCGGCAATTATCTGCTTTGGGAGTTCAGTGCGAGGTGGCTTTGGCTTCTGCATCCAGACTCTGTTGATGACCGCAGCAATCCTCCCGAAGGAGGTGGAGTACATTTTATCTGCCCTCTCCTTTGATCTGTACAGCATCTTTTCGGCAGTAGGAATCCCAAATGCCTCTCCGATGGCATCTGGCGTCAAGTTGGCAAGCAATTTGCCATCCGGAGAGACAATGGTTCTACGCTCCGGCTTGTGGTAGTTCGCACACTCCATAATTAGCTCCGGGCACTGAATTGCTGGTGGAAAACCAGTGGCTACGTAGATACCACTCTTCATGATGTTATGTGCCGTGACTGACGGTTGATGGCCTCCCAGTCCGTACATCCTAGACTTGAGTGCATTTAGCTTAAATGACCCCAAGTTGGTGTCACTTAATCCTGCCAACTTTGAAACAATTGCCGATTTTGGAAGAAATGACTTGGCGAGCCTTTTGATCATTGCCTGCCGGGATGAGCTAGCCTTGCCCGTTTCAGTGTTTGCAGCTTTGCCTGCAGCTCTGCTTGTTCCTGCAACATCCTTTGCTCCAGCCATTTGCAAGAATAAGATAGAATAATAATAAGTTAGTTTGCAGATTTTTAATAAAATAAAATAGCCTCCGAGACGGCTGCAGATGTGGAATTAGCTTTTGAAAATAAAATTCTTCAGCATAATTTTCTAACTCCAAACCTCAAACTCTATAAAAACTCTGAGCTTAAAAAGAAGCTTTCAGCAACTGCACTCTGACTGGCGAAGAAAATTACAACAAACTAACAACTTTCAGCAATATGGCTATTTTCTCAGCACAGAATGAATTAAATCTTTTGCTTCAACTTTTGTCAACCTTCAACTTTCAACTTCAGCAACTTGAAGAATGAAGAGATCACTGCTAGTGTGGAAATTCGAATTTCTTCTCAACTCCAACAACAACTAGCTTTCAGCAGTTCGAATAAATAAAATTTGCAGCAACCTCGAGAGTCTCTGCAACTTCGAAAATGATTTCAACAACCTTAACTCTCAGCAGTTTGAAAATAAAATCTCCAACAACTTCGAGAACCTCTGCAACTTCAAAAATCCGTAGCAACTTCAACTTTCAGCAATCCAGAAATATCTCTCCAGCAACTGCAGTATATGATTCTGAAATTTGCAGCAACACCCTCTCAGCTCTTCGAGAATTAAAATCTTTAGCAACTTCACTCTTAGAAGAATAAAATCCAACCTCCCTCTCAGCAACTTCGAAAAAGATTTTGATTTCTCACAAAATTCTTCACTTCAACAATTCCAAGCTCTTCGAAACGTGTGAAGAAATGAAAGAAATGAAGTTGTTTAAATAACTCTTCGCGAGGAATCCTGTTGAGTAGTGCTGGGGCTATTTTTAGTACCTTCATCAATTCTCCACTCTCTCCGTTTGGCATCTTCCATTTCAAGCGCAGTAGTGGGCTAGTCGTCAGCCAGTCATTATGGCAGTTGCTATTAATGAAGATTCTTTCCTTGAAGGAAAAATTCGAATTTTTCCTTCTAGTCTGCCAATTAACTGCTGGTGATTAAACAACTCGCGAGAAAATCACTCTGATTTGTTTGAGAACTCCATTTTAAAATTCTCGCCATATTCAATTAAATTTATCTCGAAACAATTCAGGGGAGATTTAAAATTATTTTGAACCTGTTAAAATGTCTGTCATTTAAATCCTCAATTTCATGAAATTTGCCTTAGACATTTTAAATTTTCCCTTTTAAAATAATTCAACCCGTTGACAGAAATCACTTGCTTGCTTAGATCAATCCACCCTCTGAGATTTAATTTCCCTTAGGAAAATAATCTAGTCAAAACGAATTTCCTCTAAAAATATCAAAATCTCCCTTAGGACAATAATTTTAAAATTTCTCGACCCATGGGTGTATTTTAAAGAGGTTCATTTGATTTTCCACTTGACCCATGGAAAATATTCATTTTCAAGTTGCCAATTCCATTTAAATGCCTTTGAAAATTTGTAGTTCATCCATATCAAGGGCGTATTTTCATGTGTTGGAATATTTGTTTCACTTAGGAAAAAATTCGAACATTTTCTCCCCCTTTGATATTTTATTTCATCACGTCATCATCCCACATACTTAGAAATAAATTTAAATCCTCTTCCTTCCTTGGGCGTATTTTATCTCATTCAAATTTAAATTCCACCCCCTAGGAATTTCCCCACTTCATTATCTAGCCTGGGCGCATTTGGGGTGGCAAGCTTTTATTTTCCACACTTAGAAATTTTCGCGCCCTTAGCCATCCTGCCCCTCCTTGGGCACACTTGACATGGGGAGCTTTCACTTTCTAATGCCTTAGAATATATTTTCTAAACACTTTGTGCTGAGGGCGTGTTTGATCCCATGATGTTCCATTTTAATACTTAGAAAATTTCTTGATTCCCCTTTAGCTTATGGGTGCATTTCTGTGTGCTAGCTTTCATTTTTGCCTTAGAATAATTTTGGAAGGTACTTCATCCTTGGGTGCGTTTCAGACCCCTTGCTTTTATTTCGTGCCTTAGAGTATTTTCAAGGTTCTCATCAATTCTTTGGGCACATTTCCATGATGGAGGTTTCGCTTTCAATTTCATCATGGGCGCATATTGGGTATCAAGGTCTTGTTTCATGCCTTAGAAATTTTCCTAGCACCCCTTTTCTATTTTTAGTAGGTTGTGCTATTTTTAGCAAGTTCTTTGATTTTCGACTTCCATAGCTCCGTTTTGCCTGAAAATTTCACCATACGATCTTCTTTGCCTTGTGAACCTGTTTTGCTAGTTCCCTACCTTGACCTGCTATTTATAGTAAGTTCCTGACTTTCTGACTTCAGTAGCTTCGTTTGACTTGAAACTTGCAACGCCTAATCCTAATAACTTGAGTGTCGTGCTGATGCCAACTTTGGGTGCAGACCTGCTATTTATAGCCGTTCCCTGACTTACTAAAAATAGTACGTTCTCCGATTTCACTCAAATTTTGCCAGCAGGTGCCTTAAAGTATGCTGTCATTGGTGGGGTACTTCGTTTTGGCAATTTATGGATTTAACCCCCTATAAAAGTGGAAACCCTAATTTGACTTGTATGTATCTCGAACGGTCTCCGTTTGACTTTGTTTCTTCTGCATGTCACTCCGCATGCTGAACTGAAGTGTTGGGTGGTCAGGGTGAAACTGCTATTTATAGAAACTTCCTGAAAAGTGACTCATCCATTGCCGGATGATTTTGCATGTCATATCGCCTATGGGATCTCAAGAAACCCAAAAAAACCCAGAAAACTGGTTTGCATGCGGGTACTGGCTAAAAATAGTAAGTCCTTGAAACTTGATCTTCCCCGCTTGCATGTCACACTGTTGCGAAGCTCTTGAAAAACCCAGAAGGAATCTCTGGACATGCGTTGAAAAACTCTGCATGCAAACCCTAAAAATAGCCTCCGAAGGCTGAACTCTGAAAGTGATTGTCTCGGTTTGCATGTTATATGGTTGCGGGGGTCTTGAAAAACCCAGAAGGAATATCCGGACATGCATTTGAAAAGCACATGTGCAAACCCTGAAAATGGCTCCTGAAGCCTGAACTGCTAAAAATAGCAAGTTGTCTGATCTGGCTCAAAATTTACGCGCAAGCAGCTTGATGCATTCTGAATGTGTCGAAGCTGACAGAATTCCAAAATCCTACTGAAACAGTCCCCGATTGAATACTTACTATAAATAGTAAGTTGTCAGAATTCGATAAAAATTCAGTGGGACTTTGTTGGAAGCCTTGTGATTGCTGTACTAAGCTCAGATTTCAATTTGATAACCTGGTTTGACCTTAAAAAGCCTGAGGGATAGAAAACCCTAATTGTGCAGACTTAATCAATATTTCAACCTGGGTCAAACAATGGGATATCCCCGAAAGGACGAAAGACCAGAGAGAGCGAACCAAAGCCAAAAGACCAGAATGGAGCAAAAATTAGGGGGTCCCCATCTTGGATGGGGTGATGTGTGAAAAAGGTCACAACACTACCTCTTGGGACTAGGATTTTCCAAGAATGATGCAGACCCAAATCTTTACTTTAAGGTATTCAAAGGTGATATGTTAATAATTATTTAATATGTTGATGACCTGCTGATAACAGGAGAAGATCACCTCATTGCTCAAGGAAAGAAGGATCCAACTTCAAAATTTGATATGAAAGACTTGGAAATTTTACACTACTTCCTAGGTTTGGAAGTATGGCAGAAATCAGATGGCATTATATTAAACCAAGGGAAGTATACTATTGATATTCTGGAAGAGATTTGGAATGTTGGATTGTAGACCCATGTCTACACCTACGGAAACCAACCTTCACAAACTGAAAGAAGCAGCAGTAGAATCCAAGTGTGCAGATTCAACCCTATATAGACAAATGATTGGATCCTTGCTGTACCTGGTTAACACCAGACCTGATATTTGCTATGCAGTGAATGCTCTTAGCCAGTTCATGTGTGAGCCAAAGGAAATTCACCTGATGGCTGTGAAACATATATTGAGATATCTTCAAAGCACTATTGGATATGGTCTTCTTTACAGAAATGACCAACTAGATCTACATGGATACTCTAATTCAGATTGGGTTGGAAGTGTAACCGATCGGAAAAGCACATTAGGATGTTGCTTCAGTTTAGGATCGGCTATGATCTCTTGGATCTGCAGAAAACAGTCTTTAGTAGCACAAAGCTCGACAAAAGCTGAATACATTCCAGCCTCTATGGGGGCAAGAGAAGCAGTTTGGCTTCGAAAATTGCTTGTGGGACTCTTTGGTGAGCCCTTGAATCCTTCAATCATTCATTGTGATAATCAAAGTTGCATCAAACTCTCTATAAATCCTATATTCCATGATAGATCTAAGCACATTGAGTCATGGTAGAAAGGAATGTGATCCAGTTGGAGTATATTAGTACAAATGATCAAACAACAAACATTCTCACCAAACCTCTCTCCCGAATCAAGGTAGAACACTTCAAGAAGAAGCTTGGTATGGTTGAAATGTAATTTGATATTATGTTTGAAATTCAAAATTGTTTAGAAGTTGTACTAATATATTTAAGATGTTTAATGTGTAAACTCTTTTGTCATGTGTGTGACTCCATGACCTTATGGGCCCGCTCCCCCTGTGTACATTATTGAAAGGTGACGATCTTTCTAATAATGAACACTTGTATGTGACATTGTAAAGTGACGACTCTACAATGATGAGTTGAACTATCATGATAGATATCATGTGACTTGATATCTGTGGACATGTCATGATAGTATCTCTTGGACACTTTGATGGATATCATGGGACTTGATGTCATTTGAAGATCATTGTGATCCTTAAGAGATAATCATTGTGGATAATTATATATCCGTGGATATGCCATGAATTATTATGGTAGACATCATGTGACTTGATGTCAGTGCACATACCATAATGAAGATGTGATTATGAAGAATGTCATGTGACTTGACAATATTGAGAAATCATATCATATCTTCGATATCACGTGTGAAGGTGATATCTCTACTTATTTTAGAGTTATCTTCCCTAGCTAAGAGGGAGTGTTGATGAAGGGTAGCTTCGGTCAGATATAAATGATGATTGCATTTATGCATCATCATCATTTATATGTGATCGAAATTACTTATCAAATAAATAATTCTGAAAATAAGAAATTCAAATTTATGAGCATGAATAAAATTCGAAATATAAATAATGTTCAAACTTTGCATTATATAAATCGTAGGGTGTTAAATGCTTATGTTGACCACCGATTAGTATTGGTCGACTAAGAGAGACCCGTGCCCTTCAAGGGACACGTCCTCTCATGGGGCGCGTCTCTCCTTGGAGGTGCGTATCTTCTTGGAGGTGTGTCTCCTCCTTCAAGTACAAAGCATGATGACAATCATTGATTGTAGACATCGAAATCAATAAATGTTCTGCAATCAGCACATTCAAAATACAGAAAATAAAATCTGACTTAGAATTCTTACACAGAATTTCAGACATAGAATTTCCATAGGTCCTTCTTAGGATTCAATTTGACAAAGATTTGATTAACATTTACTTTTAATATTTAATAATTAACATTTAATTATTATTAACTAGGGGCATGTTGTGACCTTTTCACACATCACCCCATTCCAAATGGGGACCCCCTAAATTTTTGCTCCTTTCTAGTCTTTTTGGCTTTGGTTTTCCGTCTCTCTCTCTCTCTGATCTTTCTGTCCTTCCGGGGATGTCCCATCGTTTGACCTAAGTTGAAATTTGGGCTAAGTCTGTGAAATTAGGGTTTTTATCCTTCAGGCTTGTTTGAGGTCAAATGGAATTATTAAAGTGAAATATGAGCTTAATACTGCAATCAGGAGGCTTCAAACAAGGTCCCATCAAATTTTCACTAAGTTCGGACAACTTACTATTTTTAGTAAGTGCTCAATTTGAGGTCTTTCCCTCAGGATTTTGGAATTCTGACTACTCCATCACATTCAGGGTACTTTCAGGTGCTCGCATGCAAAATTTGAGCAGAATCGGACGATTTGCTATTTTTAGCAGTTCAGGCTTCAACAGCCATTTTCAGGGTGCACATGTATGATTTTTCAATGCATGTCTAGAGCATGTTTCTGGGTTTTTCAAGACCTTCGCGATGGTATAACATGCGAGCCAAGTTGATGAGTTTCAACAGTTCGAGCTTTAAAGGCTATTTTTAGGGTTTGCATGTAGAGTTTTTTAGTGCATGTCTGGATATTCCTTATAGGTTTTTCGAGAACTTTGCAACGATGTGACATGCAAGCAAAATTGATCATTTTTCAGGGACACTATTTTTAGCCAGTGCTCGCATGTGGACCAGTTTTCTGGGATTTTTGAGATCCCTTGGGCACTCTGACATGCAAACTCATCCGGCAGTGGACTTGTCACCTTCCAGACACTTATAATTTTTAGCAAGCACACCCCAGCAGCTCCCCAGCGCTCCAGTTTCACAGGCAGAGCAACATGCAACAAGAATCCAGTCAAACAAAGTCATTCAAGGCGCATGCAAGCCAAAATTAGGGTTTCCACTTTTATGCCTAAAAAATAGGGGTGAAATTCGAGAAGTTGTCAAAGAAAAGTACCCCATCAGAACCAACATCTTTCAGGCAACCTACTAGCAAAATTTGAACGAAATTTGAGTACTTACTATTTTTAGTAAGTCACTTCATGGCTATAAATAGCAGGTCTGTGCCAGAGGCAGGTGTGAACGGGACACTTAAATCATCAAGATCATGTGAAGCAAATTTCAGGTCAAGCTGAGCTGTAGAAATCAGGCAAGTTTAGGGTTTGCTAAAAATACCAAGAGGGCTAAAAATAGCAGATGATCTCAGGCAACAGGTATAAACAAGGTGGCAGGGTCGCAAGAAACATACTGCACCAACTCCAGGATCAGAATGGGTGAAAAGCCATGAAGAGGCACCTACCTCCAAAATTTACTAAAAATAGATGGCAAAGGTATGAAAGCCTGAGGAAATTTCTAAGTCTGTGATGAAACCGGCAGGAGGAAGGCCAAGATGCGCCCTAAGAGTAGCAAGTCATAAAAAAAAAAAATCTCTCAAGTCACAGGAAATTTCTTGAGGACCTGTCAAATGCGCCCAAGTACTGGAGCAAGCAAGGATGTGGAAAATGTCTAAGTATGGGAATTTCCTCCTCATACCCTCAAATGCGCCCACAAGGAAGTTTGCTGATAAAGAAATTCTCTAAGGCACATGAAGAATTCCTCCTCCACCCCCTAAATGCGCCCAACTTGTGGAAAGCCTCAAAAAGTTTCTAAGGTATCAACATGGCACCACCAGCCTTCAAATGCACCCTCAAGCAAGGAGTATGAGGTGAGAAAAAGTTTAAGTCAACAAAATGGAAGTTCCCCCTTCAAAATGCGCCCTCAAGAAGAAGAGGCTTGGGAAAATATTCTAAGTGTTTGAAAGTTCCTCCTCCACCTCTCAAATGCGCCCAATGCAATGTGAGGGCTTTAAAAATATTCTAAGTCATAAAATATTGCAGCTCATACCCTCAAATGCGCCCAAGGCAATGCATGATGGCTAAGGCAATGAAAACAAAAGTCAATGGGGTCAAATTCACCCAAGGAGGAATGAGGCCACCTCAAAAGTTTCTAAGTGTTGAAAATGGAAAAAACACATGTGAAATGCGCCCAAGGTGAGTTGAGGGAGTTGAAAACGCCTAAGGCATTTAAAATGAAAGCATGCCTGCCTAAATGCACCCAAGGTTGAGGTGATGGAATAGAAAATCTTCTAAGTGTTGAAAACAAAAAGCGCCCCTAGCTAAATGCGCCCATGAGAGTAAAGATCTTGAAGAATGTGCTAAGGCACAAAAATATAAGCTCAAGGGGGAGAATGCGCCCATGAGCAAAAAGGGGCAACTCAAAATTTCCTAAGGCATTAAAAATAATGCTAGAAGGAGTAAAATGCGCCCAGCAATCAAATGGAGGTGGAGAAATTTCCAAGGCAAGGTAAAATAGAAGAAGGCCTTCCAAAAATGCGCCCTCAAGGTGATAAAAGTTTCTAAGGCATCAAAAATGGAAGTAGCATGTGGGAAATGCGCCCTCATGAAGGGAGGATGTTAAATTTTTTGTTTTCTAAGTGACGAAGTTCTTCCAACACATGCTAAATGCGCCCTTGGCATGAGGCGTAGCAAAATGCGCCCAAGCTTGAACAAATTCCCGCACACATGCAAATGCGCCCAAGGAAGATATGAAGATAAGCTAAAGGTTGCTAAGGCGTGGAAGTGCTTGGGAGAGGTGGTGGAAGCATGTGTTAGGAAATGCGCCCAAGGTGAGTTAACAAAATTTTAGAATTTTCTAAGGCATTTCCTAAGGTGAAGATGAGAAATACGCCCAAGGGAGGTAATATTAAATTTTCCAAGTATAAGGTGAAATGTGCTCGTAAGCAGGAAGAGAAATTCTTCAATAAGTCAAGGAAAAATGCCAAGGCAGGAAAAATGAAGGCCACAAGTAAGAAATGTGCCCAGAATTAAAATGGAATAAACCTTAGCAATTTTTATTATTTTTCAAAAATAATAAAAATTAAACTTACCCCTTCGTTCGGATACACATGAAAATGATGATTTTTGAGGGGAAATTTCTTCTGGGTATTGGATATTTCCCACTGGGAGATGATTTTAAATTTTTCCACACCTCGCTCAAGATTTTTCGATAGAGATTTTAGCCTGGCGCTTGTTGATGAATTTCCTAGGTGAAAATAAATTTTCTAAGGCAAATAAAAGAAATGTTTTTACAAAAAATGCCTCGGCTGGTGATGTCAAAATGAGTGCCTAGATTACAGTGGATGAAATTTATAAAGTAGATAAAATTGTCTAGGGAAAGGGAAAAGAAAACAACAAGGGGTCAAATACACTCACAAGGAAGAGGTGAAATTTGTCTAAGGTATGAAGAATTTGAAGATGAAACGAAGCTCGAACATCAAGCGTTCAAATGCATCCTCAAGGTGAAATACTTTATGAGGCACAAACTCCAGACACAAGGTGGTGGATGCGCCCTTGAAGAAGACCTCATGAAATGAACACCATGCACCCATGGTGAAAGTTTGCTAGAAAAGTGATGAATTTTATCAAATCTGGAGGTCAAGCAAACCTTGGAAGTTAGAACGTGAAAATTGGGTAAGTGAAGTGAACTTATATTATAAATGTTGTAACGCTCTTCTTTTTGTTTTGCAGGATGAACACTGGAGCCAGAGCATGAGGACTTGAGGTGATGAAGCTGGGCAACGTTATGACCTTGGAAGGAGAAAAGTTGCACATTTCAAACTCCTCCATGATGTCTCATTTGCAGGAAGAAGATGTTGAAAGAAATGGCTAAGTGTTGGGACAAGGTAGAGATGAAGAAATTAGGTGAAAAGTTTCCAAAGCAAAGAGAAATGGTAGTGAAGATTTGGCTAAGGCATTAAGAACGTGATGCGAAAGAGGAAAATACGCCCAAGGCAGTGGGCTAGAGAAATATGAAAGTTACGAGGAAGAAGTGCGTCCAGGAATTAAAACAACAGGAGGGATGAACGCGAACAACTGAGTAGTCGAACTCTAGATCCTCTCAATTTTTATATTTGTGGAGACAATCTTAGAGACTCTTTTACCCTCCTCCTAACGCAACAGAATTGGCAGGTAGAACAAAGAAAGCATTTCTGGACGAGAATCTTCCGAAGTGTAGTGGGCATTAATTGCTCATGGTGGTTTCTGCAGAGGCGTGGAGAATCTCCTGTGCATTCATTGCCCCACTCCTCTCTATGACGGTTTTTAGGGAAAAAACCCTCATTAGGGCATATGTGGCTCAATCTGAGCCCTTCTTTGTAATTGAATCTAAGCCATCCGCTGGACTGGGCCAACTATAAAAGGGGCATCCCCCCTCATTTGTAAATAATTAGAGATTAGATTAAAAAATCAGAGAGATAGCTAGGAGATAGAGCTTAGAAGTAGCATAACATAGATTGCATTGTTTAGATTGAAGAGAAAATAAAGTTTTTCCATTTGAAGACTTTGTAAAAACTTGTTGTGAACACTCTCATAATACAAAGATTTATCATTGCTTGGTGGTTCTATCTTTTGTTGTGAGTAGCTAGCAAAGCTTTTTCGTCTATCCGATTCACTTAGGATCTTAAAGTAGCTTAAGGTAAAGTAGATTTTATTTCATGTAAGTAGTTGGTAGTTGTGGAATGTGGTGTTTAATTTGAGCAAGCTTCGCTTATCCACACCACTAGCGGGCTCACTAATGGTGGGTTCGCCTTGTGTGGTCAACTGGAACATTTTGAACTTAACTTCAATTTCAGTTTATATGTTGATATGCGTCGTTGTGACGGTCTCTGCATGTTGGATCATGGTCTGAATATCTCTCGTTATCCCTTTGAAGATTGCACTAGTTCTGCGGAAGCTGTCCGAAGTGAGGCAAAGCAGAGCTTGGTTTGAAGTTTGCAAGAATTGATCCTCGCGTTCTACATTTAGAGTAGATGGTAGCATCTCTAATCCTTGCATCCTTTTACATTTAGCATTATCCGGTTAGTTTAAGAACCCGAGCATCACTGACAAATCTCCCGAAATTTGAGAATCCTTTTCTTCTAAATGAGCAACTCATGTAAGTCCCCTTGAAATAACCAGCAAATCACATCGAGCCAACTGAGACTATCACTTGCATAAGGAACCTTGCAGTTGAATGTATGATCTTTTTGGCAATCTTAGCATGCAGAATACTTTGTTCAAGAGAGGATACAGTTACTGTTGGAAACTTTATTCTGTGTTGGTGCGGTCATAAAACACTCGTCAACAGGGCCGACCTTAGAGGCACAATTTTCTAAAAGAAGATGTCTCTTCTTTATGGCCGACCTCTTGACTTGAGAAGTCACGTCTTTTCCTTGAGCGCATATTTATATGCATGAGATTCATTCATTCTAGCATCAAGTTTATTTATCATAATTCGCATTCATAGGAGTTCAGACGTGTGCAGCAGATCCTCATTCTGTAGCAGCAGATCGATCTCAAGGAGAAACATATTCATTTGTATCTGCATCTAGGAGAGGTGCGAATATTCATTGTATTCAAATCAGCATTGTGTTATGCCTGAGTTGTAAGCAGATTTCTGCTCTTATTCTATCAATATATAAAAGATATATTGGCTGGGTTTTTCTCCCTCAAGTTGGAGGGTTTTCCTAGGATATTTTGTTGTGTTCATTGTCTCAAGTGCTGCATTTTCTGATTGGTTTCAGTATTTATATATCTGATCATAAAAATCTAACATGGTATCAGAGCGGGTATAAGAAGATCTAGATCAGATTTTATTGAAGCAGCAATATCCTCCATCATTGTTCTCATTTCAGTTTACATCTATCTTATCGTCAAGGTGGTCAACGGGCTCAAGGTCGAAGACAGACTTGAGAGTGCATCAAACTTCGCATCCTGGAAGTTTAGAGTGATTCTCGCCTTGGAGGAAAATGAGTTAGCTGAGTTCGTGGAGAACGAAGTTCCAAAACCAACCGAAGAGAATGAGAAGCCTCAATGGAAGAGAAATAACACTAAGGCGAAAAAGATGTTGGTTGATTCCGTGAAAGATCACATTGTGCCAATTATCTCTAAGTTGCAAACAGCAAGAGATATGTTCAAGACCTTGGAGGAGATGTACGAAATCAACAACACAAGTCGGGCTCTTGCATTAAAGCAACAACTTCATCATATCAAGATGGTGAAAGGAGAATCCATCATCTCATACTTCATGAAGATCACCGAGTTGAGAGATCAACTCTCTATCATTGGGCATATTGTTGATAGCAAGGATTTGACTATGTTAGCTCTCAATGGTCTTCCTAAATCTTGGGAGTCATACATCCAAGGAATCAGTGCGAGATCAAAACTTTCTAAGTTTGATCGATTGAGAGCAGATTGTATTCAAGAAGAATCAAGGTTGGATGCAAGAGGTATTGGTCAAAGCTCTACAAATGAAGACATTCATGTTCTTTCCACTCAATCGTCGAAGAAGAAAGGAAAAGGAGGAAAGAAAGGGTACTTCAAGAGGAATAGAGATAAAGAGTCAGATGGTGCCCCTGCATTCAAGAAGAAGAAGGATCTTTCTTCCATTCAATGTTTTAGATGTGACAAGTTTGGTCACTATGCAAAGGATTGCCCAACCAGGCCTAAGCATCATGCTTCATTTGCGGATGTGGATGAGATCTGTCCTCAAAAGGATTCAAGGGAATTCCTATTCTATTCTGCCTTATCAAGCAATCTTCCAACATATAGCAACACTTGGTTGATTGATAGTGGCGCCTCTCGTCACATCACTGGGTTTAGAGAACATCTCTCTGATTTGGTGATGAGAGATTCAAGTTTTCAAGTCATAATTGGAGATGATGCAAGTTATTCTGTGAAAGGCGTTGGGACCTCCACTATTCACTTAGATTCAGGAATCACCTTGCAATTGAGTGATGTATTATTTGTACCAGGCATCAACAGGAACCTTGTCTCAATTTCGGCCTTAGAAGATAAGGGATATTGTAATGTCCCCATTTTTAACACTACACATTCCAGTGACTATTAGCCTATTCCCTGATGCTCGTAGGCTAGTCAGAGGCAGAATTAGGGTTCCCAGCTCCTTGGAGGTTTTCCTTGAGGATTCAGCGGTTTGCATGTTGGAGTTTTGTAGTTTGGTCGCGAAATTCCTTCTGGGTTTTCAGAGATCTTCGCAATGGTATGACATGCAACTGGATCAAAGAACTTTTCTGGACTTACTATTTTTAGTAAGTTATGATGGCTGCATGTTGGAGTTTTATAGTTCAGATTCTGGATTCTTTCTGGGTTTTTGGAGAGCTTCGTGACAGCATGACATGCAACTGAATTAGAGGACTTTTTTGGACTTGCTATTTTTAGTAAGTACGATGGTTGCTCGGATTGTGGTTAAAATGAGTTTGGAACAACTTACTATTTCTAGCAGTATACTATTTTTAGTAAGTTCTATTTTTGGCAGTGTTATTTTTAGCAATGTCTCTGAAGTTCGATTTAGTGGCTATCTTGGGCAGGGCAGTATATTCATCCGGTCTCCAGCATGTGAGGTGATTATTTTGGCAAATTCAATATTTGTTGAAAATAGTATTTTAAACGAGATATTTCTACTAAGGCTTGTTGGACGCCTAAATGGAGGGATAAGTTGGTTTATTAAAAAAGGCAAATTTTATAAAAGTTTCTCTCCTAAGTATTTTGGACGCCAACTAAGGAATAAAAAGAATTATTTCATTTTATTAAATAATTCTTCCATGAAAGAAAGGACGCCAACTTTGAGGAGGATTTGTGGTCAACAAGGAATTTCGAATTCTGTTGACTCTGGGAAAGGGCGCACTTTTCTAGAAGCTTCTAGAAGTCTCCTCAAAAGTTATAAAAAGGAGGTTTGGGGTCTTCATTCAGCATCTTATGTTTTACAGTATTGTTATGCTGCCAGAATGGTAACAGGATTGCTTTGAGGGATGCATACCTCCTAGCCAGGCTTAACTTCTTGCTTGAAAGATAGCAACTAGTTGAGATTAGTTTCATAGTAAGTTGTTTTGCATTTTGCAATTGAGTTATTGTATTTTTAGTCTATTTTGCAGTTGTTGTTTTGCCTATGGCTGATCTAGTTTTATGCTCATACGTTTGTCAGTGATTTTATTTTGCTTATGGGTATTGTGGAAATGTTTTTGGATGGTTGAGGCGACCCCTTCCTCCAAATCTTAGATTTTATTTCCAAGTATTGGATTTTATAATGCAAAATCACCCCTTCTCTTAGGTCGTACCTTTCTGGGGTTGCTTGGTTTTGCGTGCCAAATAAATGTGGAGTTTTGAGCTGGTTTTGTGCTTCCATCTTAGGCGCCATCAGTCTTAGAACATATTGCATTTTATTCCATGAAGTTTGAGTGATTTTTGAGGGAGTTGTCATTAATTTAGTGATTTTCTGTGTTGCTGATCATGCAATCTCAGTGCAGGTCTGTCATAATCAGATTGTCAAAAATTGGGTTTGTGAGCTGGATTTTAGTTTGAGAGGTCAAGTAGAGTATGGAAGAGTCATTTACCATTATTGCAGCATCGAACGGTTTTCTAATCATGTGTGCTTGGCAGGCTCTCTAACATATTGTAAGCTGAACAGTAGTACTGTCAGCATTTCTCCTAATTTGATCTGATTCTTGTAATTCCCACGACTGTGGAAGAGACTGGCTCATTTCAGTCTACAGCTTTAAGTTTCCCCTTCTTGCATCACCCGTTGAACAAGTGGAAGAGGCCGGCTTGCCGCCTATTTACTTACTGTATTGCATTATTCATCATATTGCTGATCGACTAAGCCGTCAACATACTCCCACTGAACAAGTGGTCGAGTTGCATCTTTATTTCAGTAATGTACTTTCCATTTCAGTCCTCCCGCTGAATAAGTGGTTGAGTGATTGCTTTCCTTTCTGTTACTTTCCAGCAGTTTCAATTATGCTAATGATCCCCTTTCGAGTATGCTCTCAACCTTGCCCGCACTGGGATCTGGGTTGATCAGAGGAAAGGGTTTCTTCCAGTTGGATTGTGTTTTCATTATGATAACGGGTGAACTTGGTTGTGAAAAAGTGAGAAAATTGGCCCGGTATATTTCAGATATCAAGTAGCATTCTCTGAAGGTAAAGTTCTTGCATGGCCAAAGAACTCTAACATCAAGACAACCAATGTGATTGATGTTCGACAAGAATATCTCTACAGGCTCTCCACCCGTCCTCTACAAGCCTTGTTGCGTGATGCTTCAAGTTCATGTGAGCTTTGGCATAAAAGATTTGGTCACATTCACTTTCGTGCACTTCCTACCTTGGAGAAGATGGTTACCGGCATTACTAAACTGAGCCAGGAGCATGAAGGTACTTGTCGAGGATGCGCATTGGGTAAGAATACTAAAAGACCCTTTCATAGTAGTGAAAGTAGATCTAAATGCATTCTAGATCTTGTTCATTTTGATTTGTGTGGTCCAATGTCTATTACTTCTTTGAGTGGTTTCTTGTATTATGTAATTTTTATTGATGACTACTCTAGAAAGACTTGGATTTATTTCTTAAAGACTAAGGAATCTGAGGAAGTACTTGAGAGGTTCAAGGAATTTAAAGCTCAAGTTGAAAACTTGTTTGGGAAAAGGATCAAAGTCTGTAGATCTGACAACGGAGGAGAATACATCTCTAGAAGCTTTCGAAACTTTTTTATTGAAACAGGAATTAAGAGGGAGTTTTGTGCTCCCTACAATTCTCAACAGAATGGTGTAGTAGAAAGGAAGAACAGATCCATTGTAGAAGCAACTAAGGCCATGATTCATGATTAGGATCTGCAAATCTTCCTCTGGGCCTAAGCTTCTAGGATAGCTGTGTATGTTCTGAATATGTAGCCCTCATCGCATCTTGGAGGACATGACTCCTGAAGAAGCTTTCTCAAGTGTAAAGCCTAAAGTCAGACACTTAAGAATATTTGGCTGTCCTGTGTATATTCACATTCCTAAAGATAAAAGGACAAAATTGGAAACATCTTGCAAGAAGGGAATATTTGTGGGCTACAGTGAAACTTCAAAAGCTTATAGGATTTACATTCCAGGTCAGAAACTAATAGAGATCAGCAGAGTTGTTACATTTGAAGAAGATGTTGCATTCAAGAGATCCAAAGGTCATCACATGGAGATAGACAATGAAGACCAAGAGTCTTCCTAGGATATGGAAGTTGACCATACTCCTGAGATTCAGAGGGAGTCTATTGATCCAAAAGAAGATGATGAACCAACTGAGCCTTTGGAACCTACTGATGGGCCTACCGACATTGTTATTGGTAGAAAGAGACCTCTATGGGCTAGGGGAACAATGCAAGAGGCAGAAAATTTTGCAGCCCCAAGAGGAACATTCAGAGAAAGCAAAAGACCTCTGAAGTTTTCAAACTATGTTGCATTGATGAGTCAAATGATTGAGTCTGAGCCTTCCAGTGTTGGGGAAGCTTCAAGTCAGCAAGTATGGAAAGATGCTATGGCTGAAAAGTATCGATCTATCCTCAAGAATGATGTTTGGGACATCGTACCTAAACCTGAAGGCAAATCTGTGGTATCCTCTAAATGGCTCTTCAAGATCAAGCATGCGGCTGATGGGAGCATCGAGAAGCACAAGGCTAGGTTCGTGGCTAGAGGATTCTCTCAGAAACAGGAAGTAGACTATGAGGAAACCTTTGCCCCAGTTGCTCGTTATACATCCGTCAGGACCATCATTGCTCTTGCAGCATTTAAGGGATGGAAGATACACCAGATGGATGTGAAGACAACATTTCTAAATGGTGTAATTGAGGAAGAGGTATATATTGAGCAATTTGATGGCTTTGAGGTTTATGGGAAGGAGTCTCATGTTTGCAGGCTGAAGAAGGCATTGCATGGCCTTAAGCAGGCTCCTCGTGCTTGGTAGGAAAGAATTGATCAATACTTGATGAGTTTGGGTTTCTCTGAGAATGATGCTGATTCAAACCTTTACTTCAAGGTAATTGATGGCGAAGCATTGATCTTAGTTCTATATGTTGATGATCTAATTCTTACTGGAGAGGAACACCTCATTTTCAAATGCAAGAAGGAGCTAGCTTTTGAATTTGAAATGAAGGATCTTGTTCTCATGCACTACTTCCTTGGTCTAGAAGCATGGTAGAAGCTAGATGAGATCATTCTGAGTCAAGGGAAGTATACTATTGACATCTTGAAGAGATTTGGTACGATGGATTGTAAATCCATGTCTACACCTATGGAGACCAACTTTCAGAAGCTTAAGGAGGCTGTAGCTAATTCAGATCTGGTGGATCCCACTATGTACAGGCAGTTGATTTGATCGTTGATGTATCTAGTCAATACTAGACTAGATATTTGCTATACAGTGAGTGCACTTAGTCAATTCATGTGTGAACCAAGGCAAATACATCTAGTTGCAGCAAAGCATATCCTGAGATACTTGCGTGGCACAATTGGGTATGGCTTGAGATATTCTTCTCGTGTGGACTTGAAGCTGCATGGCTATATTGATTCTGATTGGGCAGGGTGTGTCACTGATCAGAAGAGCACCTCTGGATGTTGTTTCAGGTTGGGTTCTACTATGATCTCCTGGTGTAGTGGGAAGCAGTCTTCAGTGGCACTAAGTACCGCAAAGGTAGAGTATATTGCAGCATGTGTTGCATCTCGAGAAGCAGTGTGGCTTCGAAAGCTCCTTGTAGGATTGTTTGGACAATTATTGGAGCCTACTATCATTCATTGTGATAATCAAAGTTGTGTGAAGCTTTCTGTCAATCTAGTGTTTCATGACAAGACCAAGCATGTTGAGATCAAATACCACTATATCAGAGATATGGTATTGAGGAAAGCAATTCGGTTAAGATACATTAGCACTGATGAGCAGACGACAAACATTCTCACCAAGCCCCTCTCTAGAATAAAGTTTGTGTACTTCCGAGACAAGCTTGGTATTGTGGAGAATGAAGCCCTAGCTGAAAGGGAGTCTCAGCTCCAGTGATCTTCTATGATTTGCTTTAATGCATTTCTCTCTACAAGAGAGATTTGAGGTGCAAGCCCTTGTTTCCACCCTCTGGGAGTAGCCAAGGTGGATGTCATGTGTGTGACTCCATGACAACATCACGTGAGAGAGTCCGTGATGATTTCCTTGTACTTGTGTTTATTCACCCTCTGGGAGTATCTATGGTGAACGTCATGATGAGATGACGACATCACGTTGAGTGATGGGCACTTGTGCACACTTACCATTCATGGGAGTAGCCATGATGGTTGATATCACGATGAGGTGATATGCTCTCTTACACATGGGTGTAGCGATGGTATTTGTCATCACAATGAGGTGATATGACTTGTACAGCTGGAAGTATTCCTCCCTAGCTGAGAGGGAGTGTTGATGTTACTTACAGCCACGGGCCTCATACCTTCCAGGCACAAATTCTTATGAAGAAAATAAATTAAATATAGCCAATGGCTATTTAATTCATTTAAGTCCGATCTGGGATAATGAGGAGGCGCCTCATTCATGATATTTATATTTAATATTTAATAATTAACATTTTATTATTATTAACTAAGGGCCAACCTTAGAGGCGCGATTTTCTAAAAGAAGATGTCTCTTCTTTATGGCCGACCTCTTGACTTGAGAAGTCACGTCTTTTCCTTGAGCGCATATTTATATGCATGAGATTCATTCATTCTAGCATCAAGTTTATTTATCATAATTCACATTCATAGGAGTTCAGACGTGTGCAGCAGATCCTCATTCTGTAGCAGCAGATCGATCTCAAGGAGAAACATATTCATTTGTATCTGCATCTAGGAGAGGTGCGAATATTCATTGTATTCAAATCAGCATTGTGTTATGCTTGAGTTGTAAGCAGATTTCTGCTCTTATTCTATCAATATATAAGAGATATATTGGCTGGGTTTCTCTCCCTCAAGTTGGAGGGTTTTCACAGGATATTTTGCTGTGTTCATTGTCTCAAGTGCTGCATTTTCTGATTGGTTTCAGTATTTATATATCTGATCATAAAAAACTAACAACAATCAATTGTCAATTCAATCAGGGTTATCTATACAACCCTCATAATCAATAACAGATATCTGGGCTTCATCCTAAGTATATCTTTTCCAGTTAACTGCTTGGAATAAGATACCGACTTATAAGTTGCATCATTTTAAGTTATAAGCACAACATTAGTCAATAGTTGGTAACGACATTGATTACACTCTGTCACCTTTGATACATTATCCATCATACAAATTCATTAAATCACAGTAAATCCAAACCATTATTTTGAACTATACATGCACATTTAAGGGTTAATCATACTAAAGATCCTTTGAAATCTATAACTTAATTGTTCTACCTACATATTCTCTTGACATCCTCTTGATGTTCACACTCTAGGAATATTCACACACCTTCAATAACATAAGGTTCCTATATAGAATTCCATTATAAAGCTTATCTCATCACATTCTAGATGAATCTCAGAATTATGACTTCAAGCTTACTAGGTACTCTGTCTTAAACAGTCTTTGTAAAGCTAGTATCGATACTAGGTCAAGTGTTGTTATTATTAATAACTTTTGTCTTCATCTATTAAACCTTTGTAATCAGGATCAAACATCTATCATGTTCTCTATCTAGTACAGTCACTGTACATTATTGAAAAATTTATTTCTGTTCACAGTCATCTTGCATTGTCATTCATATAGTTTCTTAATTACTGTCTTAAACATGATCATTATACAGCTCATGGATCAAGAAACCTTGCCATTTCTGTTCTCCAAGCATGAACAGTGCCCAGTTATGGAGTAGACGTCATTTAGGGTTTTATTATTTATTTATTGACTTGCATATGTTATATATATTCTTCACAAACAATATCAAACAGCTCACTGTAATATTTAGTAGTTGATACTCTATGTATTTAAAGTTCTACCATATTCTAAAGCTCTAAAAGTACTTATCTTTTCACCTTAACAAAGGTACAAACCATGTCACCAGGCAATGTCAAGTTGTTTGTCACTGCCACAAATTGTGGAACATCCATAATTAGGTCCTGATCGAACTTGACAAGATATTAATCCCTAATAAGGTACAGGACATACCTGTCCACAAAATCTTACACATGTTCAGGCTTCTTTGTAATTATTATTAATCTAATATATATTCAATCTCATAAAACATTACTTTATTAAGGTGCAATTATCAGATCTACACTAGGTTCAGTAACGTCTTCTTAGCCCCATTAGATCATTTTTATGCCCTAGGGCTTAGTCTTACCATTATGCATAACATACGTAATCCGTGTATCATCATTAGGGAGACCACATCATGTCCAAAGACTGAATATTTCTTTCATTGTCAAACAATGACCTTATTTCCAAATATCATTATACTTATTTTTGGTTTGGACTTAATATCCACACAATTCAATCAAATAACCTCATGCAACGCCAATAACTAGACAATCTCCGTACTTAAAGTAATCCACAATTGATTCTAATCTAGTTTTAATAGAGTAGTGCTGTAGGTTCTCATTATATATGAGACAAAAAATCATACATCTCTGAATCAAGACCTTATAAAAAGGAACATGACACAACCCTATTTAAGGTTAGTAAAATCATTATAACCCGTGTTCACAGTGATCCCATTAACAACAATGTCTCATCAACTCCATCTATAGTGAAGATTTCATAATCATTGACCCTTATTCTATGCAATTGGTTTAACATAGTCACCATAGCCAAAAAAATCATGTTGTCTAGAGTACTCAATGAGGGCATTAAAATGCTACAAGTGATAAGCTACAAAGTTAACAAGTCTTTGTACTATTTCCATAGCTATGGGCTCAATAATAATGATACATTTCATAACAATGTTCCACGGAGTTTCCTGACGAGGGGACGTGGGGTCGGGTTTTGGGGACGGGGGGACCAAAGGCCTAAGTGTAGAAACCCTTGTTTCCCCTGTCTTCTGAAACTGTGATTTTTTTTAATTGTTTTTGCGTATTTTGGTTTTTTTGTGGTTTTTGCATGAATAAAGGAAATTGCGATTTTTCTAGAATTTAATGATAAATTCAAAATAAAATGCTACAATATCAATGTTGATGGAAATACAAGATCTAATACTGGCAATGCATTTATTGATCATCTGGACTCAGTACAATAAAGATCCGGTAACATGCAACAAAGAAACAACATTATTTAATGAAAGAACCTGGTATTAGCAGCAAGCTGGAAGTACATGAATGGTACGGCTTCCACAGGAAAGATGCTTCTCCCTCTGTCTCACAAGCTCAAATGATCCCAGATACCACTGCGCCCAATTTGGTAAAGATGGAAGACCAAAAGAGAAGGCGATTTTCTCTGAGTAAAAAGTACGGCCCTTTGTGAGTGGTACGGCCTGACAACAGAATGGTACGGCCTTTCTAACAGCAGCAATAAATCCATACAGCCTTTAGTAAGATGCCAGATGAAGAACATAGAATATGAGCCCCTGAATATTGCATTGCCTGACAACTTCTGAATCCAAACCCTGAATATATAAACCTTTGCGAAGCTCTGTGATCTCTCCTGGATGAAGAAATCTCTTTGCCTGGCAATAAATTGGATGATATTTCACACCCTCTGAATTGCTTTCACTGGAGATGGCTCGTTCCCCAATGCTCTGAGACTGAAACCCTTGGCTTCCGTGCTCTGGTTGAAGACTTGATCAATTTTCAATATTCAATAACATAATGGCTCGATTTTCAAAGCAAAGCCTTATATCCCTTTGAAAAGTGCGAATTCCTTCAAAAAGCATCATTAAAATAAATTCGACTTTTCTTTTTAATTATTCCAATAGTCTCAAGTCACATTTTTAATTATAAAATATAATTAAAAACGTCCCCTTCCATGATGGGCGACCCCTTCCAATATTTCACTTAAGTTATAATATTAAAATATTATAACTTTATATTATATGCTCCAATTAATTAATATTTAATTAATCAATCAAATATTAATATCTCCCTTGAAATGTGTTTGATTCATGAACCGTCTGAAGCTGGTGACTAAGTGAATGATTCTGCACGTGATCAATCCATACTGCTAAAAATAGCAGGGTCCCTTGTTGAGTGCCAAATACTGCTAAAAATAGCAACTCAGGCAAAAAGTGTCTGAATGAGCCCGAACGAAAGCCAACTAGTAAAATACTGACAACTGAAGCCAAGCCAAACTCCATCAAGACCCTCTATCCATCCTATCAGCCTACAAGGGTCACATAATAGGCTAATCGTGTGCTCTAAGAGATGTCAACTAGAAGGGGACATGACAGTCCGCCCCTCCTGAAATTGCTTGTCCTCAAGCAATCTCAACTCCGGATGCTGCAGAATATCCTCGCTCTCCCATGTAGCATCCTCCACTGGCAAATCTCTCCATTTCACTAAATATTCCCTGATAGTCCTCCTACGCAACTGTCTCTCTCTATACTCAAGGATAGACTCAGGTACTAAAATCAACTTTCCCTCATCATCTAAGGGAGGTAGAACTGCAGAAGGTACCACACGGTGTCCCAACGCCTTCTTGAGACACGACACATGAAAAACATTGTGTACCTTGCTCTTTGCCAGAAGCTGAAGCTCATAAGCTACCTCTCCAACACGCCTCAGGATCCTGAAAGGACCGTAATATCGTGGCTTAAGCTTCTTTGACCCACTTTTCCTCAGAGTAGACTGACGGTAGAGCTGCAGCATAAGATAAACCATGTCACCCACCTCAAAATGCCTCTCTGTTCTCTTCTGATCTGCGTACTGCTTTTGTTGATTCCGTGCCTTGGCAATATTCTCCTTGAGAGCCCTCATAGTATCCTGAATCTCCTGCAACAAGTCTCCAGCACTCGGCACTCTACTGTCACTCAGTAGCAAATCCAGAAAAATCGGCGCCTCATACCCGTACAATGCCATAAAAGGGGACATCTGAATGGTCATGTGGAATGTCGTGTTGTAGCAATACTCGCACAAATGAATCCACTTGACCCATGCCTTCTGTTGCCCTACAATATAATTCCTGAGGTAACCTTCCACCCATTTATTCACTATCTCTGTCTGCCCATCTGTTTGCGGGTGGTAACTGGTGCTCGATGTAAGCTCGGTCCCACAGAGTCTGAACACCTCCTGCCAGAAGTGACTCAAGAACCGACTATCTCTGTCGCTCACTATGCTCTGAGGCAACCCATGTAGTCTGAATACCTCATGGAAAAAGACCTTTGCTACCTGTGTAGCTGTGTAAGTGGTGGTAATCGGAAAGAAGTGGGCATACTTCGTTAGCCGATCCACAACTACATATATGCAATCTCGCCCCTGGGCTTTAGGCAAGCCAGTAATGAAATCCATCAATAGGCATTCCCACTTCCTGTCAGGAATCGGAAGTGGCTGCAATAATTCTGCTGGGTACGTGTTCTCCTGCTTGTTTTATTGACAAACAGGGCACTCACGCACATACCGAAGAACATCTGCCTTAAGTCCTTTCCATGTGAATCTCTCCCGAATCTATCTGTAGGTTTTGAAATACCCGGGATGTCCTGCAGTAGGTACATCATGAAAGGCTCGCATGATAATGTTCTTCACCTCGGATCCTGGGATCAAATAAACCTTGTTCTTGTAAATGATCAAGTCATTCACAAGCGTATATCTGGTATCAATCGTCGATCCCTCAACAATGCTCGAGGCCCAAGTGTCCTTGGCATATTCTGCCACAATCATATGCCTCCAATCCTCTGTAATGTGAACCATAGAGCTCAGATAATGCCTGCGTGAAAGAGCATCAACTACTACATTCTGTGTACCTTTGATATACGAGATATCAAAGTCATAGGCCTGCAATTTACTTACCCACTTTTGCTGACGATCATTGAGGTCTCGTTGCCCCAAGAAGTGTCCAAACTGTTGTGGTCAGTTTTGATGCAAAATTTGCTGCCAACAAGATATTGCCTAAATTTTGCTAAGGCATGCATTATAGCGAGCATCTCCTTATCATAAATGCTGTAGAGTCTTTCTGGCCCTTTGAGTTTACGACTCTCATACACAATAGGGTGCTTGTCTTGCATAAGCACCGCTCCAATGCCCTCACCTAATGCATCGCACTGAAGCTCAAAAGGCTTCGAAAAGTCTGGTAGTGCCAACACTGGGCACGTAGTCATCAACTCCTTAAATCTCACAAAACACTCCTGTGCCTCAGGAGTCCAACAAAATGCACCCTTTTTCAGCAAATTTGTCATAGGGGCTGCATGACGTGAATAACCATTCACGAACCTGCGATAGAACCCACACAAACCTAGAAATCCTCGCAATTGTGTCAGGTTCGCCGATGTAGGCTAGTCAATAATAGCGCGGATCTTTTCAGGATCCATCCGCACTCCCTCTGCACTGATAATATGACCTAAATATAACAATTTGGTCATCCTCAAATCACATTTGGACTCCTTGGCGTACAAGGACTCCCTCTCCAAAATACTCAATACGGTCTCCAGGTGAGCCAAATGCTCTTGCCAAGTCCTGCTGTAAATAAGGATATCATTGAAAAAGACCAATACAAATCTCCTCAGTAGTGAATGAAAAACTTGGTTCATAGTGGACTGAAATGTAGCTGGTGCATTAGTGAGCCCAAATGGCATCACCACAAACTCGAAGTGCCCACAATGACAACGGAAGGCAGTCTTCTCGATGTCCTGCTCACGAACCCTGATCTGATGATATCCTGATCTTAAATCTATTTTCGTGAAGTAGCATGCACCATGGAGCTCATCAATAAGCTCGTCTATGCGAGGTATTGGATACCTATTTTTGATAGTCCTCTTATTCAAGACTCTATAGTCAATGCACATGCGTAAGGTGCCATCCTTCTTCTTTACCAAAACAACTGAAGAAGTGAATGGTGATTTGCTAGGTCGAATGTGACCCATAGCAAGTAACTCCTTGATCGTTTTCTCGATCTCATCTTTCAGCCACTTGGGATGTCTATAGGGCGTAATCATAACGGGCTTAGCGCCCTCCTCAAGCTCAATAATATGCTCAGTGCCCCTGTCTGGAGGTCTCCCTGGTGGAATATCACTAAATACCTTATCATGCTTGATTCTCAACTGCTGTATGTCAGGATGACATTCAGTCTTCTGCTGTCCCTCCTAAATAGGTGCCAATGTGCACTCGGCAACCCACTCTACCATGTCGTGTCGCATGAGTCTCTCCATCCGACGAAAAGAAATTGTTTTGATGTTGCTGTCCCGAATTGCCTTTAGAATGTGTGTCTTCCCATCAACATCAAAACGGATCTCCATGTCCTTAAGACGAAGAGTGACTTCCTCAAGTGAATGAAGCCACTTCATACCCAAGACCAAATCGATATCTCCCATGTTCACTACGTAGTAATCAGCCTTGAACTCATAATTGTTCAAGCGTAAGGGGAGATCCTTGATCATGCGTTCACACCTAAGAGTGTAACCGTCGGCCACCTTAACCCTAATGCCTTCGAACTCCTCAGTGATGAGTCCGCGTTTCTCAACAAATCTAGCATCAATGAAATTGTGTGTGGCTCTTGTATCAAGAAGGGTAATGACCCTCTGTCCTGCCAACACTCCACGAATCCTGAATGAGCCCTCCTGCTGAATGCTAGATAGGCGTGCCTCCTGTATTTGAAGCTCTGACTCTGCCTCTACCTTAGGCTCTGTAGCCTCTGACTCTGACTCCTCAGAACTCTCCTGCTGTTCGAAATTTTCAGATTCCGAATCCTCATAGTAAGCTCACATCACTTGATTCGCCTTGCCCTTAGGCCTCAAAGGACAATCGTGATTGGCGTCATAGGGACCTTTGCAATAGAAGCAAAGCTTCTTCCTGCGTAGATCGTTAAGAGCCTCTCGATCCAAAGGTGGTGCTGCTGATTTACCCTTTGAATCATTCTTAAAATCTGATTTTTCTTTGTTAAAATCAGACTTCTCTTTGTTTTTGTTAAAGCCCTTATTGTCCCTAAAAGAAGAATTGTTTTTGGAGTTGAATCTACTAGATGGTGCTGCCAACTCCATACTACGAGCTTTCTTCATTGCTTCCTGTAATGAAGGAGGATCAAAGGCTTTGATCCAACCTCTCAATGGTTTCGTCAATCCCTCCATGAAGAGCACTACAAGTTGCCTCTCTGAAATATTCAGAACCATAACTGATAAATTCTGAAAGTCACCAATATAAGACTCCAAACTGCCACTCTGTCGTAACTGAGCCAAGTCTCTGAAGTAGGATTCTGGATCCTTCCTGTCAAACCGCTCCACCAACCTGTCAACAAACTCCTGATATGATGTGATCCGGTCATGCTGTAGTGTCACCATCCCGTGGTGCCACCAGTCGTAAGCCACCCCCTCGAGATGCAGTGTCGCATATCGGATAGCATCTCTCTCAGCCATCGGACGCAATGTGAGGAATGTATCTAGCTTACTAATCCAGGCCTGAGCTGTGACCTTACCACTACCATCGAACATCGCTAGATTGAGCCTGTTTGTTGCATGCTTCAGATCATTATTTTGGTTTCGAGGCCTATTCCCCTATTGAGACCTATAATATTCAACTCTCGAATTCACAAATCGATCAAAATGCATGCGCTCGCGCACTTGTGGTATCAATATATCCCACTCCTTGTTGGCTGCCATAACTGCATCAGCATATAATATGTTCCCAACCTCTTCAACATTCTCCTCAACTTGTTCTCCTCTTAGGAAAGTGGGTCTAGTAGGTCTATTTGCTGTTCGTGAAACAGTCCTTGGTACCCCCTGTGAACTTGCATCACTCCTGTCCTCATCACGATGTGGTGATGGTCTCCTTGGCATACCTATCCTCTATATAGCCATGGTCAACTGCTGTAATACATCAGTTACCTACTGCTGACCTGTTCGCAAATCTCTAAGAGTCTGTCTAACCTCTGCATCTTCCTCCTGAGGATCTCGAGGAATCTTTGTTCTGTCACCCATGCCTGTATCCTATACAGACGCTCCAGACAAAAAACCAGACTGAACACCTATCAAACCTGTAGCCGTCTCACCTGTCGGAATAAGTGGTGGCTGCCAAGTTTTTCTGTTTTCCCTCTGATAATATCTCTTCTCTCTATCACTCTGGTGCATGAACAAAATGTTTTTTCAAACCCAACAAGGATGGCAGGAAACGGCTCTGATACCACTGTAGAAACCCTTGTTTCCCCTGTCTTCTGAAACTGTGAATTTTTTTTATTGTTTTTGCGTATTTTGGTTTTTTTGTGGTTTTTGCATGAATAAAGGAAATTGCGATTTTTCTAGAATTTAATGATAAATTCAAAATAAAATGCTACAATATCAATGTTGATGGAAATACAAGATCTAATACTGGCAATGCATTTATTGATCATCTGGACTCAGTACAATAAAGATCCGGTAACATGCAACAAAGAAACAACATTATTGAATGAAAGAACCTGGTATTAGCAGCAAGCTGGAAGTACATGAATGGTACGGCTTCCACAGGAAAGATGCTTCTCCCTCCGTCTCACAAGCTCAAATCATCCCAGATACCACTGCGCCCAATTTGGTGAAGATGGAAGACCAAAAGAGAAGGCGATTTTCTCTGAGTAAAAAGTATGGCCCTTTGTGAGTGGTACGGCCTGACAGCAGAATGGTACGGCCTTTCTAACAGCAGCAATAAATCCGTACAGCCTTTAGTAAGATGCCAGATGAAGAACATAGAATATGCGCCCCTGAATATTGCACTACCTGACAACTTCTAAATCCAAACCCTGAATATATAAACCTCTGCGAAGCTCTGTGATCTCTCCTGGATGAAGAAATCTCTCTGCCTGGCAATAAATTGGATGATATTTCACACCCTCTGAATTGCTTTCATTGGAGATGGCTCGTTCCCCAATGCTCTGAGACTGAAACCCTTGGCTTCCATGCTCTGGTTGAAGAC
Source organism: Sequoiadendron giganteum (assembly GCA_007115665.2). NCBI lineage: Eukaryota > Viridiplantae > Streptophyta > Pinopsida > Cupressales > Cupressaceae > Sequoiadendron > Sequoiadendron giganteum. The sequence continues at coordinate 387,464,423 of CM021104.1, forward strand.
TTGATCAATTTTCAATATTCAATAACATAATGGCTCGATTTTCAAAGCAAAGCCTTATATCCCTTTGAAAAGTGCGAATTCCTTCAAAAAGCATCATTAAAATAAATTCGACTTTTCTTTTTAATTATTCCAATAGTCTCAAGTCACATTTTTAATTATAAAATATAATTAAAAACGTCCCCTTCCATGATGGGCGACCCCTTCCAATATTTCACTTAAGTTATAATATTAAAATATTATAACTTTATATTATATGCTCCAATTAATTAATATTTAATTAATCAATCAAATATTAATATCTCCCTCGAAATGTGTCCGATTCACGAACCGTCTAAAGCTGGTGACTAAGTGAATGATTCTGCACGTGATCAATCCATACTGCTAAAAATAGCAGGGTCCCTCGCTGAGTGCCAAATACTGCTAAAAATAGCAACTCAGGCAAAAAATGTCTGAATGAGCCCGAACGAAAGCCAACTGGTAAAATATTGACAACTGAAGCCAAGCCAAACTCCATCAAGACCCTCTATCCATCCTATCAGCCTATGAGGGTCACATAATAGGCTAATCATGTGCTCTGAGAGATGTCAACTAGAAGGGGACATGACACTAAGTTTGGGGACGGCGGCACTGATATACATATAGTACTTGAAAAGCTAGTTATAAAAAGATGTATAAGAATTACATTTCAAATGAAACTTTGGTGAATTAGTAAAATAGCAAAATTGCAAATACTAAATACTAAAATTTTAAATACTTGAATACTCAATAAAATTTGACAAATGAAAATGTTAAATTGGAGATTTCTATTATATCCAAAATATCATAAAGATGATTACAATGAGTAGCATGATATCAAAATAAGTGTAATGAACCTCCCCAAATTTTTTCAATTTTGCAACTTGTTAGTGTTAGCAAACTAATAAAAAATAATCAACTGTAATCAACTACCGTCCATTTTCTGATCACTCGGATCCCAATGTGGGCAAGGTGAGAGCATACGGTGGCAAGGTTTACATTGCAATGCTAGAAAGAAATGAAAGGTTCCCAACCCAAATCTGATCCAATTTTTTTGAGTTTGATTTGTGATTTGACTTTGACCAGTGAATAGGGAATTTGCTTTTCTATGAGTTTTTTGTGATTTTTTGTGGTTTTCTGATTTTTTGAGATTTTGTGCTTGATAATTGCAAAAAATAAAATAGATGCTAAAGGAACATAAATGATTGAAATAAAATTATGAATTCTGATTTTCTTAGGACAGCAAATGTAATTTTCATAATTAATTAAATTGAACCACTGATTACATAGAATTTGCATACCCAAAAGCCAACACTCAATTTATTGAATATTTAATTGCTAGTGCTAAAGCATATACAATAAAGATCTGATAGAAAGTCTTATTTGCTCCTTAGTGGTCTGAAAACCCTAATTTCCAACTAGGGTTTGACTAAAAATGACACCCAAATAGTACGACCATCTGGTGAATGCAATGAAATGATGATATCTACTAATAAGAAGCCCCAATCTGAAATTATATTTTAATAACTCACTGTTGCAATCAATTCTAAATGCAAATTAACCTATGATAAAGACCAATGATGCCCAAATGGAAACCCTAAGTAGATTTCCCTATTTTGTGAACTGGGTTTTTGTCCAATTCACTATCCTCCAAGGGATTTCATCCTCATAAAGTTGTATGCTGCTGAAACCCTCTTCCAGAGCTCAAACCTGCAATTTGTTTTTGTCAAAATGAGAATATAATGCCCAAGAATGAACCCAAAATATTGCTTTATAACCTCCCATGAGCATTATTTTTTATAAAAGTCAATAAAATAATCCTCCTCAAGAGGCTACGTCCATCTTGAGGGTCTTGTTGACGGGTGTTTTATGACCACACCAACACAGAATAAAGTTTCCCAATGGTTACTCTATCCTCTCTTGAACAAAGTATTCTGCATGCTAAGATTGCTAGAAAGATCATACATTCAACTCCAAGGTTCCTTATGTAGCGGATATAGTCTCAGTTGGCTTGATGTGATTTGCTGGTTATTCCAAGGGGACTAACGTAATTGTTCGACCGAAAGAGAAGAGCTTGTAGGACATGAATGATTTGTCGATGATGCTCGAGTTTCCTAAGCTAACCGGGAAAGTACTGAAAGTAAAAGGATAGGGATAGAGATTCTACTGTCTACTCCTAAATGCGAGATATGGAGATCAATTCTTGCAAGCTCAAACCAGGTTCTTCTTTGCCTCTCTTCGGACAGCCTCTACAGAGCCGGTGCAATCTTCAAAGGAATAACGAAAGATGTTCAAACTACGACCCAACATGCAAATACCATCACAACGATGCATACTAACACATGAACCGCAATTGAAGTTAAGTTCAAAAGTGCTCCAGTCGACCACGCAAGACTGACCACCGTCAGTGAGCCCGCTAGTGGTATGGATAAATAAAGCTTGCTCAAGTTAAACAACGCATTCCACAACTACCAACTACTTGCATGAAATGAACTATACTCTACTTTAATCTACTTTAAAGCTCTAAGTGAATTGGAAAGACGAAGAAGCCTTGCTAGCTACTCATAACGAAAGATGGAATCACCAAGCAATGAGAACTCTTTATATTATGATAGTGTTCACAACAACTCCTTACAAAGCCTTCAAATGGAAAACTTTCTTTCCTCCTCAATCTATGCTATGCTAATTTCTAAGCTCTACTCTATATGATCTCTCTATTCTCTGATTTCTTAATCTAATTTCTAATCTAATCTAAATGAGGGGAGATGCCCCTTTTATAGGTAGCTCAGTCCAACGGACGACTTAGATTCAAATACAATGAAGGGCTCAGATTGAGCCACTTAAGCCCTAGTTCGGATTCCGCCCTAAAAACTGCCACAGAGAGGAGTGGGGTAATGAATGAGCACAAAAGATTCTCCACTACTCTGTATAAACCACCATGAGCAATTAATGCCCCCCATCTTCACAAGACTCTCGTCCAGAAAGACTTTCTCTGTTCTGCCTGCTAATTCTGTTGCGTTAGGAGGAGGGTAAAAGAGTCTCCAAGATTGTCTCCACAAATAATAAAAATTGATAGGATCCGGAGTTCGAATGCTCAGTTGTTCACGTTCAACCCTCCTGTTGTTTTAATTCCTGGACGCATTTCTTCCTTGTAACTTTCATATTTCTCTAGCCCACTGCCTTGGGTGCACTCAGCCTCTTTTGCATCACGTTCTTAATGCGTTAGACAAATTTTCCCTGCCATTTCCATTTGTCTTGGGAAATTTTTCACCTGACTTCTTCATCTCTACCCTGTCGCGTGCCTTCCTGAGTTGAGGCATATTAGGTCTTTGTGGAGAGATCCCGACACTTAGCCATTTCTTCCAACATCTTCTTACTGCAAATGAGACGTCATGGAGGAGTTTCGAACATGTAGCTTTTCCCTCTTCCAAAATTGTAATGTTATCCCAGAGTACTTGTTTCATCACCTCAAGTCCTCATGCCTTGGCCTCGGTGTTCATCCTGCAAAACAAACAAAAAGAAGAGCATCAAAACACTTATAATATAAATTCACTTTACTTACCTAATTTTCATGTTCTGATTTCCAAGGTCTGCTTGACCTCTAGATTTGATAAAACTTTTCATCACTTTTCTAGCAAACTTTCATCATGGGCGCATTGTGTTCATTTCATGAGGTCAACTTCAAGGGCGCATCCACCACCTTGTGTTTGGAGTTAGTGCCTTAGAAATTTCTCCACCTTGAGGGTGCATTGAACGCTTGATGTTTGGGTTTCATTTCATCCTCAAATTCTTCATGCCTTAGACAAAATTCATCTCATCTCGAGTTTTAAGAAATTTATCTCCCCTTAGAAAACTTTATTAATCACAAGGTAGACACCCATTTTGAAATCACAATCCCAGGCATAAAAATTTCAAAATCTTACCTCCCTTAGAAAATATTCAAAGACCCCTATATTCTGAAAACATTTCCCCCTTAGCAAAATATTTTAAAGCCTTATTATTTATCGGGGAGGGCGGGGTACACGAAGGGGTACACTTAATTTTTCTCACAATTGAAAATATTCTCCACCAATGTTTATTTCAACCTTTTCCACCTTGGGTGCATTCACTAGGTGACTCGTTTATTTTTAATGCCTTTGAATATTTTCCCAAACACTTCATGTCAAGGGCGCATTTTGATGAGCCTACTATTTAATTCTCAACGCCTTAGAGTATCACTTCCCTTTGGCCTTCACATTCTTGCCTTAGAAAATATTTGACTCCTCTCACATGTTTATTGCCTTAGAAACTTTTAGCATCTTGTTCACCTTGCTTGGGAGCATTTCCACCCTTGAGCTTCCATTTTCACCCCTTAGAAAATTCCCATGTATCTCTTCTCATCCTGCCTTGGGCGCATTTGAGGGTCCATGCTTTGGGTTTCCATGCCTTAGGCAAATTTTCTAGCATCAAGCTTCCTCTTTGGGCACATATGGCATAGTGGCATCTTGTTTCATGCCTTAGCAAAATTTTCAATCTTTAGCTACCTTGCCACCTTGGGCGCATTTTAGGGTGTGAGCTTCTAGTTTGCACTTAGAATTTTCTTCAACACCTTTACTTCATGCCAAGGGCGCATTTGGAAGGTCAAGCTTCTATGTTAGTGCCTTAGAATATTTTCTCACCTCCATTTGATTGCTGGGCTCATTTTGAAGGGTGAGCTCCATTTGCTGCCTTAGAAAATTCTTTAAGCACCTCCTTACATGATGGGCGCATTTGGGAGGGGTTACTTTTATTTCACAACTTAGAATTCTTTTTCCTTCACCTCACCTCTTGCCAAGGGCACATTTGAAGGTGGCTCCTTCCATTTTTTTTTTATACTTAGAATTTTTTTCTAGCTATCCCTTTTCCCTTGTGCGCATTTGGAGCCATGTGCTTCCACTCTACATGCCTTAGGCGTTTTTCAACTCACCATCACAAGTTGGGCGCATTTTGATGGGGGAGCTTCCAATTTCAAATACGTAGAAAGAATTTCTTTGCCTCCTTCTTAGATGGGCACATTTGAGGGGTGTTATTGCCAGTTCTCATGACTTAGAAGATTTTTCCAAACCTCTCCTTCTTGAGGGCGCATTTGAGATGGGGTCAGGAAATTTTCTTGTGACTTAGCAACTTTTCTCCAGCCTCCTCCATCAAGGGCGCCTATGAGGGGTCCTCAGGAAATTTCAATGCCTTAGAAAGTTTCCAGGATTCCATGATGCCTGGGGTGCATATGACAGGTGATGCTTCCATTTTTGATGACTTGATCATGTTCGAACACTTAGTCAATTTTGCAACTGGTTCGCCCTAGCTTTCTATTTTTAGTATGTCCATGGTTTTTGGACCCTTGCTATTCCTATTGACCTGAAACTTGCTCCACATGATCCCCATGGGTTAACTGACCTGTTTGCACCTACTCCTTATGCCAACCTGCTATTTATAGCCCACCTGCTATTTTTAGTAAACCCCTGATTTCCTGACTTTTGTAGCTCCTCTTGACTTGAAATTTGATCCACGTGCCTCTGATGACTTGTTTGACCTGTTCACACCTGCCCCTTGTGTTGACCTGCTATTTATAGCCCAGTTCTAGAGGTGGTTTACTATAAATAGTAAGTACTCGGATCACGTTCAAATTCCACCAATGGATTGCTTAAAGGATGCTGATTGCAAGGGGATACATCTGTTTTCGGAGATTCTGGCTTTTTACCCCTCATTTTGACACCCGAAGCTGGAAACCCCAATTTGACTTGCATGTGGCTCAAATGACCTCCGTTTGACCCTGTTTCTGTTGCATGTTGCTCTGTTTGTGAAACTGAAGTGCTGGGGAGCTGCTGGAGTGAACTTGCTAAAAATAGTAAGTGTCTGAAAAGTGATCAACCAACTGTCGGATGTATTTGCATTGCATACTGAAAAGAGATCTCAAAAAACCTAGAAAACTGATCCACATGCGAGCACTTGCTAAAAATAGCAAGTCATCATTTTGACTTGCATGTCACATCACTGCGAAGCTCTTGAGAAACCCAGAAAGAATATCCTGACATGCATTAGAAAATCACACATGCAAACCCTAAAAACTGTCTCTAAAGCCAGAACTGCTAAAAATAGAAAGTTGTCCAAATCGGCTCAAATTTTACATGCGAGTATTTTGAACTGCTCTGAATGTGTTGAAGCAGTCAGAATTTCCAAAATCCTGAGGAAAAGACCTCAAATTAAGTACTTACTAAAAATAGTAAGTTGTCAAAACTTAGTGAAAATTTGATGGGAACTTGCTGGAGGCCATCTAATTGTAGTGCCAAGCTCATATTTCAATTTGCCAACTCAATTTGACCTTCAATAAGCCTGAAGAATGAAAACCCTAATTTCACAGACTTAGCCAAAATTCAAAATTAGGTCAAAGATAGGGACATCCCCGGAAAGACCGCAAGGAACAGAGAGAGAGACGCAAAACAACCCAAAACCAAAGCCAAAAGACCAAAATGGAGCAAAAATTAGGGGGTCCCCATCTTGAATGGGGTGATGTGTGAAAAGGTCACAACAGGTCCTTCCTCATCAAAAGAAAGGGCCACATTTAAAAACAACTTTGAGTTACTAGGATGGGGGGCACTTTTCACTATTCCTTTTATAATTTTTTGTTACTATTCACTTTTTACTATTCCATTAAAGCAAACTTTAATAATTCCAATTTATCCCTGGATTCACGAATTGAACTCCAAACTGAAAGGCTCGTAAAGCTCCCAGCGAAGCTCCACAACCCTCGATTAGGTCCCCTAACCATTTTGCTGACCTACAGGAACCCTAATAGTAGGCCAACCTCCCCTATAGTCTGAGTTGCCTAAGGAAGGGACATTACAGTCCTCTCTTCTCGGGATTGCTTGCCCCCAATCAACTGCAAAGCTGGATGCTAAAGTATCATCTCTCCTTCCCACGTGGCATCCTCCAATGGCACGTCCCTCCATTGTACCAGATACTCTCTGATCACTCGGCTACACAACCTTCTCTCCCTCATGTCAAGAATCTTTGCAAGTACCAAAACTAATCGGCCCTCCTCATCCAATGGGGGAAAAACAGGTGAAGAGACAACATGCTGTCCCAATGCCTTCTTCAAACAAGATACACGAAAGACATTATGTATCTTACTCTTGGGAGGTAGCTCAAGCTCATATGTGACCTCACCAATCCTCCTCAATACTTTGTATGGACCATAAAACCAAGGCTTGAGCTTCTCCACCCCACTCCTCTTAAGTGTACTCTATCTGTAAGGTTGTAGGCGCAAGAAAACCATGTCTTCAACCTCAAAGGTTCTCTCAACTTGATGTTGATCTGCATACATCTTCTGCTGATTTTGTGCATGCTGAATATTATCTTTAAGTGCCTTAAGGATATACTGGCTGTCCTATAACCAATCTCGAGCTCAAGGTGCTCTACTATCACCTAATGCGAAGTCCAAAAAAGATAAGGTAGCATAACCATACAATGCTCGGAAGGGAGTCATACCAATCGACATGTGATACGTAGTATTATAACAATACTCACCCAAATACAACCATCGCACACAAGCCTTCTGCTGTCCTAAAACGTAGTTACGCAAGTAACCCTCAACCCACTTATTAACTATCTCTGTTTGTCCATCCATCTGAGGGTGGTAACTGGTGCTAGGTATCAACTCTACACCTGCAAATCGGAATAGCTCCTGCCAAAAGATGCTCATAAAACTGCTATCCCGATCGCTGAGAATGGTCCTAGGGACTCCATGGAGTCTAAACACCTCACAGAAGAATAACTCTACCACCTGAGATGCTGTAAAGTCAGCTGCAATAGAGAAGTGTGCAATCTTTGTCAGCCTATCCACAACCACATAAATGCAATCCTTTCCCTGAACTCTCGGAAGACCAGTAATGAAATCCATCGATATACTTTCCCATTTCTTCTTTGGAATAGGCAATGGTTGCAGAAGACTTGCCAAAAAATTATGCTCTGACTTGTTCTCTTCACAAGTCACACACTCACGTACATAGCGCAAGACATCATCCTTGAGACCCTTCCATGAGAATCTCTCTCACTTGCCTGTATGTCTTAAAATATCTAGGATGTCCTGCTAGTGGTGTGTCATGGACGACACGTAAGATCTTATCCTTCAGTTTTGATCCAGGTACCAAATAAATCTTGTTCTTATAGTAGATAACATCATCAATCACTGTGTATCTATCGTCCTGAATCCTACCATCCATAATCTCATATGCAAACTGATTCTTGGAATACTCAACTAATAGTTGAGACTTCCAATCTGCTGAAATCTCACTCAAAGAGCAAAGTGTAGCAACTATAGGCCTCCTAGAAAGTGCATCAACAACAATATTCTTTTTCCCCTTGACATACTCAATGTCAAAATCATATGCCTGTATCTTGTCGACCCATTTCTGTTGGCGCTCATTAAGCTCTTTCTGCTCCAAGAAGTATTTCAAACTGTTGTGGTTGGTTTTGACCACAAACTTCCCACCTACCAAGTATTGCCGAAACTTCGCCAAAGCATGCATAATGGCGAGCATCTCCTTGTCATAGGTAGAATACAATCTCTCATTATCCCTCAACTTCCTACTCTCGTAGGCAATGGGATGGCGATTCTGCATAAGAACCGCTCCAATACACTCTCTGAATGCATCACACTCTAACACAGGGTTGAGAGAAATCTAGAAGTGCCAAAACTAGACAAGTGCTCATGACCTGCTTGAGCCTATCAAATGCAACTTGTACCTCATCTGTCCATATGAATGTGCTCTTTCGTGTAAGATCTGTCAAAGGGGTTGCAAGCTGTGAGTACCCCTTCATGAATCTCCTGTAGTAAGCACATAAGCCTAGGAAACCCCGCAACTCTGCAATTTTCCTAGGTGATGGCCAATCAAGGATGGACTAAATCTTCTCTTGATGTACCTTGACCCCATCACTACCAATCACATGCCCCGAGTACAGGATCTTTGTATATCCAAATTCACATTTGGAAATCTTGGCAAATAGAGATTGTGCCTCCATAATGCCAAGTACCTCATTCAAATGCCTCATGTGCCCCTCCCAAGTCCTCCTGTAAATCAATATATCATCGAAGAACACAAGTACATACTTATGCAACTGCTTATTAAATATATGGTTCATGCATGATTGGAAAGTAGCAGGTGCGTTAGTAAGGCCAAAAGACATCACCAAGAACTCATAGTGCCCATAATGACATCTGAATGTTGTCTTATGTATGTCCTCCTCACACACACAAATCTAATGGTACCCTGATCGAAGGTCAATCTTTTAGAAGTGCACTGCACCATGAAGCTCATCTAATAACTCATCTATGCGCAGAATAGGATAACTGTTTGTGATTGTTTTTCTTGTTCAAAGCACGATAATCAATGCACATTTACATAGTGCCATCCTTCTTCTTCACCAACACCACAAAAGAAGCAAAGGGGCTAGAAATAGGTCTGATGTGCCCCATATCTAGTAGCTCACGGATAGGCTTCTCTATTTCATCCTTAAATTTCTTAGGATGACGATAAGGAGTAGTAATCATGGGCTTGGCGCCCTCCTCTAACTCTATCACATGCTCAAATCCATGGTCAAGAGGTTTGCTAGGAGGAATATCACCGAATACTACTCCATGTTTGCCCAATACTATCTGGACATCAATGTGGAATGGCTAGTCATCCTATGAAGAAGGTGACTTGGATGAAATGAAACACTGTACCGCCCACGCTACATCTCCATGTTTGAATATGGATTCCATCCTACGTGCTGAAACCACCATGGGCCCACTATCAGAAAGAACCTTCATCACAACCTTCTTGCTTCCAACAATAAATTCCAGCTCCATCCTCTTAAAATCCTGTATATACTTGCCAAGTGACTGTAATCATTGGATGCCTATCACTGCATCAATGTCACCCAAACCCACAACATAAAAATCATCGGTCAAGGTGTAATCTCCCAACTATATACTAAGTTGCAGAACTACCCTGGTGCACCTCATAGAAAATCCATTTGCTATTGTCACACTAAAACCAGGAAAATCCTTCGCCTGCAATCCTCGCTTAGCAACCAATCCCTCATCAATAAAATTGTGCCTGGCACCACTATCAACAAGGCAAGTCGCACGTTGTTCCTTAATCACTCCCTTCAAGCGAAAGGGATCATATCTAGGGACTCCTGAAAGGGTGGCAATGACAGGATTGTGTGCATCCAATGCGTCACCCACTCCAAGCTCCACCTGTGGGGCCTCTTGTTCATCCTCACCATAGCTGCCCTCTAAATCTGTATCCTATAAATGCTCATCATCCACCTCAGACAACCTCAACGAGATGTGCCTTGCCTTTCCTAAGGCATCGGTGTCCAAGCTCCTAAGGCTCCTTACATATGAAGCATAGCCTCTTCCTCCTCAACTCATTACGTGTCTCCTAATCCATCCTGGGAGGAGGTGGTGCACTCCTATGCTATGTCGAAGATCTTTGAAAAGGCTTAGAGTTCCTGGAAAACTTCTTATTCTACTGATAAGAAGTAGGATGGCAATGACAGGATTGTGTGCATCCAATGCGTCACCCACTCCAAGCTCCACCTCTGGGGCCTCTTGTTCATCCTCACCATCGCTGCCCTCTAAATCTGTATCCTATAAATGCTCATCATCCACCTCAGACACAACCTCAACGAGATGCGCCTTGCCTTTCCTAAGGCATCAGTGTCCAAGCTCCCAAGGCTCCTTACATATGAAGCATAGCTTCTTCCTCCTCAACTCATTACATGTCTCCTAATCCATCCTGGGAGGAGGTGGTGCACTCCTGTGCTATGTCGAATATCTTTGAAAAGCTTGGAGTTCCTGGAAAACTTCTTATTCTACTGATAAGAAGTAGGAGGTGGTGAAGTATCAAGGTCTAGGGTAATCTAAATAGCCTCATGTAAAGTCTTAGGATTAAGAGCCTTGACCAAACTCAATAACCTGTCATGTAAACCCTCTATGAAAAGCATCACCACACGTTTATTTGGCATCTCAGGAACCATAGCAAAAATGCATTGAAACTCATTAATGTAAGTTTCAACATGTCTAGTCTGTCACAGTAGTGCTAAATCCTTGTACAACTCAACATGCTTACGGTCAAATCTGACAATCAACCACTCAATGAACTCCCTGTAAGAATGAATAAGTCTATGGTTTTGGGTAACCAAACCATAATGTCACCAATCATAAGCCATGCCCTCCAAGTGTAGTACTGCAAATTGAATGGCCTCGTCCTTAAGCATCGGCTTAAGTGAAAGGTAGATGTCAAGCTTGTGCACCCAAGCTCGAGTAGTGATCTTCTCGCTACCATCAAAGGAAGATATAGTGAGCTTGCTAGTAGTTCGATGGAGGTCACCATTATGCTGTTGTCTAGGCCACCTATCACCATAGTTCCTCATGCTATGTCTACGTTGTGAACAATACTGAGGTAGAGGGAAAGCATCTCTAACATGATCTTGAAGACGTGCCCACTCATCACTCGCTGCCATAACACGCTGAAACTCCACACCCTCAAGTGGGTCAACTGGTGGTGGTTCATCTCTAGGAGGAAAATGGGGTTGCATGGGCCTATCTGTTGTATGTGAATGAGTCCTGTAACGCCTAGGAGAACAAAGAGCACTGCCCATCGACAAGGGAGCCCTACTACTCCTATGACTGCCTGTAACTAGAACATACCTATCAAACTTGATACATCTGTCATGTCTGCCACGCCTATCCCTAGGCCGACTCAAATCCATCCTGTCAAGGGTATTCTGAAGTCCATCTAATGCTTGTACAATCAATGGTTGTGTATTAACAAGAGTTTTGAATAACTCACTATCAGGATCTTCTTGTGGATTTTGTCTCTCCCTCTGATGGGGACTTCTATTGCCATCATGGCTATCTCCCATAGCTGCACCCAGAATACCAATGTCAATCCCAAACTGTTTGTGTGCTCTCCTACGGGTATAATATTTGTGTGGCCCAAACTCTCTAGGATGCATAGAACTGATCAGAGTGCCCTCAGGCTGGCAAGATCATGGCTCTAATACCACTGGAAGGTTCCCAACCCAAATTTGATCCAATTCTTTTGAGTTTGATTTCTGATTTGACTTTGGCCAGTGAATAGGGAATTTGTTTTTTTGTTTGTTTTTGTTGTTTTATGAGTTTTTTGTGATTTTTGGTGGTTTTCTGAATTTTTGAGGTTTTGTGCTTGATAATTGCAAAAAAAGAAATAGATGCTAAAGGAACATAAATGACTGAAATAAATTATGAATTGTGATTTTCTTAGGACAGCAAATCTAATTTTCAGAATTAATGAAATTGAACCACCGATTACATAAAATTTGCATACCTGAAAGCCAACGCTCAATTTATTGAATATTTAATTGCTGGTATAAAATCTGATCTGCTCCTTAGTGGTTTGAAAACTCTAATTTCTAGCTAGGGTTTGACTGAAAATGACACCCAAATAGTATGGCCAGCTGGTAGATGCACTGAAATGATGATATCTTCTAATAAGAAGCCCCAATCTATAATTATATTCTGATAACTCACCGCTGCAATCAATTCTAAATGCAAATTAACCTGTGATGAAGACCAATGATGCCCAAATGGAAACCCTAGGTAGATTTCCTTGTTTTGTGAACTGGGTTTTCGTCCAATTCACTATCCTCCAAGGGATTTTGTCCTTAGAAGACCTGTATGATGCTGAAACCCTCTTCCAGAGCTCAAACCTGCTATTTTCTTTTGTCAAAATGAGAATAGAATGCCCAAGAATGAGTCCAACATATTGCTTTATAACCTCCCATGAGCTTTTTTTTTATAAGTCAATAAAATAATCCTCCTCAAGAGGCTACGCCCTTCTTGAGGGTCTTTCCTCATCAAAAGAAAGGGCCACATTTAAAAACAACTTTGAGTTACTAGGATGGGGGGCACTTTTCACTATTCCTTTTATAATTTTTTGTTACTATTCACTTTTTACTATTCCACTAAAGCAAACTTTAATATTTCCAATTTATCCTTGGATTCATCAACTGAACTCCAAATTGAAAGGCTCGTAAGGCTCCCATCTAAGCTCCACAGCCCTCGGTTGGGTCCCCTAACCATTCTGCTGACCTACGGGAAGCCTAATAGTAGGCCAACCTCCGCTATAGTTTGAGCTGCCTAAGGAAGGGACATTACAAGAAACCACTTGTTTAGTGAGGTGAGTAGTACTGAAAGAAACCACTTGTGTAGTGGGTAGAAATGAAAGTAAAGAACTCTTCTGCTTTTCAACGGTGAGTGCAGCAAAGACCACTTTGCAGTGGGGTAAGTACTAGCAGCCACTTCTTCAGTGGAATATGAAATCACACCACTTATTTAGTGGGAAAACAAAGTTGCCACTTATTTAGTGGGGTTAGTATCAATCCAATTAAGAGCTAAAATCACTAAATGGTACTACCAAATTAGTGTTACAATTTGAGCTCAATACAAAATGATACTAACAATTACAATTCTGTTATGTAGCTGCAAAGTATGACTGAAACCATGAAATAATCAACTCCTCATGAAAGCACAGTAAGCTAATAAACCAACACTGCAACATATAAGCAAATATTCATCACAAAACATCAATAAATGAAAAGATATCAGGTCTAATATAGTGCTGCAATGGTCTGATATGAAAGTTGCAGGTCTGATAACACTTCAAACAACAAGCTACAAATGGCACTCCACCCAAGGATGCCATCCAAACACCCTAGAAAGGTTCCCAACTGTTTGCAAGGCCATAAGAAGGTCAAAACACCACCAAATGAGACTCCAAATATTGATAAGGATGAGCAGATAATTCCAACATGCCAAAACTCCTCAGGCCCAAATTGTACGGCCTGCTGAAAGGGGTGATCAGCCTCTAAAAATCCAATTCTTCATCATAAAATCTGCACTTTGGCACAAAGGGTCGCCCTAGGAAGAGAAACAAGATGGAACAATACCCACAAAATGTTATGCGATGCTTCAACTGGAAAGAGCCAAGAAGTGGTACGGCTTTGGCAAGGAAATGGTATGGCCAACAGGGGTAGAACCAAGAAAATCCACTTCAAATCACTCCCAAAATCTTTGCAAATCAGTAACCACACCAAAATATGCATATACTAGAAAACATCAAAGGAAATCATCATGGAAACAAACTGAAATCTTCACCAAAGCTCAATGGTGACTCCTACAGTGAAGCCACTCCAATGTCCAGCTAGGGAGTATCTCTCAACTCCCAAACTAGAGCAACTTTGAAGGGAGTCAATCCCCAATTTGATAGCACTTCGTTATCTTCATTCAACATATCCAAATGAGAGCACAAGGTGAGTTTATATAGAAATTAGGGCACCCAATTTTAAATGCTTTTTCTCTCTAAAAAGGGATGCCCATCTCCATGAGAAAACATTTGATTTATCGTTTATTTTTACTTAACTCTTCAAGCTTGACGTCCACCTTAGGAAATAATATTTGCTTTAGAAAACAAAAACAACTTAAGTGACCTTTTCCTAGGTGTTAGCACAAGGGGCGCAAAATGAATTTCACTAAAGTCATAAAGTTACCTTTTTGAAGATTTAAGTGATGGCGAATAAATATTACACCAAAAAAACATCTGAATTCGTCATTTCCAAAATTGGAAACTCTGCACTGTACTATTGCTAGGACCAAGTGCTAAAAATGACAATAAAAATAGCAAATTGCTAAAAATAGTGAGTCAAATCTCAAAATTGGCTCAAACTGAATCACATTGGAACTTACTAAAAATGACCACTACTAAAAATAGCAATACTACTTGTTGTGACCTTTTCACACATCACCCCATTTAAATGGGGACCCCAAATTTTTGCTCCGTTTTGGTCTTTTGGCTTTAGTTTTGCGTCTCTCTAATCTTTTGATCTTTTTGTCCTTTTGGGGATGTCCTATCACATGACCTAATTGGAAATTTTGGCTAAGTCTGAAGCGCGTTTTGATGAATTAGGGTTTTCATTGTTCAAGCCAGTTTGAAGTTAAATTGAGTTGGCTAATTAACATCTGAGCTTAACATTGTTGTTAGAAGGCTTCCAGTAGGTTCCCACTGAGTTTTCATTGAAATCAAACAACTTGCTATTTTTAGCAGTTCAGGCTTCAAGAGCCATTTTCAAGGCCCACACATGTGCTTTTCAAATGCATGTCTGGGGAATGTTTTTGGGTTTTTCAAGACCTTCGCAGTGATATAACATGCAAACCGAGATGATGACTTTCAGAGTTCAGCCTTCAGAGGCTATTTTTAGGGTGTGCATGCAGAGTTTTTCAACGCATGCCTGGATATTCCTCATGGGTTTTTCGAGAGCTTCGCAATGGTGTAACATGCAAGCAGAGGGGATCAATTTTCAAGGACTTACTATTTTTAGCCAGTGCCCGCATGCAAACCAGTTTTCTGGGTTTTTCTGGGTTTTTCTGGGTTTTTTGAGATCCCACGGGCACTGTGACATGCAAACTCATCCGACATCAGATTAACCACGTTCCGGACATTTACTATAAATAGTAGTTTCACGCCAGCAGCTACCCAACACTTCAGTTCAGCAAGAAGAATGACAGGCAACAAAAATCAAGTCAAACGGAAATCATCCAGGGTACATGCAAGTCAGATTAAGGTTTCCAGCTTCGATGCCTAAAAAAAGGGGTAAAAAGCCAAAATCTTTGAAAACAAAGGTATCCCACTGCGATCAGCATCCTTCAGGCAATCTACTGGTAAAATTCGGGCACAATCTGAGCACTTACTATTCATAGTAAGTCGTCTCCAGAACATGGCTATAAATAGCAAATTAGCACGAGGGGCAGGTGTGAACAGGTTCACCAAGCGATGAGGACCACGTGGTGAAAAATTCATGTCAAACGGAGCCGTAGAAGACAAGCAACTTTAGGGTTTGCTAAAAATAGCAGGCAGGCTAAAAATAGCAGATGAGCTTGGGCAATAGGTATAAACAA
Organism: Sequoiadendron giganteum; assembly: GCA_007115665.2. Lineage (NCBI taxonomy): Eukaryota > Viridiplantae > Streptophyta > Pinopsida > Cupressales > Cupressaceae > Sequoiadendron > Sequoiadendron giganteum. The sequence goes on from CM021104.1 coordinate 387,480,438, forward strand.
GGTAACGAGGCCACAAGAGGCATATCACACCAGCTCCAGAGTCAGAACGGGTGGAAGCCATGAGGAGTCATACATCTCTAAAATTTACTAAAAATAGAATAGCTGAGGCGTTGAAAATTTCCAAGTCTATAAGAGTTGAGGCTGGCATGGTAAATTTGTCTAAGGCATGGCATATTCCTGGAGACCCCCCCTAAATGCGCCCTGTCTTGAAGGGATGATGATAAAAATTCTAAGGGATTGAAAACTGGAAGTTGACCCTCTCGAATGCGCCCATGCAAGCATGTGAAGGCTTTAAAAAAATTTCTAAGTGTGGAGAAATTCCTCCACACCCCTAAATGCGCCCTCATGGAAGGAAGACTTGAGAAAATATTTTAAGTATGAAAAATTCCTCCTCCCTACCTCAGATCCGCCCTTGAAGGAGGTATGAAGTGAAAAATTCTCTAAGTATAAAAAAATGGAAGGAGCTACCCTCATATGCGCCCAAGGAGGATGATGGAGGCTTAAAAGTTTCTAAGGCAACAAATAAAAGCACCACCTTCAAAATGCGCCCACCTTGCATAAAGTCACTTCAAAATATGCTAAGGCGTGGAAGATGGAAGTAGGGGCATCAAAATGCGCTCAAGAGGCAAGGATAGTCTAAGGCATGGAAAATGAAAGCTCCCTAGGTAAAATGCACCCTAACATGGAATGAAGACCTTTCAAGTGCGCCCTTGGTTGGAATGGAGGTAAAGGAAATCTCTAAGGCGTGGAAACAAAAGTAGACATTCTAAAATGCGCCCTCAAGATAAGTCAAGAGGTTGGCAAAAACGCCTAAGTGTCAAAATGGGAGTAGACTTGCCTAAATGCACGCACCTTAGATAGATCCTCCAAAAGTTTCTAAGGCATGAAAAATAGAAGCTTGCATATGTAAATGCACCCAAGATGGCAAGGTGAGGTGGTGGCATGGTAGAAAATTTTAGATTGAAAAATGGAAGTTGCTGCATGGATATGTGCCCAGTTTACAAGAGGATGTTGGTAAAAATATTCTAAGGCGTGGGAAAAGGGAAGCAAGCAGCCCCATATGCGCCCAGCCTAGAAGAGGTGGAGAGGGCATAAAATAAAAATGTCTAAGTGTGAGAAATTTTCCTCCTCACACTTCTAAATGTGCCCAGCAAAGGAAGTGAATGTGAGGAAAAAGTTTCTAAGTAAATGAAGTGGAAGCTAGAAGGCTGAAATGCGCCCAGCAAAGGTTGTGAGTTGAAGAAATTCTCAAGTGAGGGAAAATGAAACTAGGCACCCTCAAATGCGCCCAGCAATCAAGTGGGAATAAAATATTTTTTCTAAATGATAAGGATGGAAGTAGCACATACAAAGTGCGCCCTTGAGGGAAGTGAAGATGAGGATTTTCTAAGTGGTAAAAATAAAAGCACAAACATGTAGAATGCGCCCAGCAAGGAAAGAAATGTTAAAAGAAGTTTCCGAGTTGTGAAAATTGCAGCACATGGCCTCATATGCGCCCAAGGTAAGGAGGAGATACAAGACTTAAGAATTTGTCTATGGCATTAAAATAAAATGCCACTGAAGGGAAAACGCCTAAGTATGAGAAACAAAGACTCAAAGGGGTAAGTACGCCCAGCTCCAGCAAGGAATAAAGGCATGAGAAATTTGCCTAAGTCAAAATGAGAGTGGACCCTTCAAAATGCGCTCTAAGGAAGTTGGGAAAATTGCTAAGTATAAGACAAGGAAGTCTAGGCATGGAAAGGTAAAGTGAAAATAAATGCATGGGGTAAGTTGATTAAAATAAATTTTTCTAAGGCATTTTCTAAGGAGAAAATGAAAAATACGCCTAGGGGGTGATGTTAAAATTTCCAGAGGCAAGATGAAATGCGCCCATGAGCAGGAAGGAATTTCTTTAGGGAAATAGGAAAATGCCAAAGCATGGCAGGTGAACGCTACAGGTGTGAAGTGCGCCCAAAATTGAAAATTAATAAACCTTAACAATTTTTATTATTTTTCAAAAATAATAAAAATTAAACTTACCCCTTCGTCTGGGTACACATGAGAATGATGATTTCTGAGGGGGAATCTCTTCTAGGTATTGGACATTTCCCACTGGGAGATGATTTAAAGTTCTTCCACACCTTGCTCGTGTTGTTTTGACAAAGATTTTAGCCTGGCACCCGTTTAACAAATTTCCTAAGGCTCGGAGGGATAAATTTTCTAAAGCATGGAAAAGGAAAGCAGAGAGGGTCAAATGCACTCAAGCTCAAGACGAGTGGAATTTTATCTAAGTCACCAAGCTCCTAAAAGAAGGTGGACAAGGCAAGTGAATGAAATTGCTAAGGAAAGAGAAAATGAAACAATAGGAGGTCAAGCACATTCACAGGGAAGAAATTTTGTCTAGGGCATAATGAAGCTCGAACATCAAACAGACCTTGGAAGTCAGAACGTGGAGATTAGGTAAGTAAAGTGAAGTTATATTATAAACGTTCTGATGCTCATCTTTTGTTTTGCAGGATGAACACCGGAGCCAAGGCGTGAGGACTTGAGGTGATGAAGATGGACAACGTTACAACTTTGGAAAAAGGGAAACGATAGTGGAGATTTGTCTAAGGCATTGGGAACGTGGTGCAAAAGGGGCTAAATACGCCCAAGGCAGTGAGCTGAAGAAATGTGAAAGTTACAAGAGAGAAATGCATCCAGGAATGAAAGCAACAGGAGGACTTAACGAAGAAGAACTTTTTGCAAGGAGGATTTGAACTGAGTGTCATTGCCTCCTCCTAACACAACAAAATTGGCAGGTGGAACAGTGGGAACGCATTTCTGGACGAGAATCTTCTAGAAGAGGATAGTGGGCATTAATTGCTCATAGTGGTTTCTGCAGAGAAGTGGAGAATCTTCTGTTCATTTATTACCCCACTCCTCTCTGTGGCGGTTTTTAGGGAAAAAACCCTAATTAGGGCATATGTGGCCCGATCTGAGCCCTTCTTTGTAATTGAATCTAAGTCGTCTGTTGGACTGGGCCAACTATTATAGGGGCATCCCCCCTCATTTATAATATGTTAGATTAGATCAAAAGATCAGAGAGTATAGAAGATAGAAGTTAGAATAGATAGAGAGTTAGCTTAGAAGTTAGCTTAGATTGAGGAGGGAAGAAAACTTTCCTTTGAAAGTTTTGTAAACGGTTGTTGTGGACACTTTTCATAATACAAAGAGTTTCATTGCTTGGTGATTTCTTCTTTGTTATGAGTAGCTAGCAAGGCCATTTCATCTTTCCAATTCAAAGTAGATAGAGTAAAATAGACTTTTATTTCATGCAAGTAGTCGTTAATTGTGGAGTGTGGTGTTTAGTTTGGACAAGTCTTCCTTTATCCATACCACTAGCGGGCTTGCTAACGGCAAGTCTGCCCTGTCTGGTCAACTGGTATTTCAGTACCTAACTTCGATTGTGGTTCGTATGTGTTCACTTGCATCGTTGTAATGGGGTGCGCATGTTGAATCATAATTTGAATATCTTACTCATCCTTTGAAGATTGCACCAACTTTGTAAGAGTTGTTCGAAGGGGAGGCGAAACAAAGTTTGGTTTGAAGATTGTTTAAGTCGATCCTCACATTCCACCTTTTAGAAGTAGATTGTAGAATTTCTCCCCTTATCTCCTTTAAATTCAGTATTTTCCCGGTTAGTTTATAAATCAGAGCATCACGGTCAAATCTTTCATCTGCTTCACGAAGTTGAACAATCACGTAAGTCCCCTTGGAATACCCTGCATATTCACATCAACCAACTGAGTCTATTCGCGATAAAAGGAACCTTGGAGTTGAACGCATGAACTTTAACGCAATCTTAGCATGTGGGATAGTTTGATCAAGAGAGAATAGAGTGACCGTTGGACATTTTATTCTGTGTTGGTGTTGTCATAAAAAACACGTCAACACTACTGACCAAGGCCCAAAAAAAACCCAGAAAAATCCCACAAAAGCTCACTGGCAACATCAGTATGCTCTTCTAGAAATGCTGACACGAATCCTCCAAGGATCATGGAATCCTCTAAACTCCTCCATTTAGCCTATGGGACTTCGGAAATATGCTAACAACCATTGAAAAGCTTAGGATTGAGAAGGGGACAATACAATAAGTACAAAATGTCAAAATGTAGTTAAGGTAGGCCTCTAATCATTCCCAAACTCATCACTGGAACTACTGGACTACTCATGGTTAAGCTCCGCCAAACTAATACCAACCAGCCCTACATCTAAAGTCGTAGCATCCTCATCAATGTGTTGGCTCTTTTGGCTCTACAACCAATTGTGCAGTTGGACTCTCTTTGTACACAAGTGTTTTGCGGTCAATGAGAGCAAAGCACTATGTACAACTAGAAGCTTCTCTGCTCTCTTAGAGGTAAGTCTATTCCTCTTAAGAGAGTGGATGAAGCTATAGGTGGATCAATTCCTCTTAGCAGTTGAAGAACTAGAAACCTAAGGTAGCAATTGAATTGCTAGAGTGGTAGTCAAAGATTCCAATCCATGGCAATTCCACCACAAAATTGGGTCCTCTTGTGCCATAGTTGCCATATACATCTTGGCCGCATCAGAATAAGCCCTAAAAGTGGTGAATTTGGTCCACCTAATGCGAATCGTGTTGGCATCTATTGGATCACACATCTTCTCAATAGCCCTAAAGAAGCTTGCCTTCACCTCAATATCCTGTATCAATGTAACTCTACCAGACCTGGTCTTGTAACACTTAAGATTCAATGCATAGGCAACCATGTGCGAGGGAGTGTTGAGCTTCTCCCATCTTCGATGAATGATACTGAATGTGCTCATTGCAAAATACTAATGTGGGGTCCTTTTGCACAACAACCCTCATCTGGTCAAGCATTGAGAAAAGATGGAGACTATATATTTTGCATCACTCAAAAACACATCACTCTTCACTGTATGTTTCACCCTCCTTCCCTGCTCTATCTTGGACTTGGCCCATTGATTCCAATCTGCTGTCATAACCATGAGTTGTAGTGATTCTTGCAACTCAATCATTCTCTCCAAGATAATAAAATAGGCTGCATATCTGGTCTTAGTAGGTTTTAAGAACTTCTTAGAGAAGCTTCTGAAGTGTGCATGTGAAGTGTGGTGGTTGTAGATAAACATCTACACATCTCTAGCATCACTGGCCATTGCTTTGATTCACTCAATCTTCCCCATGTCCTTGAGTGCATTGTTCATGGCATGCACACAACATGGAGTCCACCAAATATGTCTGTAAGCTGCCTCAACAAGTTTCCCCATAGCTTTGCACATATGTGTTGCATCTGTCACTACTTGGACCACATTTTGTGGCCCAACCTCTTCAATGGCCTCCTTGAGGACCTGAAACTGAAAATCAGCATCTTTGCAATGCCTTAAACAATCAACTATCTTAAGAAAGTATGGGCCCTCTGTACATGTAACCATGATATTGATGAGTGGACGATGGCTAATTTCCGTCAACCCATCCATGACTATACTGCATCCTATCTTCACCCAACATTCCTTCATTTTCTCCATCAACACGTTGATCTTAGAATAGTTCTTATCCAAGATCGTGGTCCTCAATTTTGTCTCACCTGGTGGCACATATGATGGTCCTCCCCTTGCTACCATCAACATCATCTCCCTATAATAAGGAGATTGAGTTACATGAAATGGGATGCCATTGGCAATGAAGAACTTGCCAATGGCATCATCTATCTCATCCTTCGGCGGCATATTGAACAAATCAGCTATGGGGTTTCTTTGCAATTTCCGTTTCTTCTTACCCTCTCCTGCATGGGCACTGGAAGAACCTGGAATCACTCCTACTCTTGTTTGTAAAGTATGACTAGAACTTTGTGGCTGGCTCTGTTGAACATGTGCCCTACGAGACAAAGTAGTAGGCATAGGTGTAGATGCACTGTCATCAGGAACACCCCATAGCTTATTTATCTCAACTCTGTATTTGAGGTTTGTCGTTTTCACCAAAAAAGAACATATCTCCACACCTTTTCCTCAAATAAAAAGGTGTGCATTAACTCCAAAAATGCTGCCATACCATTCTAGATCACAAAATTGACACTCCCACTTCCTTGTGCCACTAGATGTCCCTGGCCTGCCTAGTAATTTTGTTGTAAATTGTTTGAGAGGAGACTTACGATCAAAAGGACCCCTAGCATACTCTGCCAGTAATGCAGAGGGCCACTCTATAGTACTTGCTTCACTTGCCATGGAACTAGTTTGGGCTTCAAGCTTAGCCCCATGGTCACCCCCTCAACTTCAGGTTTGTATTCAAATTTTGTTTCACTATGAACGTCTACCTCATCTCACTCATGTCATGAGAGCTCATTGTGACACTGCAATAAACAATATAAATTCTACAAGTGCCTAGTTTCAGCCTAGTTTAACAAATTTGAAAATAAAATTTAAATTTTGATGTTGAATCTTGATGATGAAATGAAAAATGAACAATGAATCTATGAATATGCATTTGCAGCCATGTTTATGGAATTATGATTTAATCATAATTCCATAAACATGGCTGCAAATGCATATTCATAGATTCATTTCAATGTTCATTGTTCATTTTTCATTTCATCATCGAGATTCAACATCAAATTAGATTTTGAAAATGAAACTTAGGAGAATTTTTTTTTTTTTTGAAAAAACAATCATAGAAACCTACCTTGTGCTTGAAAAATCCCTCTAAGTTGATCTAGAATCCTTTAGGCCTCCTCCTCTTCTTCTTGCTCCTTCTCACCCCTCGTGCACTTGCAACACCTCAATCTCACTCCTCCACTCACTCTTTTCTCTCCTCTTTGCCTAGCTGTTGGAAAACATAGGAAACCAAATGTGAGGAAAAAATGAGGATTTGGGAGTGTTTTGTAAAGCTTAGAGGGCATGAAGGGGGTCCACTTGCCTTTAGGGCTTGCTCCTAGGCACAAAAATAAAAAATAAAAAGAAATTTAAAAAGAAAATACTTTTTGGGATGCCCAAGCCGAGAAATGCCTGGACGTCCCTGGGATGCTTGAGGGATTCCTGGACGTTCCCAGGACTCTTGGGCATCCTTGAGACATCTCAATGTCCTCGATGTCTCCCTAGAGTCCCTGACGAACTGACGACAGTGGGGGTACAATAAGGGGATGTCCTTGACCCATCCCCACATCTCAGAAACGTGGGAAAAAATGGGGGGACACATCCCCATGGTACAATGTTTCGTAACTTTAACAACATATAGTCACTTAACAAGTTAACTTCCATAACAATCTTTTCTTCCATTAACCATTTCCTAGTTTTGTTCATAGTGCACCTTCTTATTTGTCTACTTGAAGCTTTCAAACCATGTCAAGAATGTAGGGGTGCAACTTGACCTCAACCAAGAATTCCTTTCCAGCCATGAACCCCTTCCTAGGAATGTTCATGCCCATATTATTTGGGCCTTGTGGCTTGTTGAGAGACAGAACATGGCTTACTTAGATTTGTAAATGAAACCCACATAGTGTCACTGTACTTATGCCAAATCCTTCTGGGGTTCATCACAACCAAGGTATTGTATGGCTTTACTCAACAAACCCTGCATACTGTTTACAACATAAAAGTTTATATCCCACATTTAACAGGAACTTTCAACCCCATGAAACAAATAAGGAATACCCAATAGAGGAATTCCCATCATAAGGTCTTATGCTCTTTAAGAATCTCTTTAGAGAGAGCCTAAACCAATTGGATAGAGTGTTTCATAGCCTAAAACAAATTCATTCAAACAGAAACCAAAACAACTGGCAAGTTTCCTTTCATCATAAATGAAACCCAACTTATCAACCCCAGAAACAGTGAAAAGATTGCAAGAGTATTCAAGCTTATGAAAAGCAAAAAGAAAGAGCCAAAGAGAGGGACAACTTTTCACTTACAGACTTATGCACAAAGACAAAAGGAAAAAAAAAGCTTCTTCTGCTCTCTTAAATCTCGTTTCCCACCTTCTCCTTCCTTTCTCTTTTGTCTATATTTTTTTTCGTTTCCTTCTTTTCCATCCTATCTTCTTCATTCCACAACAGAACCACAGGAATCTTGGCCTCCACAACACAGGAGCAGCAAGCAGCCGAAGAAAACCTCAATGACTAAAAACCAAAACAATGAAAAATGACCAAGAGAATCCTTTCTTGCTATGCCCTTTTAGGAGTTTCTCAAAAAACATTGAGTCAAAAATTTATTACTTCCCCATCTTTTCCAAATTAATGCTCCTCTAAAGTTTGTATCAACACCACCTCTCCCTCTCCCTCTCCCCAAGGCTGACATGCCAACCTTTGGTTTTATTTAAAAGTTTAATTCAACGATGATCACCTAGACCATGAGGAAAATCCACTTAAAACTTAAAAATAATAAAGAGAAGTAAAAAATGACTATCATATGATGTTGACCTCAACAAGAGCAACAATCTAAATAGAAGACTTAGGACATGATTTCGCAGAGAACATCCCAAGACAAACATATGACAAGGATATAATTTTCAAGTGAAGATCAACAAACAAAATTGACAAATATCAATATCATAGTAACATTGTACACAAAGCTCAATAGCATCAAATCACAGCCAACCAAACAAATGACATCCAAGTACACACTGTTCCTCTCTCTGTCATCTGGATGAAGTATACAGTCCCAACGGGATTTTTATGGCAAGCCCAGTCAAAATTCATCCCCACACTCATAACAGTGTTGAGAATGCAGTCCTACACATAAAAAAGAGCAGAATATTAGCAGTATCTAATCTTATAATATCATGATGAAATCAAATAATTACTGCAACATCAAATAACTTACAGTATAAAATATAAACCAATATTGAAAGAAATCATACATTATAGAACTTCTGTAAAGATTTCATTCTCCTTTGACCTCTCAAGTCAGATATTTATAACAAAATAAACATCTGCTCATACTGTAAACTATACAGTAGTGTCACTACATGAAAGTTACACGAAACAAGCTTATAACTTTTAATTATTGTATGTTGTAGTATAAGTGGAAATTTATTATTAAAAGATGTGTCTTTCTATCCAACTATATTTCATTGAATGCTTGATTTGATATTGACATATTTGTTCTGTAACAAATTACGATGCCTGTAGATATATCATAGTAGATATTTGTTCTGTAACAAATTACGATGCCTGTAGATATATCATAGTAGATATTTTTTCTGCAACAAATTACGATGCCTGCAGATATATCATAGTAGATATACACTGTGCTACCAATTTACTGAAGTCAAAATTTTGGGAAATGTTCCAAAATTCATTTCTTAAAAATACCTCTCTGTAACAAAGGTCAATGTTCAAAGTAGTTTGTTTTAGCTTTAGCAATCTCTCTTTGTCTATGTCATAATAAAGGAAAAATATGCATATACTAACATCAACTATTGACAATTTGTAGGTTTTGAAGTGGACAAAGAGGACCCAACCAAAAAACGTAGGGTGGAACGACAGCGCAAGTAAGACTTATATTTCTGTTCTAGCATGTTGAAGCTGTTGTAGCATTATACAATTAATTATCTGCCACAGGCATTTGACCATTTAAGAAGAGTGAAACGAGAGTTGCTTTAAAAAAATATTGGGATAATATTACAGTTAAAGACAAGATGAACATATATGTATCTCAAATTCCGTATTTTTCTGTTCTTGACACAACTGTTTGCTCCTCTTAAAGACAACCAAAAATATGATGGAGAAATGTGCTTTCCAAACCAAGATGGAATGGGAGCTACCATATGATGGAGATGTTAACTATGCTGAAAGTAAACTCAACACCAAGTATGTGCTACCCAATTCCAGAGTGGAAATGAGGCGACCATATGGCGGAGATATACAGAAATACAATGCAGCTTCAGAATGTAAAGTAAGATTAAGAGAAATGCTGACAGTACTACTGTTCAGCTTACAAAATATCAGAAGATGCCTGCAATAAACAAGATTAGAAGCTCTCCACTGCTGCAATAATAGATATGATCATTCCAAGGTTAATTATGACCTTCCAGATACAACTCTTCACCAAAATACAGATTACTCAAGACTGATATAACAGAACAGCAACGTAATATGCATAACCAGCAACCCTAGAATCCACTAAAATGCTCACAACTCACTCAATACTTGCCAGAATGACATGAGACCTGATGCAAACAAAAGCTATAATGATGGCAATGAGGACTAGACCAAGAAATAGCTAACAAATCGAAGTATTCTTTTTTCTAAACATTTGCCAGGCAGACCAGAATGGTGCGGCCAATAGAGAGAAGCGATTTTGCTTTTAAAAAATAAACACTCAATATTAAAATCTGAATCTTTGCAAGAAGGGTCGCCCCTATCAAGGAAACTCAATGAATCAATACCCAGAACGACTGTATTTTTATTTTCAGATTTATGAGTGAAACTACAGATTCAGCTTGACTTCAGCAACTTCAAAATGAGACTGAAATGCAAATCTAGAACTCCAAAAATGCAAGATACTCAACTGAAATGCAAGATAAACCTATTACAAACTATCTCTCAACTAGTTGCTATCTTTCAAGCAAGAAGAAGAGCCAAGCTAGGAGGCATTCATTCCTCGAAGCAATCCCAAAGCCATTCCGGCAGCATAACAATATTATAAAACATAAGATCCTCAAATGAGAACCCAAGGCTGTCTTTTATAAGCTTCTGTGGACCTTCCTGGAAACCCTAACTTCTTTTCCAAAGTCAAAACCCTAATCCCAAGAAATGGCGTCCTTTTCCAAGCATCTTTAATTTTGACTTCATTAAATTTCTCACTTAAATAAATGCGTCCTCCTTAAGGCTTAGTTTTGACTTGATAAATTCAATATAATTTTAATATAACCTCAATGATGGCGCCACCCTTCAAGTCCACCTTTTAAAATAACATTAAGTTATTTGACTAGGCCAAGGTGATAAAATAACATTTAAATTATAATGTTATTTTTAAGTGAAATGAGTTCAACTCTCCAAAACTGCATTCTGAAGCCCGAAACTGAATACGCCACTTGAGACAACTGAAGGGGAAAGTCAACTACCTGAGACCAACCTGTATACTGCCAAAAATAGAATTTACTAAAAATAGTAAATTCCAGAAAATGCTCTGAATGCCGAAATGAACATACTGCTGCGAAGCCCTCTGAAAACCCAGAAGGAATCCGCCATTGAATCCACCATCTCAGAGCCAAGACCTCCTCAAAAATAGGAAACCCTAATTTAACCTTCCGACTAGCCTTCGGGTTTCCAGAAAAAAGGCCAACGGTCATATGCACGATCAGGTTTGAGAAGGGGACATTACATATGTATCTCAAATTCCGTATTTTTCTGTTCTTGACACAACTGTTTGCTCCTCTTAAAGACAACCAAAAATATGATGGAGAAATTAGCTTTTGTAGTGTCAGTAACTTATAATTATAGTTGCCGGGAAACTCCATTTTGGGAACATAGGCAACATACCAGTCCCCGTACCCAAAATTTCCGGTGAATCATTTACATATAAAATAGCCGTCTCCTTATTCATTTAACTCATGTACTCTAATTTGATTGGCATCCCCGTCCCTGTACTAGTAACCAGTACCCCACGTCTCCCGACAACTATGCAGTTATAATTTTGTTCTGTGTATTTTTTTTTCTGTGTTTTTGAAACACATGAAGGACAATCTTATCCAGATGATGACAAATTTCATTACATTGTACACAGGAACATGAAGTTTTTTGCATTGCCATGGAAAATCATATACACTATTTAAGAATTTCTATAAACTAGGTGGAATGTTTTCCCAATGCTCTCACATTGTCATGGTTTGTAGTGTTTCTTGGTAACATTAGAAAGTGTACTAAAAAAAAATCGACCTTTGTAAAGTATTATAGCTTTCCAAAATAATGCCTCAGATAGTCAAATTTCTCAGTCCAAATACTTCAGAGCTTTATACATCATTGCAATTTTTGTAATATGCAATTCTGAATTCTAGTTACCCTGTTTCCCTATGCATGTATTATCAAATTTTAAAATACACATGAACCAGGGATATTTTATTACTTCCGCTAATGTGAGTTTTTGTAATCTACCACCCTCTGCTATATACATTGAAAATGTGTTGAACACCTTACCTTCGTTTGCTATCTGTGCCTTCTGCCAACTGTGGCCTGATGACATGGAAACCTGTGTCCACTGCCGGAAGATGTCCAATCAGTTGTGTTAGCTAGATTGTGCAACCTAACCAATTATGTCTACTGATTGGTGCATCCTGAGCACAATGAACTTGAATCTGGCATGCCAATGCATCCCCTGCCTGGATACATGTGCTTCTATGAAACCTCTCTTAGAAGTGTACTAACCGACATCAAATTGAGATTGAACTCATCTTAGACTAGTATGTGCATGTAATGAATGGCCCCTAATTTTTCTCTGAGTTTTCTGTTTGCTGTTTGAAAGTTTTAGAGAATGTTTTGCTTGATATTTCATATGCCAATCATGGTTTTAACATGCCAATTGAATGATAACCAACATACAGAAATAACATAGAATAACTAGCTTGCAATGAGTACTTTCAGATTTATGATGCTCAGATTACATGACAGAATTTTCTGAGTTTACAAATATATCAGACTTCTCTTATAAACCAAAATCAGACTCAGAAAAGGGTTTATATCAGACCTGGTAATTGATGTTCTAACAGCAGTAATAAACTTTCTTTGACAATATTATCCACCACTGAAAACACCCAGCAGACCCCTTTCAAAACAGTGCTAATATTCCACGTTTTCAGACCCCAGCAATGGCTTAGTACGGTCTATACAGCAGCAGACCATAATCTGGAAATGATAGCCCAAGTAGGTGCCCTCCTGGAGTAAGTCGACTTGCTTCTATAAAATCAGATCCTCTCCAAATAAATCAAGTGAATATGAGTTTTGAGTCACCTTGTTGAGGAGCATCCATAGGAAACATACCCATCATGAAAATTCACGCCATTTGAAAGTTATTACCAGATAACGAGGTTTAGATCCAGATAAAAAGTGCCTAGAAAAACTGAGAACCACCTCTAAAATTTTAAATACTCTGAAAATCACACCTAAAACGAAACTATGCTGTCACAAACCAAAACCCATTTGATCACACATCAAAAATACTCAAAAATCTTCATCCTGCTTTACTGAAACTGTGACAATGAAGCTCAGAATGTGATCTTTGGATGGAACCACGCCTCCACCAGCTAGGGTAGATATTGCACTACAAAAACCAGCTCTTCAATGCCAAGGGTTTTCATCCTCAACACCTGTTTTCAGACCTCTGGTGTAAAACCAGCGGCATCTCCTTATGCAACCATTTCAAGCTAAACGGCAAGAGAATGACACTTCACAATGCTAAAATAGTAGGGGGCACTATCCCATAGGCCTTCTTTTGGTCTCGTGGACGTTAAAAGTCTTCTATTCTATTCTATTCCAACATGTCCAAAATGAAGCTTCAAAATGAGCTTATAAAGCCTTAATAAGAAATTAGGGTGAAATTAGGTTTGAATAAAACTCCCTCCAAAATACTACGCCCCTTTTTGCTATGACTTTCATTTTAAATTACATTTTAAACTTTATTCTCACCCCCTAGGCGTCCCCCTCTTATCCAGCATTCTAATGAAATTTTGTTGCTTTAAAAACAACTTGAAGTCATTCCCTTAGGTGCCAAGGTACAACTCATGTCCCCTCTGACCCTTAACTTAAAGTTATAAAATAACTTTATTTAATTGACTTTCAAGAGAGGAAATACAATATTAAAATTATCAAACCTTAGCAACCCAACGCCTCAATTGAGATAACACTGTTGAAAGTAGCTTGACCAAGTCCAGCTTCCTAAAATAGACTTATTATTTTTAGTAAGCACTAAAAATAGTAAAAAACGCCAAAGCCTCGAGCTGGAAAGAAAACTAATAAGCAACCTTACTGTGAATAGTAAGTACTGAGCTGCCCCTGCTAAAAGTAGAAAGTCCTCCAAAAAACACGAAAAACCCAACATAAAGAACTGGAATTGAGTTCCCTTACCAGAATTGTTTAGCCTATAGAAACTCTAGAATAGGCTAAAGGTCATAAGCACTGCTCAAAGGCTAGGAGGGGACATTAGGGGACATTACAGTGCAACCCATCAAATTGAATAAGAACATCAGGTGTGTCTACCTGTCAAACAGCTATACCATGAATCATTTGTGAAATAAATCACCACTAGAATCACATTGGTCTTTGTAAAAGCTTAGAATCACCACTTGAACAACCTCCATAGCTTGTTGAGCAACTCATTGTCAGACATATTTTATCCTTCAAGTTAGAACAACCCGAGGACAACTTCAAATAGTACCTCCTAATTTAGGTGATCACATCCTACCATCTCTTGTGTATAGTCCTTCATTTTTGAGAGGTAGTACTCAAGTGTGTATAAGATCTGAAACTATCACATGCAAAATGATTCCTCTTTTGGCATTAGGAACATCAAGTGTAGATCAAAGCACTTGTTCTTCACTTGATCATGTCTAGCACATTTAGGACATTTGGGAAAATCCATCACCTTTAATATCACTATCCTTTTGAACTTTAAAAGAGCAATTTGAGACTTGTACATCTCCGACATGATGTTTCAGATTGGAGTTATCAGGTGCAGAACAAGTACAAATGGCTTCAAGTACTCAACAATGACAATTGGATTGTTCTACCAAAGTCATAGTGCAAGAACAACACCACCATTTGGTCCACAAAAGATACATCATCACCATTGACAATTTGTTTGATACATCAATTACTTGAAACCAGAGTTGGTTTGAAATAGATACAATATCAAGTATAGATATGGTATTGGATATGGATATGGTATCAACTATGAACATGTTGAAGTTTCAAGATCCCTTGATACAAATACGACTAGATATGCCAATTATAGAAATATTCATATATTCAATTATCTATATATCTAAGGGTTTAGAAAATTAACTTTAATATATATATATATATAGGTTTTACTATTTTGGTTTACAAGATATATTTTGTTATATTATGCTTATCTTAATTGATTTAAATCTATATATATATAATAGTTTTAGGACTCGAAGTCGGACTCAACTCGGCAGCCCAAACTTCTGACTTGGACTTGGGACTCGGCACGGACTTGGCAAAAATCTCGGCATGGACTTGGCAAAAACTATCCTCATAATTACACAAAAAAAAGAAATAAATGCATTTAGAGATCATAAAAGTCTAATTTGACTATCAATTTGTCATAATTCAAACATTACACATGTCATATGATCCTCAAACTCTCAAAATTTGAAATTTCAGCCACTATTTCTGTTATGTTTTGGTGCCAGAAGAGTTTTGAGCTTAGGACTCGGGAGTTCGGGCCTAAGACTTGGGAGTCTTGGAGCAAGACTCAGCCAAGTGCTCTCCAAGACTCGGGCAGACATGGCTCAGGAGTCTGGTTGACTCGGCTTGGCCAGCTTAGAGACTCGGGAGTTTGGAGAGTTTCGTAGAGTACTCGGAGAATCCTCAAACTATGCTTTTGATTTCTAGTGATTGCTTCCTTCCAATTCCACCTATATCTAGGATTAGTCTGCCTTAGGAGTATTGCTGAGTACTCCTGAATTTTTAGAGAATTACGAAGTTGTATTCAATTTGTTAGTAGTCGATCCTACTATTTGGAGGTAGGATTCATGCTTGTATTCTCTTTGGGAGAAGGGCTAGAAAGACTCATACAAATACTGTGCTAAGAAGATCTTCAATGGATTGAAAGGAAGGGCCTAGTGTTTCATAAACAAGCTGATATAATGTTGTCTTGTTCTTTCTTTGAGCAGAAAAATGCCCTGAAATACCCATTTGTCATCAAGATGTCAACAGAGCTAGGTTTGAATCAATGTCTAGGGGTTTGGGTGACGTCCCCAATGCCCTAGATGTCCTAGGGACTTGGAGGGGATGATCTCCTTTAGGACTGAACAACCTGCTCCATCTGGTACATAAGAATAAGAAATGGTAACTTTTAAAGGAAAAAATGCTAGAAACCCCCTAAAAAATACTGGGGGGAATTGTCATTGTAAATGCAGTGCATCATATTAAAATTTAAGCTGCCTTTAATTTGTTTAAGTTATTTTAATAGCCATCCCCTCATTGTCCCCAAATTCCTTGAAACCTAATCCCCATCTCCCCGTGCCCCTATCTTGGAAACTTGGAGAAACATTGGTTCTAGTTCCTTTTAACTCCTTGTCCAAAGAGTGTGGTCCTAAGTAGGCTCCCATGAATCTGCAAATCAGCACTTTATCCTTAAGAATCCATGACCTGTTTTCCATCTCCTTGATAGAGAAGGATTCTTTTAGACCTGGGCAGTTATATTTTCAGATGGCATCCTTTCTATATTGTTTAGGGAAAAGTTAGTCTTGAGATGGATCTATGGGTATAAATTGTATGATATTGGAGGAACTTATGGAGTTCATCCTTATTTTTTGTTTAAGATATTTGATAAAGCTGATTTGAAGTTTGAGGATGAGTAAGGGGGGAAATGAAGGAGGTGGTGAGAAGACCATGATCGTGGCCTGCTTAGACGTTCTGGGGTTTGTTCTGGAAGAAGTCTATGCCTTGTTCTGGGTAGGAAGTGTAGGCCGTAGGGTTATTCCATGAGCAACAACCACAATCATTTGCTAAATTAGAAAGATTTAATTGCTTACCAGTTTCAGTTTACATACATTGATGGCAGTGATGTTACTTCTATATTATAACAATTCTCCTATAGGATAGATGATTTATAAGTACAAATCAAATATAAATAAATTGAAAAATCCACTTCAGAATAAATGACTGGAACTTCTTTAACTCTAATTGTTATAAACCGGTGTTCAGATGACATATGTTATAAAATTTGCAATGAACATGTATTAGTAGTTAATCTTTTTGACTCTTTTATAAAGCCTTATCCTGGTTTGCTGGACTATTTAAACTTTATCATATCAGTGAATTGCTTTTCAGATTACCTGATATTATTCTATAAACAATGCTCTCAAATTATTTCTTTTAGGTTATTAGCTTTAATGATGAAAGTTTTATTCCAGATCTGGATATTCAGCACAAATATAGCTCCTAATGTGTTATGCTTGCCTTTCACATTTTCTTTGCTTTGTTGGACTAAAAGTTGTAACATTTGTGATTCAGAATGGCAGAGGCCAAGGGCAGAAATCATGTACCCGTGATGCCATCAGATGTTCAGGCTGTCTTGAAACGATGTGAAACACTTGAAAAGGAAGTCCGTTCTCTCAAGCTTAATCTGTCTTTCATGAATAGGTACCCTTGCTAAGCTTTTATATTTCAGTAAAATCACACACGGATCCACTTTAGTTTACTTTCTTGCTCTTCTTATCATTATTTATTTAATCCTTTATCTGAGAAAAGTGATTAATGTACCTTTGGATGCTGTAACACTGTCGCTTTTGGATGTTAATGTCCATTCATATTAGAAAAATAATGAATTTTGGCACGTATGGTATATCTTGAAAAACACTGCATTTTTGCTTATGGTAAAGATGACATTGTGATAGCTTTCGACAAGTACGAAATGATCTAACATTCCTTTTGTTAATAATCCCACTGCAAAGAAATAGATTCCAGATAAGAAGAAATGTGAATGTAAACAAAGCATATTTTATTCAAGCCAAGTTGAGGTTCATCACAAAATAGCCGTAGAGATGCCATCGAGTGTACTTTCAAATGACAATTAGCCGGGTTATATAAAACAATATGCATATCTTAGTTTCTAGCAATTGTAGCTTTCTAAATATTCTTCTAGGTAAGGGAACCTATTTCTTGTATGTTGATTGATTTGCTATCTGCTTATGGGCAAGGAACTTAAATAAACTGTAAAATACTATCTAGAAGTACAGACAATTCCAGTAAAGATACTACTCAAGCTGAACCAGTCTTCTTCTCTGTTATATTACGAATGGGGTTCCTAGTTCTGATATTTCTTCCTGTCGATGAGTGCAGAAAAGACTCTGAACAAACCAAGCAAATAGAGGAATTGCAAAAACAGAATGAAGATTTAGTGGAGGAAAAAGAGAGATTGTTAGAGGAGATTGAACGAATTACCTCAGAAACAGGTGGGATTTGAGTGGACAGCATGTATTACTCACTTACGTTCTTGTAATTAGCATTCCTCAGCAGAGTCGTTGCCATTTAACTGAGGGCAACTTCATGGCCACAATTAAATAGGTGCATGTAGACATTTTCTTGTTTCTTCAATTTTTTTCTTAGACTTTGTAATATCTATGGTCATTTCCTTAGATTTTTCTCACTGCAGTTGGTTGAATTGGATAATTAATTCATTCTAAAATCAAGCATACAAAATCCACGGACAAAAAATATTGGAAAAAAGTTGTTTATTGAATCTTAATCTATATACAACAGAGTCTGTTTTCCGTAATCCCAGAATGTCCTGTCCGAAACCAAAATTAGCATCCTGAAAGGAAAGCAGTTACTAATTTTAAATATTCTATTAGCATGTCTGCGAAATGCCTGATGTATATTTGAGCAGAAAACATCTGACAGTTTGAGAATCTAGATCTTGACATCATGTAAATAGGAAAATCATGATAGTTGATGCCTTTATTTTGTTATTGTATGAAATAAATAAATTATTTTTCAAAAGAATCAATATTATTCTACAAACAATGGAATGTGAACTATTTTCAATGAGGGGAATAAGTTGGATAAGCCTGAACTGGTACAAATGAGCTGATATTAAAATGACATTGTTATATGCACATTTTAGACTTAAGTCAGACCAACCTTGATGCTCAATGATCCTCCCTTGTGTTGGAGATGCTTTGTAGCTTAACAGTAAAGAACATGGAAGACAGGTTGAGCTCTATCTGATGCATGATGATACACAAATATATACAAAGGTACAGCTTGTTTTTTTATGTCACAGCAAAGCTAGATGTCAATTTGGGGAATGAGACTTCCTTTATTGAATCCTACAAGGCATTTTCTTTCCATTGACCTTATATATTGTTCAAATTTTGTACCTTGGTATTTCAACCTCATGACAAAGGATTGGGAGTAAACCCAACCTTGTCTATGCAACCTTATATGCATCGAAGAGGATTTGGGTAGCCATTGATGTGGGAAAAAGCCCGTGGATGTTATTGACTATCTATATTATGAGTTTGGGGTTCGCCCACTTCAACAAGAGACTCTCTTCAGGATTACTTCATGTCTGCACAAGCTTAGGTCTCTTGGTTATTCAAAGTCTAAACAAGAAATATATCCTAATGTGCCTCTTTATTCTTCTAAGTAGATTCCATCTCAAGTTACATCAAGAAGAAAGCAGTACTAGTACTCTGAGGTATCTACATTATTATAGTATGTGGGAATTTCTATTGATTGCCTTCCCCATTTTAGTGCTCTTTGAATGCTCTTTTACATCTACTTCCTCCAAAAGAATAATTTAACCATCAAGTTGGAGACGGTATCTACAACTAGTGTATTCTGCTACATGCACTTCTTTGCTCGAGCCACTTAGTCCCAAGTTGCCCTTTTTATAATCTTCAAATGGCAGTATTGTTCAGCAAGGATACCTTCAAAGACATTCGTCTCATGGCCTAAGATATCTATTTAGAGGATTGAGGGTGTAATTCCACTAGCTCAAAATTGAAGTTGATTATCAAATCCTCGAAGTGGATAGGATTCATAGATCATGCTTAATGAGGTTCAAACAAAAGAGCATTTTGAATTTGAAAAAACTTTTGGAGAAAAAATGTATATAGCTTTCTTGCATCAATGTTTCAAATAACACTCCATGACTTGTTTTTTTGTGTCAAATCTTTCTCTTTTTAAGGAGCCACTTTTGCAATTTTGTATCATTTTTATCCTTTTTCAAATGATGAATCACGAAGTGATATAAAACATTGATGTTAAAAAGCTATACATAGTTTTCTGTAGAATTTTTTATAAATTCATTATATGGATTGTGGAAATATCATGTCTTTTTATATGGATTGTGGAAATATCATGTCTGTAGAATTTTTTTATGACTTATAGCATTAGTACCAAAGAACGAAAAAGCTGTTAAGGTGGAAGATTTCAGACCCATTTCTCTTTGCAATACAATCTATAAGATTCTCTCAAAGGTGATGGAAAATAGGTTAAAACCTCTGTTAAATTATGATAATATCGGAGGAGCAAACAAGTTTTATCCTAGGTAGATCTATTCTAGATGGAGTCATTGTAGCCCAAGGAGCTATTCATACTCTGCAAAACACTAAAAAGGCTGGTATGTTGATAAAATTAGACATATCAAAAGCATATGATAATGTAGATTGGTGTTTTTTGTGCAAAATGATGCAAGTTTTTGGCTTTAATAAACAATGGATAAATTGGATATTTGAATGTATCTCTACTCCAAAATTCTCAATTCTAGTAAATGGAAATCCAGAAGGTTACTTCAACTCATCCAAAGGGTTAAGACAAGGGGATCCTCTATCCCCATTTCTCTTCATCATTATGGCAGAAGCTTTGGGTAGAGCAATCAAGGCAAATAATGTCTTAGGGCAGATTGAAGGGATCAAAGTGACTAGGAATTTTAGTTTCATGCATCAGCAATTTGTTGATGACACTCTATTGATGGGAGTAGCAAAAATAAAGGAAGCAAGAAGATTTTATGAGATTCTTTGGTCATATGAGAAAGCATCGGGTCAAACAATCAATAGAGAGAAATCAAAAATCTTCTTTTTCTCAACGACACAATATCTAGAGATCCAAATTATCAATATTTTTAAATGCAAAAAGGGATCCTTACCATATACATATTTGGGTATACCTATAGATAAGGGACTAAGAAATTCAAAATTATGGGACCCTTTGAAAAGCAAAATGGATGAAAGGATAAAATCTTGGGAAGGGAAATGGTTGTCATGGGTAGGAAGACTAATTATGCTTCAAATAGTAATATCAACATTACCAATTTATCTCCTCTCTTATTTGGCACTAACAACAGGAATGAATAAGGCCCTAATTCAAAAAATGAGAAATTTCTTTTGGCAAAAGACAGAGGAGAAGAATAAGATAGCCCTTATTGTGTGGGATAAAATTTGTAAACCAAAACCACTAGGAGGAATGGGACTAAGGGATCAAGTGAAGCAAAATCTAGCTTTGGGAGCAAAACTAGTATGGAGAATGATAAAGGACCCATAGTCGAGGTGGGTGAGACTCATGCAAATTAAATATCTAGAAGGAAATGCATCCAAGGAAATAATTAGGATTAATAACCACCCAAGAGATCAAGAATATGGAATTTTATCCTCAAATGTAAGTCTCTAGTGGTAGATCATGTATCTTGGGATGTTCATGATGGCAATTCATGCTTGTTTTGGGAGGATTCATGGGGAGGCTAATTGAGTATAGATAGTCAAATATCAATTGAAACAACTAAAAGATGGCTAAAGAAAAATGAGGGGGTGAAGATAAAAGATTATGTCAATTTCTTAGAGGATGACCTAGCCTTTGGGTGGGAATGGAAAATTTTGGAGGGCCTCCCCATTCCATAGCATGAGGCTAGGCAATTAAAAGAGGTAATTAGAAATAGACAAATATTTTTTAGAAAAGGGAATGATAAACTAATATGGGCAGCCTCAAAGTATGGACAGTATAATGCTAAAGAGGGATATAACTTATTGGCTAACCAAGCAAAAACAATGACTTAGGCATATCTCAGAAGCTATTTTGGAGTGGCAAAATAATACCAAAAGTAGGAGTATTTGCTTGGTTAGCAACTCGAAGGAAAATTCTAAGAGAAAGATTTAGAAAAATGGGCTTTGAAGGCCCTTCAAGATGTGTATTATGTAAAACTCATCAAGAAAGCAATGATCACTTACTCTTGAATTGTCCCTTCTCAACAAAATGTTGGAGATGGCTTTGTGCAAAGTTAGGATTTGTAACGACATTTCCCAATGACATAATTTCCCTATTTCAAAGTTGGCCTATTAGAACCAAGGATGGGTTACTTAGTAGCTTATGGGAGATCAGTCCATCAACAATATTATGGGAAATATGGAAAGAGAGGAATAGGAGGATTTTTAACAACAAATCAAAACAAGTTGAATCCATTATTAATATGATAGAAAGCTCAATTGTGGAAATGATAAACAACAAAATAGCATTAAGACTCAAGACAAAAGGAGACTTTACTAAGTGGGATGGAAAAATGAGGCTTAATTGGGCAGGCCTTAAAGTTCCCATGTTCTTTGGGGAAAGAGATACGAAGAAAGAGCAGACAACATGGAATCTGCCTAAGACTGGATGGTTGAAACTAAACTTTGATGGGGCTTCAAAAGGTAATCATGGTCCCTCAGGGGCAGGGTGTATAATCAGGGATAGCAGTGGTTCCATTAAAGGCAAGATTGTTGTTCCCCTCCAAGAGGATACAAATAACATAGTTGAATTCACCGCCTTATACATAGGGTTGATTGAATGCCAAAATAAAGGAATTGACAAGATAGAAATTGAAGGCGATTCGGCTATCACTATCAATGCAGGGAGAACGTCTGAAACACCTAACTAGAGACTTAAAGCCCTACTGGAAAGGATATTGACAATTCTTGATTATTTTGATTGTTTTACTATTAATCATGTATATAAGGAGGCAAATATGGAAGCAGATGAGTTATCAAAGCTTGTAGCGGAAGTTAAATAGGTGAGGTGGTGGCAATAAAGCTATGCTAGATGAACAAGGTCCTTTGTTATTTGGGCCATTTTTGCAAGAGACGGTTTGTTCCTCTGGCCACAATATTGGGTGGGACTTAATTATGACTACTAGAGCTCTTTCAGATGTTTATATCCTGACAAGAACAACAGTTGTTTTGGTTTGGAGTATAAGCTTATAATGAATATCTTGTAATATAAGATGTAAGATCCTTTGATATTAGATATATTAATAAAATTTGGCTTTGCCTCTTGCTGATAAAAAAAATATATCATGTCTTTAAGGACCAATTTGTTTCTCTCATTTCTAGTATGCGATTTGAGGATTCGAGAGAGGTTTGTCTTTCTTGAGATGGTAGAGATAACCCACATATTTTTTTATTATTCTAATTAGATATGTTTGGACCTCATTTGGGAGATGAAAAGTCTTACATGGCAAATTCTTAAATGGTCATTTGGGTTGATATGCATTAATACTTATTTGAATTTCTCTCAACCTTTAAACACATAGAGGAGACTGCGTGGGTTGTAGAGATAATCCTAGGATAGAATGGTGATGTATTTATTGACTTCATTATCAACCAACACCCTTCTACCCAATCACAAATAGATTGTGTAATTGCAAAACCCAAAATGATGACACAATGTTAAGATGAGATAAAATTTAAGCAAAGGATTAAACAATTATTCATGTTGACATAGCAAATGAATCTAGTGTGATGATTTTGTCAAGGCATCTTCATCAACTTAGGAAAATGCGTAGGATATAGACCTAGGGCTTGGATTGGTACTAATCAAGCAATATATACCACCAATGTTATATGCAATAACATGTAAAAGCATGCTAAAGTAACACATGTAGCAATAAACCTTAATATAAAACAACCTACTAAATATTTTTCTTTTACCACATTTTGAAAAAGTAAATGAATAAGGTTAGTGAATGTATTTTTTTTAGGTTTCTCAATTCCCAAATGAATATTTTAGTGGATGTGATAGAGAAATGTAATCACCCCCAAAAAGCTACTCCAAATTTTTCTTAATTTTAACTAATAAGTAAAGCATGTTTAACATAAAGAAAGTACACGTCCAATATATAGAGAATATGATCATTTCCCTTACAAGTTATAATCATTACATGCATCAACAAGACTCACATGGTCTATTTAATCCGTGAAATGCAATAAGATCCATATTACAACACAATCAATAGTACATTGCAACATGATACAAACAATACATGCAATGCAACATAATCAAGAGTCCAATGTATCCAAGAATTCAATGTTACAAAAGTCCAAGAATCTCCCATTTTATCCTTTGTACTAACTTTGTATGGAGAGGGTATGATGAACTCACACATCAAAGAAAATCTTATCCTCCCCAACCGCTAGCTTGTTTTGAAGTGGTTAAATAAGTGATCCACAGTCCACTAAGCAATATGTAGTTATGTTGTATAATTATTTTCTTTCTTTACTATATTCACAATCACAAATCATTATAGTACCCAAATTTTATCGAACACTTCAAAACACTTAACACCACATTGCAACACATTACAAGACAACTCTACACAACACAAGGCAATTATAAACAATATAAGATCCCTACAAGACATCTTAAGTAACACTAGAAGTTATTTCCCACCAAGTTGTCAATTGGCATACTTATAAACTTGAAGAATGGTAAAATACTATTTATCACCCACAAAACACTCTGCTCCTCAAGTAGATTAGAATGTATTTTTGTAATTATCCATATGACTTCAACTTGATATTCTCCTAGAACATAATGGTAGATGGATGGTTTATATCATACACATGCCTATGGAACCTCTAGCTTCTTGAACTATGCCATCATGAGACACAAGATGTAAATATTAAGAAGAGTATTCTATGGCTACACTTGAATTGTAGTTACCCCTCTTTTAAAAATCATTTTTATGGTTTTACCTTCATACTTTGATCATGCTCACCTTATGTGAATGCATATGGCATTTCATAGAGTAGAATATTTTTGCATATGGGATGTTAACTTGTGTGTGAACAATTTAAGAATTCCACAATTTATCAAATTTTAGAATTATCCATTGTGTTTGAACTATAGCAAAATTTTCTAAATATTGGAAAAATGTGTTTTCCATGCCCTTAGCTTCAAAAATGAGGTCTTAGAAATTCAAATTTTGAATTTTGAATTTTGGTTGGGGTTTGAGCTCTCACAATTGAAATTATGGAATTTTATAATGATTGCATTTGCATATGTATTTTATATGTACCCTTTTCATCGTTCAATAAATACAACTGATTTCTTTTATTTTAATGATGGTATGACAACATTTTATGAATATATTTATATATATGTATTTACTAACAAAAATATATATTTGTAATCTCCTCTTTTTCATTAATATGTATTTAAGACATATGTTCTATAAATATTTGTATTTATCAATTTCTTTTATTTTAACTATGGTATGACAACATTTTTTATATGTTCAAATGGTTTTTCTTATATTTTTCATGTGACCAACAATGATATATATATATATATATAGTAAAACAAAATAATTTTAATTAATAAATAGATAATAATAAATAAATAAATAAAAATTGGGCTAATGACCCTCCCATAACAGGGAGGGGTTGTGGCTCCACATAGTTGCTCCCAATTGTGTGGAGCAGCAGCCCCTGTGAGGTTGTGCCCTCGCAAGGGTTTGTAGTTCATAGGGCCGTGCCCTTTTTTTTCTTTTAAAATTTAATTTATGTTATATAATATATTTATTTCTCTTTAAAATTTATTTTTAGATCATTTTCATTATATATATATAATCAATTAAATAACTAAAATTTCTCATAATAAAATTTGAATAGACTTGGTTCATATTTATTTAATACATACATTTTATATATTGAGTAAATACACACACACATATATATACTCTATATGGTTGATATATACATCTAAAGCTTGAAAGTAAGAACAATTTTGAGAATCATAATCAAGCAACTTGAACAAATTTATTTATACCTTTATAAACTCTCACTAAACCAATGTTGTGCTTACTCCCCAAATTCGTAATAATGTGAGTTTGAACATTGATGATTGTGTTTTTCTTTTATGTCATTCACGCAAAAACAACCAATGATGCCTTAAATCTATTTCCTTATTAAACAAGATTAATATATGTAGTTTTCTCCCCTTTTAAATACTAGCATATTTTTTAAATATGGATTTCAGAGTTAGACTAGGTTATTCCTATTTTTCTTCCAACATTTAATGAGCTTGATAATTGAGAAACAAGCATGAAAGCATTTACTTATACTCCTTTAATACATAAGCCAATATAGTTAACCATTTAAAGTTTTTCTTTATACGAATGCAAGGAACTTCACACACAAAAACGAATTATAGAAACCTTTTTAGGTTAAATTTTACACATTTAACCCAACACTTTACAATAAGAAAATGAAGGTAGTCAATTCCCATTTCAATTTACACCTTCAAGGTCTTCCATACCTACACAAAAAAATATTTTATTTCCAAAGGCCATGGGATGCTCATCTCCCAACCATTGATCTACTCATATGTCACTATCATGTCCCCGAGTTGGAGGTGTTATTAAATTAATTATTTATTAAGTTATTCCAATAAAATATTATATCAAAAGGGACGACTTGGTATTTAATTAATTTAATAATAAAAGTGACTTTACTGACTCAAAATAAAATAATAAATCATAGTCACTTAAAAAATAAAATACTATTATTCTAGAAGCTTCTGGAAAAGTGAAGGAGAAATCTATTTAAGAAGTTGTTGGCTAAGCATTTGAACACACTTTGATTTTATACTATTTCATACATACCTGCGTGGTAGAAGAGAGCTTGAATGCTTTCATCGCTCGAGGGTTTGAATACTCTAGAGTGTCGGTTTCAGTTGTGAAACACCAACCCTAGTTGGATTGGAGTGAGAGATATTTCAGTCTTTCACATTGTACCAAATTTTGGCCAAGGGCCAACTTGTAGGGTTCGATTTGGAGGAATTATTGAAGATAATTTATAGCTTGTTAGAGGACGGGTTTTGTTGGGATATTGAGGTGATTTGGCCTATGCAATATTTATATTTCCATTGGAGGAAAGTCGAAGTTATATGAGGGCATTGGCTGCCATCGACTTTTGCTTCAGACTTCATATTTTTCCTTTTGGTGAGCTTGATTGATATCAATTTGGGCTAGAGTGTGGGGCACACCTCTTTTGGAGACTAGGCAATTATTCTTGGAGAATATTTGGAGAGTTTGGTGGCTGCCACGATTTATTTCTAGTGGCTGCAAGTTTGGATAAGGGCTTCTCTCTTGAGGGAGCTCAATTCTTCATTGGGAGGCTTCCATTATTGTTGTTGAGTCTTCTACAATCTGCCATCATTACTGCAGTTCACATCAACAATATATTACAGGTTCTTTCCATTGTATTTTGAATACTTTGCATCATAGCTAGGTCTAAAGATAATCGCAGCCTATGAGGCTTTGTGTAAACATTTTGTAATAAGCAATCAGTCATCTCTAGAAGCATTGTAATCATTCCTTTCAACATTATAATCAGTTGTAAGACATTGAGAAATCATGATAATGGAGATTGAGAGTTTGGCTGCAAACTGTTTGTAAAAATGTCAAGTTGTTGTAGTTTAATTTTTGCATTTCTAGTTTGCATAACAAATGTTTGATATAATTCCTCATTGTTGTAACTACACTTTAGTCTACTTGCCAAGTGCTCGCATTAATGTCCCTTGGCTATAGGTGCATATTTCAGTTATATAGTTGCATTGGGAAGTCATATATCAAAGCAACGTCCCTTGGTTGTAGGTGCATATTTCAATCATATAGTTGCATTAGGAAGTCATATATCAATAGTTGCTTTGCATACTCATTTAATATTAGTCAATTACACATCTCACTTAGAGTTTTATGAATGCATATGCTCTCTCATAACATCAAAAACCATAAAAAGGAGTTTACATCAAGAAGTTTAGTTTTCGCTTGGCAAGTGTTTGACGAAATTCCCAAGGTTTGAATTAGCAAGTTTGATTCATATTTAACAAGGGACATTACAATGGTATCAGAGCTAAGAATCTTGCCAGCCTGTTGGGTAATCAGTTTTGGTATCAGCTATTCATTTGCAGATCTGAAATTTAGTAGGGTTTCATGGCCACTTTTAGCAAGATAGTAGAAGCTGTGATAGGAGCTTGGATTCAACAATAGGATAACATGATGGAAAAGATGAAAGAATAGAGTAAACTGATTGAAAATTTGCAAAAGTGGAACGAAGAATAGGAAGACAACATGACATCATCTAGTGGAGCAGCTGAGTTGGGTGATGAGTATATAGAGTAGCCTGAGCCCTCTTGCATTTGGACACCCATCAAGGCATTGAGGATGATTTTACAGATGGAATCAACACTATCCTAATTTCAGATCAAAGTGAGAGCATACATGACTTTGCGGAAAAAGAATTCCAGGCACAATTAGAGGCTTCTTCATGCGAGGTTGAAGCTAGACATACACCGCATGGTCTACACAATTTGAGGAACTAGCTGAAGGTGAGTGAGGATGAGATCGTGGAAACATTGTCTCATCATGATAGGATGCACAACCTAATTGAGAATCATCTTTGGACGATTCAATTGGAGAGAAGCCAAAAAGGAGTTGAGGCAGAGTCTTCTCATGACAGCTTGCAAGAGATCAAAGAAGGTATGGGAGCGATGAAGTCAAGTTACTTACACCTTCTTTCAAACCGTGACCACCTTTTTATCCTTGTGGGGATCTATTCAAATGCCTTGATGAGAAAAGAAGAGGAAGTTGATAAGCTCTCTCAAGAGCTTGAGGTTACTAAAGATTCTTTGGTGAGTACTCAGTTGGAACTTCAAGATTTCGAGAGACATGTTGATGAGTTTTGCTTAGAGTTGAGTTTGGCTTGAGATACATTATGTATAGCAAAGACTCAGTCATTTATGGAGGCCAGTATACATGAGGATAGTAGTGTGAGATCACCTAGTGTTCACACTCAAGATACAAGTGCAGTGTTAGTTGGCGATGGATGCATTACTCTCGAGAGGAGTTTGTTTGAGCCGCCAGTTGATTCCAGTTTATGGTTTGGAGCTAGGCATGTGGAGAGGTGTATTCCATCTATACCATGTGTTCTACCTCATACTCCAATGAGTGTTGACAATACTACTTTGAGGGCAACAATTGATGGTGTGGAGAGGAGTCTTTGGGGTGGTCACTTTGGAGTTAGAGGATGGAGTGATGATGAGTTCTTCTCATTTGTGGGCAGCAGAGACACTTTTTGCTCCATCATAGATTTGATTCATAGGATTCAGGGTGCAGTCTTGTTTCATACCAATAGCTTGTCTGATGCTGGTATATATTTTTATGCACCTATGATTGGCATCGTTGACATCTATAGGAGACCACTTTGGGTGGATTGGTATGAGGATGACACAAACACGTTTGGAGTGGATGTTATTCATGATAATGATGTTGATGATATTGTGTTTCCTACTTTGAGTAGTGAGTCATCTTCTGATGTTGGCAGTCTAGAGAGGAATACACATGACTACTCAAGTATTCCATTGGCGCGGGCAGGAGAATTCTATCTTGATTGCATTATGAGGTGTGCTCACTAGTTTCTTTTCGACCCAAATGTACAAGATTTTACCATGCCATTGTTTACATTATGAGGTGGGTTGAATATGGGGTATTCAGGTTCACTTTGGTGCGATACATTCTCGACTTCAGGTGATGAGTCCAAGTCTCTTACTTGGCCCTTTTCAGTAGGTTGCTTCCAAAATTAGGGTTTTGAGATTTGGTTAGATGGGACTTTAGGGGGAGGTATTAGAGTGACACAACGGAAGTCAGTTGGAGTTGAGTTTGGAGGACTTCCAAATTATCCATGGGATCCATGTATGATATTTGAGGTGTATCAACATAGTACTTGGAGTTGACGTAACGGAGTTGATTCATAGAGTTGGGATCTAGGATTTCCATTATTGGCTGGATGGTTTCATTGGTTGACAGAGTTTGACAACTTCTTGGGTTCTAGTTACATACAAATGTTATGGGAATGCACATGCTATAGGATCATTTGGGATCCAAGTGGATGGTGGACAGGCACAATTGAGTTGACATTCTAGGATAAGATGCTATGGCATTTGAGATGGATTGGCAGTTGCAGATTGCTTGAGGGCAAGCAATCTTTGGGAAGGGAGGATTATCATGTCCCCGAATTGGAGGTGTTATTAAATTAATTATTTATTAAGTGATTCCAATAAAATATTTTATCAAAAGGGATGACTTGGTATTTAATTAATTTAATAATAAAAGTGACTTAAGTGACTCAAAATAAAATCATAAATCATAAAGTCACTTAAATAATAAAATAATATTATTCTAGAAGCTTCTAGAAAAGTGAAGGAGAAATCTATTTAAGAAGTTGTTGGCTAAGCATTTGAATGCACTTGGATTTTATACTATTTCATACATACCTGTGTGGTAGAAGAGAGCTCAAATGCTTTCATCACTTGAGGGTTTGAATACTCTAGAGTGCTAGTTTCAGTTGTGCAATACCAACCCTAACTGGATTGGAGTGAGATACTTCAGTGTTTCACATTGTGCCAAATTGTGGCCAAGGGCCAACTTGTAGGGTTCGATTTGGAGGAATTATTGAAGATAATTTACAACTTGTTAGAGGATAGGTTTTGTTGGGATATTGAAGCGATTTGGCCTATGCAATATTTATATTTCCATTAGAGGAAAGTTGAAGTTATATGAGGGTATTGGCTGCCATCAACTTTTGCTTCAGACTTCATATTTTCCTTTTGGTGAGCTTGATTGATATCGATTTGGGCTAGAGTGTGGGGCACACCTCTTTTGGAGACTAGGCGATCATTCTTGGAGGATATTTGGAGAGTTTGGTGGTTGCCATGATTTATTTCTAGTGGCCGCAAGTTTGGACAAGGGCGGCTCTCTTGAGGTAGCTTGATTCTTCATTGGGAGGCTTCCATTATTGCTGTTGAGTCTTCTACAATCTGCCATCATTACTACAGTTGACATCAGCAATATATTATAGGTTCTTTCCATTGTATTTTGCATACTTTGCATCATAGCTAGGTCTGAAGATAATTGCAGCCTATGAGGCTTTGTGTAAACATTTTATAATAAACAATCAGTCATCTATAGAAGCATTGTAATCATTCCTTGCAACATTATAATCAGTTGTAATACATTGAGAAATCATGATAATGGAGATTGGGAGTTTGGCTGCAAACTATTTGTAAAAATGACAAGTTGTTGTAGTTTACTTTTTGCATTTCTAGTTTGCATAACAAATGTTTGATACAATTCCTCATTGATGTAACTGCACTTTAGTCTGCTTGCCAAGTGTTCACATTAATGTCCCTTGGCTTTAGGTGCATATTTTAGTCATATAGTTGCATTGGGAAGTCATATATCAATAGTTGTTTTGCATACTCATTTAATATCAATCAATTACACATCTCAGATAGAGTTCTATGAATGCATATGCTCTCTCATAACATCAAAAATCAAAAAAAGAGTTTACATAAACAAGTTTAGTTTTCGCTTGGCAAGTGTTTGACGAAATTCCCAAGGTTCGAATCAACAAGTTTGCTTCATATTTAGCAAGGGACATTACAGTCACCCCCAAGCTAGGAGATCTCCCCAAGAATCGGGTTACATAAATAAAACCATTTGCAAATGCTATTAAACAATTTCAATATAAAAATGAACACATATTTAACCCTTAATCCATTTTTCCATCACAACCAAAACATAATCTCATAAACACATAACCTAAAACCCTCACTTTTCTCATGCACATATACTAGGGATGCTTTGCCAATAAGAGTAAGTTTATCTGTAGTATCCCCTCCCATATTCACAACTTAAACCAACAAGAAACACAAATTTTCAAGAATGAAACAATACCCACAAATTTAAAACTCCATTCACATATCCTGCACAATAAAATGAAGAAGCTAAAATGCTTACCTCTTTGAGATCTTCACACAATGTAGAGAATGAGTTGAGAGAATCTTCAACTCCAACTCCATATTTTAATTCCCTTCCCAAGTCAAGCCAAAACTTCTCTCCATTCAACAAGTAAAAACTTTTCAAAAGAAAGAAAAAGAATGTCTTGCCTCCAAAATTCTCCATTTTCTCATTCTCAAATGAGAGTATATAGGAAACCCTAATTTGAGTTCCATGAATGAGGGAGTGACACTTGCTACTCTTTCATTCTTCCCTCAAGCACACTCTCCTACAAGTGCTCACACATGTGTGAGACCTTTTTGAGAGATGAGGAGTGTATTTGGACACTCTTCCCATGATCTCTTACAAAAGAGGCTCACACATGTGAGTCTTTTATGGGCTTCTCCAAGTTCACAAATGAATCTAAGGGAATGGGATTGAGACAAGACAAGTCATTTTTTCCTCATCCCAAGGCTTGATTTTCGTCACTCCTCTTAATGGGCCATTAAGAGGGGTAAAATCAAGGCCTTTAACCAAGTTTGGGGTGTAAATGAACCCCATACCCATAGGTACTTATCCTAGGGCACCAAAAACCAAAAAAAAATAAAAATAAGCTTTTAAAGACCCTTAAAAATCTCATAAAAGAAGGCATCCGAAATTTTTCCGCCTAGGTTGCCAACTCACAATTTAGGATCACATGAACTTAAATAAAAATCATAAACATGCATTCATAATTAACAGTATAAAATTAATCATATCACAAATGAGACTATAGTCTGTCCATATGGACTATGGTATTATTTTCACAGTTTAATCAGACTGGGTTCCTGGGAGATTTTTGATTTCCTAGACCATGGAATTTTACCTATGCACTTAATGCCACATGTCAATATGATCAATAATCATCATAGCCGAAGCAACAAAATTAGACAACCACATGTACGTATATTCACAACTCAATTCTAATACCAAAGTATTCACTACCTTCTATCAATTTATCTTATTTCCAATTAAACTCAGTTTTCATAATTCATAGTTGAAGGGCACACAATCTACCGAGAGGGGGGTTGAATCAGTAGATCCAACAATTTCAACAATTCTGGAAACCTTCACAATTAATTTATAGTTTTCAACATGAAGAGCACTAAACCAAAAGTAAAATAATTATAGCACAACACAACACAACATAACACCAGATTTGGGTGTTACCACAATAGTGTGTCTCACTTTTGGGACATCTTAATTTTTGCTTGAAATCACTTATTTTTAGAAAAATACTGATTTAAGCCTTAAGAGGTTCCATCTAAAGGGTTTTAATTGAAGAGGATTAGATAAGACCCCCTTAGATCAAACCCCCTTGGATAAAACCCCTCTAGTATTAAATCATACCCACAATGGAGTCTCCTTTGCACCTATCAAAATGCTAGCAAAAAAACACTTTTTCTTTACCTTTTGAAGGATTTAATAAAATCATTTAGAAATTATTTTGCAATATTGTAGCCCTCGAAACAATCTTCCCAACAAATATGGTTTTGATATGTTTTCATTTTATCATGTATTTAATTTTCAGTTTTTACTGAACATAGTTTTTTCATCAAACATCAAGTTCTTCGTTCTACAGAGGTGGAAGAATAGTAAACCATTGTAAAAAAAATCAAAAAATACCTTTGCCTTAGGTTCCTTGTTTCACCAAAAAAGAGGATTTTGATATATACACAACAAGTTATGTATGACAACATACACCTATGTCCAAGTTATGGTTACAGTGACTTAAAAATAAATTAAAAAAATATCTAACAAAATATTATGAAAAAATATCCTTTCCCTAGATATTGACGTTAAGAATCTACTTTAATAGTTAGAATTTTATCCCTTCTTAAAATAAAGTTATGTTGGACAACATAAACGTTACTTTCTGAAAATGTTGTTTATTGTTTAAAACTAGTTATTGAAGGAGATGTTGAAAGATTCATGATTTATTTTAGAATTTTTTAAAAATATATATTTAGAATCTACACACAAATTCCACAAATAACTAGTTCACATCATTTTCAAATTCTTAACAGTTTAGCTACTATAGGTCTCAGAAGGTGAAGATTCAGTTATAAATGTTGATATAAATGTCCATCTTGGCCAAAAAGTGGGACACAGTATTGTGATTTTACCCATTTTTACATGGAAACTCAAAAAGGGAAAAACCAAAGTGAGAAGCTCTCACAAGAAAACATATAGTAATGAATCTTTTACAATATAAAGTAGGCACCAACCTACTAGAGACACCAATCCCCAAATGATTCAGTAGTCACCAACCTACAAGAGACACCAATCCCTACCGAAATAGAGACACCAATCCCTGCCGGGACAATACAAAATATAGTAGGCACCAACCTATCAGAACATAACTACTGGTGGATTTGAAATAAAACTATGACTTACATCAGCATACCTTCCATTCATTACACAACTATACATCCCACTCTTGTACTTTCACTGTAAACATTAATTGCGTTCAAACACACTTGGATGCACTTAGACACACTCACTCGATCACAATTTGATACTTAGATACCTATGAACATTTGAAATATATACATGACACTAAATTAGTTACACTCCTCTATGTCGGACAAGGATCTGCACCAACCTAGACAACATAGGATGGACCAAAATTCAAATTACATGAAACGTGTAATACAGGGGTCCAATCTTGTTGCCAACAACACTTGACATCTTGTGCCACCATGGGGATATTAAATAGGTCATATCCTCACAACACATGCTTGAAACCTTTATTGTATGCCTGTAGTCATTATCACACTTGCCTTGAACTTAGAATAGCTTGATAAGACTTTTGATATTTCAAACTCCTTGCACATTGAGCCACACCATCGAAAACTCAAGAACATGATAGAACTAGTGCAGGCATACTCTCCTTCCAAACTGCAAATCTCCAACTCATTTATGAAAGAAATGCCACCCATATTAAGTAATCTCTCTGTCCAAAAGATATCCTTCCAAACAACCACAAACATTTTTTATTGCATACTTGATATGGTATGATAAATACATGAACTATTTGAGAGTAGTCACATCATGAAAAACATGATACAAGATATTATTGATTAGACAACCTACACACTGTCAACCAACTCACTACAGAAACCTTTAGATTATTTTCAATACTAGTACTCCTACAATCTTTCTTCACCTTTGAAAACCTTCACATCTGACAACCTTGACACCCTTTGATCACCACTGACAATAGCAATGACTTGCTAACATTAGTTTGGCATCAATAACAACCTAGGCTCAACAATCTCCCCTTTTGTCATTGATGGAAAACAACAAAATGTTGTAACCACCAAAACATGTACTAGAACAACATAAAATAATAAGTATGAATGATTCATGTGTTGTCCCAAACACTCCCCTATGAAAGATATGACATTTAATTCAGCATTTCCTCAATTCAGCTCTTTCTCCCCCTATGATGGATATATTATTTTAAAAACAACTTTTCGAGCTTCATTTCTCCCCCTTTGACATCAATGGAAAAGGATCAACATATGCTCAATTTTTCCCTTTAGCTAATATGTTGCAACATTTGAAACCTAGTTTTTGGATAGACTCCCCCTGATTCCATGCATCACACCTAAACAAGACTTAACAAGAGCACCAACCCTTCTTGTGACAAGGAGACCAAGCTTCCCCTCACCCCAAGCTTTCCCCTTGAGTCAAGAGGAGGGAGTAACAACTCCCAACTTCTGTTGGAGAAACTCAAATGTCTCCTTAAGTAGCGGCTTTGTGAATATTTCTACAACTTGTTCCTTTGTATCCACATATTCCAACTTGACCTCTTTCTCTATAACCTTCTCTCTCAAGAAATGATGTTTAATTGCATTGTGTTTTGTTTTTGGGTGCATCAATGGATTCTCTGAAATGTTTATAGAACTTGTGTTATCACAGAGAATAGTGATAGGATCTTCAAACTCAACCTTCATCTCCTTCAATTTTTTCTTCATCCAAAGCACCTATGTGCAACATGATGCTACAACAATGTATTATGCTTATGTTGTAGATAAATAAACTAATTCCTACTTCTTACTCAACCATGACACCAAACTATCTCCAAGGAAGAATGCACCACCACTTGTGCTCTTTCGGTCATCTACAAAACTTGCCCAATCTACATTTGTGTATGTTGTGAGAGTGAAATTTTCACTCTTTGGATACCAAAGACCAAAATTATCAGTAGCATTCAAATACCTGAATATTCTTTTTACTGCCTTCACATGAGTCTCTTTAGGTGTTTCTTGAATTCTGACAACCATTCCTACTGCCTACATGATATCCGGCCTGAATATTGTCACATACATCAAAGTACCAATCATAGACTAGTCCAAAGATTGATTTGTCAGAGTAGACACATCATCCTTTCTCAACTTACACTCGATAACCATAGGTGATGCAACAGGTTTACAATCTTCCATCCCAAACTTGCTTAACATCTCTTTTACATACTTGTGCTATGAGATAAAAATCCCTTTGTTTGATTGAAAAATTTGCAATCCAAAGAAAAAAGATAGTTCTCCTAACATAAACATTTCAAACTCATTCTGCATAGCCTTCTGAAAGTTTTTGCACATTTCATCATTGCTTCCTATAAAAATGATGTCATCAACATAGACCACAACAATCAACATTTGTTCTCCTTCTGATTTGATGTTCAAATTGTTGTCCACACAGCCTCTCTGGAATCCTTACATTGCAAGCATCCATCCAACCTTGCATACCAAGCTCTAGGAGCTTGTTTGAGACCATACAAAGCCTTCTTCAATCTGCAAAACATAATTTGGATTGTTAATGCATTGAAATCCTTCTAGTTGCTCAATATAAACCTCTTCTTCAAGTTGTCAATTCAAAAATGTTGACTTCACTTCAATCTGATATACATTGAAGTTCTTGTAAGCTGACAGAGCTAAAAAAATCTTGATTGCCTCCAATCTTGTTATTAGAGCAAATGTCTCTTCAAAATCTATACTTTCAACTTGAGCATAACCTTTACATACAATTCTTGCTTTGTTCATGATCACTTCACCTTCTTCATTTAGCTTGTTTTTTAACACCCACTTGGTTCCAATCATATTTTTGTCCTTGGGCATTGGGACAAGTTCCCAAGTTTCATTCTTCACGATCTAATTTTTATTCTTCTTCCATAGCATCTATCCATCCTTGTTCATTGCTTGCTTTCTTATATGTATTCGGTTCTATCTTTGATAGTAAAGCAAAATGTACCTATTCTTTTGATCTTTCTAGCCTCAATCAGGTCAAAACTCCACTATCTTTGTCACCAATAATTTGATCTTCAAAGTGATTCTTTCAAACATACTTAGCTGGAGTTTTTAAAGCAACTTCCTCTTTAAGTTCTTCAATATTGCTATGAACTGATTCCTCTTCCTCTTCAAATTCTAAAACATTAGTATTCTAAATAATATTCTTAAGGAATAACCAAGAAAAATACTTTCATTTGATCTTGAATCAAACTTACCCAGATTCTCCTCATCTCTCTTGATGTAGCACTTGATTCCAAAAATCTTTAGATGCCTTCCTGATGTCGATCTTCCTTTCCATAACTCACATGGATTCTTCTCTATCTTGCGCTTGATTTGATCTTTGTTCAGAATGTACACAATTGTATGTGTAGCCTCTCTTCAGTACATATCATATGACTTTTCTTGACATAACATAGTCCTAGCCATTCATGTACAGCTTGGTTCCTTCTTTCAACAACTCCATTTTGCTACGGTGTTCTAGGAGAAAAAAATTGCCTAAAAATTTTGTGCTCTTTATAAAATCTCTCATACTTCTTTGTTGTAAATTCTCCACCTCTATCTAATCTTAGAACTTTGATTCTTCTTCCGATTTCATTCTCTACCATAGCCTTGAGTTCTTTGAACTTCTCAAACACTTTTGATTTTTCTTTTAGATATGTAATCCAAGTCATTCTTGAATAATCATCAATCAACATAATAAAATACTTGTCTCCTTGTGGACTTCTAGGCTTCATTGGTCCGCATAAATCTGTATGTATCAAATCCAAAAGATTTGATGTAGAATGCTCTTTAGCTGGACATTTGCTCCTTTTCTACTTTCCCTCAGGGCATGACTTTCAACCGACTGATTGAGGTTTCCTGATTCTTGGCATATCTCGAACCAAACCTTTTGAGCTAACCTTGAAAATATCATCAAAATTCATATGCCCTAACCTTTTGTGCCAAAGCCAACTCTCATCCTTATGTGCAGTGAGACACCTTTTTTCATTCAACTCATTGAGATGATAAATATCACTATTTGTCTTGCTTCCTTCCACAATCAACTCACCAATACTTGATATTCTGATTTCACAATTGTGAGCACTAAAGGATAATTGTTATCCCTTATCACACATCTGACTGACACTCAACAAATTATGTTTCAAACCTTCAACATACAAAACATCACGTGTCTTTGTTTTACCACCATCAAGACTTAAAGTACCCTTACCAGAAATCTCTTTGTAGCTTTTTGACAAAAAATACTCTTCCGGATCTAAAAGCAACTTCTTTTCTTATAGAATCTTCATTATCAAATCTCATCTCAAATGCAGTTAATGTACCATGTAACTCAATAAACTTTAATGTATTTACATCTTTAGCTTCTTCAATAGAATTTTTTTTAGGATCAAACCTTTTAGGTAAGGATTTGAGTACCTTCTTTACAACATTCTTCTCCTCTAGAGTTTCACCAAGACCTCAAATATGATTTACAAATTTTTCAACCCAAAGCATAAATGTAGCAATGTTCTCATCTTCTTTCATCCTTAGACCTTCAAATTGAGCTCTATAAGTTTGCAACTTTGCTTCTTTGACTCTGTCATCACCTTCATAAATAGTTTCTAGTCTATCCCATATCTCCTTTGTTGTTTTGCAATCTATCACATTTGAAAACTCAATGTTAGTCAAACCACATAAAAGATCCTTTCTAGCCTTAGCATTGATTTCATGTCCTCTTTCCAATATGATCCCTAGGAGGGTTATTAGGAATTTCATACCCCTTTATGATAGAATTCCATAAGTCCATACCTAAAGCCATCAAATATGATTCCATCCTAATTTTCCAAAAAGCAAAATTAGATCCATCAAAAATTGGCACTTTGTTTCCAGAAGATCTATCCTATGCCATCCCTAATCTACCTTAAGTTGTTAA
Organism: Sequoiadendron giganteum; assembly: GCA_007115665.2. Classification (NCBI taxonomy): domain Eukaryota; kingdom Viridiplantae; phylum Streptophyta; class Pinopsida; order Cupressales; family Cupressaceae; genus Sequoiadendron; species Sequoiadendron giganteum. The sequence goes on from CM021104.1 coordinate 387,519,450, forward strand.
ACTCTTTCAAAGGAAATTTCTGATACCAATTGAAGGGAGCACAATCTACTAAGAGGGGGATGAACCAGTAGATCCAACAATGTCAACAATTCTAAAAACCTTCATAATTACTTTATAGTTTCTTAACATGAAGAGCACTAAACCAAAAGTAAAACAGTTATACCACAACACAAGACAACACACAACACCATATTTTACATGGAAACCTGGAAAGGGAAAAACCATAGTGAGAAGCTCTCACAAGAAAAAAATATAATAATGAATTTTTTACATTATGAAGTAGGCACCAACCTACCAGAGACACCAATCCCCAAATGATTCAGTAGGCACCAACCTACAAGAGACACCAATACCTATCGGAATAATACAAAAGATAATAGGCACCAACCTACTAGAACATAAATACTAGTAGATTTGAAATAAAACCGTGACTAACATCAACATACGTTCCATTCATTACACAACTATACATCCCACTCCTATACTTTCACTGTAAACATTAATTACATTCAGACACACTTGGATGCACTTAGACACACTCACTCTATCAAAATCTGATACTTAGATGCATTTGAACATTTAAAATATATACATGACACTACATCAACACTCCTCTATGTCAGATAGGGATCCACACCAACCTAGACAACATAGGATGGACCAAAATTCAAATTACATGAAATGTGTAATACAATGGTTCAATCTTGTCGCCAACAACACTTGTTGTCTTATGCCACCATGGGAACCTTAAATAGGTCCTATCCTCACTCCACACACTTGAAATCGTTACTGCATGCTTGTAGTTGTTACCACACTTGCCTCAAACTTGGAATAGCTTGATAAGACTTTTGATATTTCAAACTCCTTGCATGTTGAGCTACGCCACAAAAAACTCAGGAACATGATAGAACTAGTGTAGACATACCCTCCTTCCAAACCACAAATATCCAATGCATTTTTGAAAGAAATGCCACCCATATTTAGTAATCTCTCTATCCAAAAGATATCCTTTTGAACCACCACAAACATTTTTTATTACATACCCAACATGGTATGATAAATGCATGAACTATCTAAGAGTAGTCACGTCATGACAAACATGATACAAGATATTATTGATTAGACATACTACATACTATCAACCAACACCCTACTAGAACCTTTAGATTGTTGTCAATACTTGTACTCTTACAATCTTTCTTCAGCTTTGACAACCTTCACATCCGACAACCTTGACACCCTTTGATCACCGATGAAAACAATAATGACCTTCTGATTTCAGTTTGACATCAATGACAACCTATGCTCAACAATAGCTTCTTGATTTCACAAGGCATATTTCCTTTATTTCATATAAGAGTAATACAAATAACATCACTTAATTTCAATTAATTGTCTAATTATTCTAGATTAACATTTTATTTCACTTTATCTAACATTGCATTCTCAATTTTATCTTTTTGCATATAAAAATGTTCAAGCATATAATGATAAAGCATATCTAATTACCATGCTTTATAACCCAAATCAAAACTAGAATTTAAGACATATATATCAACCTTCATAATTAAACAAAAAACCATGAGACATATTTCCTTTAATCTTCCTAATATAGAACATTAATTAGCCCAATTATTCATCTCTATATTCTAGATTACCCTTTCATGGTTAATTCATCAAATATCACTTTATCAATTTAACCTTTCGTACACATGAGATTATATAACATGTTCAAATTCTATACTCCTATCATGCAATCATTTGATCAATGTCGTTCATTAACCAAACATATTGATTATCTTAATCAAATGAAGAATCGTCAAGTATCAAGTCAACTTAATTAAACTAATGTTAATGTTAGGTCCATACCATAGGGTCTTCACAGGTGTTTTGAGATTCACAATCCATTTCATCATAGTGCGTGAACACTTTAGTTAAGTTAGTTAGTTGTTATTCCACATTCCAAAACTACATATTTAGTTTATCTTAGGTTTACAAGATCTACCCTCGTATAATAGGGATTCATCACACAATCCTTTAAGCTAGGTGATCATACTGGGTTATAAAACGTGCACTATGATATAAGATTTATCAATCTCCTATTTATGACAATTCCTTGAAACATTATTAAACTCCTTTGCTACTTGAACATACTCATGTATTGGTGATTAGATCAAGAGGGGTAATTCTTGTATGGTTTAGCCACATGGCCCATGATACCTCATCATATCAATCATACTTCTTTTAAAAAATTTGTTCTATCTATCTATTAATGTATTACACTTTAGAGATTAGGGTTATATTAGTTACACACAAGGTGGGGCCTTACAAGTTATAAGGGTCAAAGGTTGTGGCATACTTGGATTGCCTCAAATATATACAATTTTATTGAAAGGATTATGATATTATGAATATATTTTACATATACATTGTTGTATATGTGGAGGCACCTACAAAACATAAAAGGTATATTAATAAATATATTTATATGCATTTGAGACCGTTAGGAAAGAAGAAAAGGAAGAAGATATGTAATACCTAAGTTCTTGTTATGTTTGTATTAGTAAAAACTTGTTATAAGTTTCTTCAAAATTAAATGATGTTTTATGGATTTTTTCATGAGAAGGTTTCACATATATATATCATTGTGTTAGTTCTCTCAATTTTATATTTTATAATTTTTCTATATTAGATATTTATATGCTCAATGGTTATAATGACTTAAATATATAAATTCATGATATCAGATCCAAATTTAAGCCATATTAATTTTGACAATAGAATAAAAATGAAGAAAATAAAATATTACAATCATTTTCACCACCCTAAAACCCTTATCCCTATTTTTTTTTTCAAAATCTTCTTTCAAATACAAAAATGCACTTTATATGCTAATCATTTTTACAAAGATATTTTTTTCATAAAACATTATAAACTACATAAGTGTTATTGTGATTCCTCCTCTCTTATACCATGAGACACAAACAAGTATGTGTGCATCTCTCTACACCTACCTAATTGTGCAACAATACATCCTTTATGTGTAGCATGCATCAATTATTGTTCATTCTTTTATGCCCTCTAGCAAGTGCCTCGTGTCTTTGACTTTCAAACAATTTTATAAAATTTAATTTTTTTCGGCCATATCACCTCAAACTAACTTATTATGCTTATAAATTGTTTACCACCATGCCTTACAACATTGAAATGAACCTTTACATATTTGAAGCATTTAGTGATAATGATGGCATTAATAAAAATAATAAAGATAAGTTTATAATTTTTTTAGAAAAATAAATTTATTATCTTCAAACAAATTCAAAATTAATATTTGAACAATTTTAAAGTTTTTTTTAATAAAAGAAAGTATTAAATCTGATTTTTTAATTTAATATGTTGATGTTATCAAAGGAAGTTTTACATTCATGGACTAAGTGTTTAAAATTTCATTTTATTTATTCTTTTCACATTTTATGTCTTAAAGACATTTATATAAATTTTCTTGAATTTTTTATCCATCATTTTATACTTAAATAAGTTAGAAATAAATTGTCCAATGATCAAGTTTAGAATAAAAACTTGCCCCTTCACCTATACAATAATAATAATTAAAAAAATTAGAATAATATATTTTAAGATATGATTTTATTTAAAAATATATACTTAATAAATATATTAAAAAATTAATTCTATATATACATATACTTAATTTCAAACTATTTTTTATATTAGAGATAGAGGACCAATAAAGAACCAAGAATAGTTACAATATATGGTGTGAACAGTAGCAATAGTAAGTTTTGTCCAATATGAATAAAAAACTTAAACAACCTTAAACAAACTTTACAATATGAATAATAGAGTAAAAATTAGACAAACCTGAGTAGCAGCACTAGCGTTCAAAAAAGACACCAAAACATAATAACAATTTAAACAACTTATTCCTAGCAACACTTTTTTAATTGTCATTTTCATATTAATCAATATCATATGTTCCAATAGCTACCTCAACTTAATCTCCAAGGTTTAGATTGACACAAATTCCATTGGCTTCTTAACATTCCTTCTCATTTTATCATATGCTCCAATAGCTACCTCAACTTAATCTCCAAGGCTTAGATTGACACAAATTCCATTGGCTTCTTAACATTCCTTCTAAACATTCCTTCTCATTTTTAGTGGTTTCTCTTTCTCGAACTTGAAAACATTATTTTTTTCCATGTATTCTCTAGACACTTGTAACTCATTTTCATCTAGATTGTTCTTATCATGTGAAAACTCTTTTTTTTCTTCAAAAACTTATATTAAAAATATTTATTATATGCATATCTTTTTTATTTGAAAAAAATACATTTAAATTTTTAATGTATATAAAAATATTCAAAACATATAAATTGTAATCTTATAGAAACCACAACCCATACAATTACAACTCCTCAGAATATTATGTAACAACACTTTCTAATTTTTTCAATTTAAAAAAAAAAACATTCAAACTAATATTTTTCATGCCTACAATTTTTAATAATTTCTTTTCCGCGAACCCTTATTTTCTCCTCTTTGTTCTTCTAAATCTTTAAGTTTTCAAATGAAAAATGATTTGGTCTTATACGAGACCACCTTGCCCTATTTTCTATATATTAATTTTCTTTAAAACTTTAGATTTTAAAAAATGGTTTACTTAAAATATTTACTTATTTTTTATTTCATTTTTTTTTCTTATTTAAAATAATATTGTATAATATTTTATTATTTTTAGTATATATAATTTATATTATAGTAGAATAATATTATTTTATATGTTATTTTTTTAATCTAAATATTTATTTTAAATTCAACATATTTTTTAAATTTAAAATTATATTTTTTGGGATAAATTTGATTTTTTTTGCTAAGTGGAAAAATAGAAAAAGGGAATTTGAAAACTCGTAAGAAAAGAAAGGATTAGGAAAGTTGAAAATAAGAATTAGGATGTGTGGGCATCAAGTGAATGGACTTAGAAATAGAGCATGTTGGCAAGAGAAATTCTGAAAGTTTGTAGGATGAGGATTCCATGAAACTGTAAAATTGGGAACTTGGAGGAAAATGTATCAAGATAAGGAAACCCTCGAAAATCCACCCAAGACTAGAACTTGACAAAAAATCCCATACTTAGAACTTTTTAATTTTTTTCAAAGTATAACCACATGGCAAAAACATAGGTGAGGGGAATAAACAACACTTGAGGCACAAATTGACCAAGGGGGTATAAGAACAAGTGCAAACACCTTCATTACCTTGCAAGAAATTGCAAATCAATCTTTAAGGATACCTAATATCATAGTGTAGGAGGAAAATAAAATCTCAAATCCCATAAATATTTGGGCCTTTGGATTCCATGATACAACATCCTCTAGGAATAGTATAGAGAAAACACTACAAGTCCATGGAAGGACAATAGATCTTGAGACTAAAAGATCAAGAAACTACATAATTAGAAGAAAAAGGAAAACACAAAAAACCTTAGAAGAAATAGGAGACATAAAGGCAGAAGCATAGAGACACATGCGAATGAGTGGTTGAAGGAAAGGTGTCAGTATGAAAAAACCTAAAACCCAAACCAAAGCTAGAAATTGACCCAAAGACAACCATACTTAGATTTTTTTTAAAGTTTTTATTTAATCACATGAGAAAAGTATGATGGGAGGAAAAAATGACCTTCAAATGAAATTTACCAAGGGGGCCTATTTAATGAATTATTTGATAATTCATTAATAATGGGCAAGGTAGACATCAAGTAATTAAGGGGGCATACGATTTATATTATTTTTGTATCCTAGGACACACACTAATGGAAATTTTCAAACTCTTAAGGTGAATAACAAGGAAAATAGCTAGCTCTAATTGGGGGAAAAAGACCTTGCAAACACAACAAGAACCTAAAATATTTAGCAAAAACCAATGTTATATCCATTGGGCCATAGAGTAAAATTTTTACAAAGGTACTTGCATAAAATAATTTGAGATAACAATCCAAAAACAAGAGAAACAAAAAAAATGAAAAAAATGAAAAAACCTAATCACCTATCATAGAATGTAGGGGACAACCCATTATATTGTTTGAATATCTTCAAATATTTCCCATTGTGAGGTAAGGGCACTAAAGTACCATCAAGATATGCCAAAAACTCAAAAGGTAGGTTCATTGCTAACAAAAATTTGTTTGATTCAAAATGGGTCCATTCAAAGCGAGCCAAACTTTTCACAACTACCTCTTGGTTCTCTTTTCTTATCCCATAAAATATTAGATCAGTAGGTGCAAAATCATTTTGCCTAGTCCCTTTTTAAAGATTATTTTAACTTTGGCCTAATGTTCTACAAATTTGGCATCCAATTTTTCTCTTTATTCTCCCATTTTTGTCAAGTATAAGATCATTTTCTCTAGTGAGTCTTTAAAGTGTTCATCTTTGATAATCTTCTCCAATTGAAGTGTAGAAATATCCAAGGGGGTGTAAAGTTTACTACCATTCTCATAAGAAATCTCTAAGGGAGACATGCCAATAGACCTTTTTGGTGTGATTATTGTTGGCAACACAAGGGAAGACAACTAAGAGGGGGGGGTGTCATGCCCATAATTTTTCGCTAGAAAAACCCTAAAAAAATTTTAATTTTTAAAACCCATTAATTAAGTTAATAACACTCAAAGGTCTTGAATGTAACATTACTGTTCAACAAAAACCACCTAAGCCTTGGCAGTTTTCTTTTCCTTTGCGGCTACGCCTTAGTTTTGTATGCTCACTGTCCTCGGAGCTTGCCACGTGGCTGCCTCTCGAGGCTTTTTGCTTTGACTTCGCTTCGCTTTTCGGGAAATCTTCGTCTGCATACCGCATGGCTCGCGCTGGCTGCTTTTTTGAGTCGGGCCTGCCTCATTCTTTACTTTTACTCGAAGCTCTCCACGTGGATCTCTCTCGTGGCTTTCTGCTGGGCGTTCTTGCTGCTTTTTGTCGAGCTCCGTCTGGGTGACACGTGGCGTTTATGTTCCTATGTTGGTTACCTTGGAAATGCTGACGGATCTTTTGTGCTTCCCGTTGTCGCGTGTCCTCTCCTATTGCTGCATGGTTTTCCGTTTCGTATCATGGCCTCACTAGCGTGTTGTTGATCGATGGATGTTTACTGTGGCGGCTCGAGATAATCTAGGCCGAGGATCGCCACACGTGGTCTGCTCTTTCATGATGCATTTTCAGGCGGTGGGATGGCCAATATATGGGGCCTAGTTTTTTTTTTTTTAGGTTGTTGATTAAGTTTATAAAAAACTCCCAAGCATTGGGAAGTAAGCCTCATGTAATAGTTGCTTTTAATTCAAAGACTTCGGACTGTGCCAAATAGATTCGGCCTTTCTGTTTTCAAGCGTTGGTTGGAACTATTGACCTATGTTGTTATCTTCATTTTGTATGAATGCCTGTTCTTCAGTTTTTGTAACCTCTTATAGCTGGAATGAATACAGATCATGTTTCTATTACTCTTCTGTGTTAATACAAAGTTATGCTTGATTACATTATACAAATTAGAGGGTATTTTTGCATGACAAGTGCTTTTGAGAAAATTATCTTAAATAACAACAATTTAGTGATTTGGGCCTTTGCATTACGCACTGTGCTCTGATGAAGTTGTCTAAAGATTTGGCGCATCGCTCGTAGTGTAAATTTTACATTCTCGCAATCTCCCTTACCTTTTACTTCACCCATTAAGCGAAGAGCTGGCTTCGATAAAATCCCAGAGGTTATTTAGCTAGCACATAATGTCCCCCAATAGTTAAATTTTTCATAAGGCTGCTGCTACATGCAAAATATTGCGTCAACAGTTTCTTTTTCTGGCACGCCCGGTGGGACAGCGAACTAGCACGTTCGCCTAATTTTTAGAAGTGTGTATGAGCCATCGGCCTGTAACCAAGTCACAGACTGCAAGAGTCCCTGTCCAGCTTGTACCCCCTTTAGTTTATGTGCACCCGAGAGGTCGCCGAGGCATCCCTTCACCTCCTTTGTCTTCTCCTTCTCCGACATCGCCTAATCCACCCGCACCTATGGCTGCTAGAAACTATGTAGCCTAAGACTCCGGCAGTTCATTGGTAGCTCCTGTGCCTCCTGCAGTATGGGCCCCCATCCCGATTTTCGCTCTAAAGGCTATCCCTAAATATTTCGGGGATGAATCAAAGATGCCAACAGAGCACCTGCAAGATGTAGCAGATGTATGTCTGGTACATGGCGTATCAAACGAAAATGTAGCCCTCAGATTGTTGATCGCCTCCTTCCGAGGAAAGGCGCTAAACTGGCACAAAACGTTACAAGCTGGTAGTATTGCTACTTGGGACCAGCTCGAGACCCCATTTTATGAGCACTTTTCAAATGCTGGCAACAAATCTTCATTTTACCATCAACTGGCAAATATAAAATGAGCCCCTCATGAAGCTCTACCTGATTTCAATGCGAGGTTCCATTTGACCTGGTAGAGAGTGCTTGTAGGTAGCCGACCACCTCCGGATTTGGCATTCATGTTCTACTTGAAGTCGATTAACGTCGATATTTCCATGATGTTGCAAGCTTTGGGCGGAGACACTCTTCCTGATGCTTACACCCCAACTATCGCTGCAAAGAATAATTTGATCGTTGTAGGAAAGATGGCACCGAGACCCATCATGCCATTGTTCCCCGAGTGCAACGCTCCAGAAGCCGAAGTTCCTTCTACTAGTGCGTCTACGACTCCCCCCCCAATCTATGTACGTCTATCCTGGAAGTGTTCCAAGCACGGCCCCGATGGCAGCTCCTGTAGTAGCTCCTGTGCCGAGCCCCATGGCTATTGAGATGAACGAAATGAGAGAACAGATGCGAGCTATGACTAATGAACTGACTACTTTGAAGCGGTAGCAATACAGCTATCAAAAGCTGGCATACCAAAATTACCAAGACGAAAAACCTCCGTACCAATCAAACTAGTGGCAGGATAGGTCATGTGGGAATACTTCGGCTCAATCAAGTAACCAGATGGTTTCGGTAACCCTACCGATGCAGACTGTTCATCCTAGTTCGAATAAGGAGCTGGTGGCTGGACAAAACAATTTAGCTGAAGATGCTAACTCATGGTGTTTTCTTTGCAATGACACACACATGCCATGAAATTGTCCGTGGGGAAATTTGCAACAACAAATCGCAGATCAACATAGCCAAGGTTGCATATACATTTTCGGCAACTCACCATATGCTTCTCAACAAATAGACAATGCGGTCCTTGCCGCACAAATGCGGGGGATGTCTATCTAGCAAGAGTCAGAGATTGTCCCAGACCAGGCTCTCTTTTCGTGGATGGAAGGAGAAGAGTCAACATTTCCGAATGACATCCCTATTGATAAAGTACCCCAAGTGCAATCTGATTATAATACGCGTTCTAAGTGTAGATTTACTGGAGAGTTTACAGCATTACCTACCAAGGTTACATCACAACCAATGCCCAGCCTAGCAGCAGGCCTATTGCCAACCCCACCACAGTCAGAGACGGCTATTCTTAGCCCTCCGAATCCATTTCCTCCCAAGACAAAGGCTCTGCAGGTCACTTCTACTGTTACCAAACTGCTGGATATACCGACTGTGAAACTTATAACGACCGCCAGACCTAAAGAGCAGGTAATCGCAACTCACCAGCCGAAAGCGCAATTCAACGTGGTGGAACAACTGAAAAATTCATCAGCCAACGCTTCTCTGTGGGACGTCTTGGCCATTCCAGAGCAGAAGGTACTGCTATAAAAGGCAATGTCAGTTGAAGAAGATTCTAAGGTTTCTGCTCTACCCCATAGAGAGGATGCATCCAGGTCCGACCTGGATAAAGTGCTAACGATTCAACCAAAGGAGAAGCTCGAGTCTGAAAGGGAAAGTAAGCCTAAACCTAGATCTTTCTTTCTAACACTGATTATTGGTGACAAGTTGTTACATAACTATATGATCGGCTCTAGTGCTAGCACCACTGTCATGCCAAAACAAGTAGTTGATGCTTTGGGCCTAAAATATGAGCCTCTGAATAAAGGAGTCATGCAGTTTGATGGAAATAAGGTTGATACTGTTGGAATAATTAAGGGATTACCCATGACTTTGTTCATCTGCCCTAGTATCACTGTAAATCAGAATACCATACTCATTGATATCCCTCCCCTGTTCGGAATCTATTTGTCCCGAGAGTTCACTATAAATGTAGGAGGATATCTAGCTTTAGACTGGTCCCACTTGATTCTAAGGACCAAGAATGGGGCTAAGATGAAACTGCTATCAGAGACTTTACATCCTGAGCACGTCACTAACGAGGCTTTGCTAAATTTTGAAGAAGCAGCACACACTTCAATCTCTCAAGAGGAAAGGTATAATGTCGAATTTCTTGAAGAAGAGGAGGCTACTAGCTCTCGGACAGTGGATAACGAAAAATTGTTGAAGGAATTTATTGATACAGATCCTTGCAGAAATTACCACTCAACTGGCCTGAGAACCTATGTTATTCATGAAGAAGGGCAGATCATGCCTAAAATTACTAAAGAACTCGAGGGTGAAGAATCTCCGAAAATATGGACGTTATATTTTGACGAAGCCAAATGTAAAGTAGGAGCTGGAGCGGGGATTTGTCTGGTATCCCCGTCCGACAAAAAGACGTTGAGGTCTTATCGTTTCCAATTTGCCTGTTCAAACAATGAAGCTAAATATGAAGGTCTCATCCATGGTTTAGGCTTTGCGGAGCAAATGGGTGCAAAGCAGATAAGTGTCTTCGGAGATTCTGAGCTGGTGGTTAACCAAATCCATAGAACTTCGGCCGCAAAGAACATCCATATGCGATCCTATCAACATAGGGTCTGGGATCTGATCAACAACTTTGAAGCATTCAATATTCAGGCTATTCCGAAGGAAATGAACTCCGAAGCTGATAGGATGGCAACTATTGGGGCTCAATTCGAACCCGCCATCGAGTTATTTAAAATAAACATGCAATGAAAGTAATTATGAGACCCGTCGTCCCAGATAACAATCAAGATTGGCAGGTATTCGATAGCGATGCTCATATTGCATCATTCCTCCAGTCATCTAGAGAATTCACCGATTAGCTGCAACCAAAGATCGCCGAAGCTTACAGAGATCAAATCATCCAGTTGAAATCCAACAAGCTGCCAAGGGGGCTAGTCACTCTGGAAAGCCTATTTGATTCTGATAATGCAACAAGGGATAAGAGAAAGCTGGTGGCAGATAAAGGCAATTATACCGATTTGTATATCGAGGAAGATAGGAAGCTCAAAGTTGGGAAAGAAGTGTCGCAAAAGAATAAAGACAGACTAAAACACTTATGCGAAGAATACCTAGGAGTGGTAGCTTGGTCATATGATGATCTTAAAGGGTATGATCCTGGGATCATCAAGCATACAATTGAGCTGTCAGAGGGGGTGAAACCAGTTCGCCAAAAATAGAGACCTGTGAACCCAAAGATAGAATCTCTCATGTCACAAGAGCTGAACAAGTTGATCACATCCTGGATAGTGTTTCCGATCAAACATAGCACTTGGGTGTCAAACCTAGTGCCAGTCCGGAAGAAAAATGGAAATATATGCCTATGCATAGACTTCCGAGATTTAAATAGAGTGTCTTTAAAGGATCATTACTCCCTGCCTTCAATGGAGACAATTCTACAAACTGTAGCTGGCTCTAAAATGTTTTCCATGTTGGATGGTTTTTCAGGCTATAACCAGATTTGGGTGAAGGAGGAGGACCAATATAAGACAGCGTTCACCACGAAGTGGGGAACGTATGCATATGCCAAAATTCCTTTCGGGCTCTCAAATGCCGAAGCCACCTTTCAGAGAGCTATGGACATTGCTTTTAAAGATTTAATCCATAAAATCATACTCATTTACCTGGATGACTTGACAGTGTTCTCAAAGTCTTTTGATGATCATTTTGATCATTTAGAACTTGTTTTCCAAAAATGCCAAGAATTCGAAATCTCTTTGAACCCAAAGAAGTGTGTCTTCAGAGTTCCCCAAGGGAAGCTTTTGGGATATGTTGTCTCTAAGGAGGGCATTACTATTGATCCAGAAAGAGTTGATGCGATCCAAGAACTTCCGTTACCTGTCAACGAAAAGGGGGTGCAATCTTTCCTAGGAAAGGTCAACTTTATTAGCCGGTTTATTGCAGATTTTGTAGGCATTGTTCATCCTATTACCCTAATGCTCAAGAAAGATCAGATTTTCAAATGGACGTTGGAAGTCAGAAAAGCTTTCAAGCTTGTGAAAGAGGCTATTTCTTCCACCCTTGTGTTGGTTAACCCAGACCTGTCAAAAGATTTTATTATGTATGTTTTTGGTGGTGGAAACAGTATTGCCACGGTTCTTATGCAGAAGGACGATGAAGATACAAGGGAGTCCCTTGTTGCTTTCTACTCATGAAATTTGAAGGACTATGAAGTAAAGTATAACTTTGTAGAGAAGCAGGCCTTCGCCATTGTTAAAGGGCTTAAGAAATTCTGGCGTTTGATATCATATAATAAGGTGATTATTTGCGTTTTGCATCCTAGTGTGTGAGAATATATCATGGAAGGAGAAATCACTAAGAAAGGAGCTAATTGGATTACCAAGATCCTAGAATACGACATTGAGGTCAGACCTGTCAAGACCGTCAAAAGAAAATGACTGTGTGAGTATATCACCGAAAACAGTGAAATAGCGACAAAGTTTGAAGCTCCATAACTTATGTTAATAAACGAAGAGAATTCCCAGGGCAACTGGCTTGATGACAGGATAAATTCTATGCAAACAGGAAGGTATCTGATGGATCTCCCATCTCTTAAAAGGCATTTCTATCGCCTACAGAATAGCAATTATGTCCTTTTAGAAGGTGTCCTGTTTAAAAAAAAATTCAATGGCGTCTTGCTAAGATGTGTAAATAAGGAACAAGCTCAGAGGATATTAGATCAATACCATAATAGCCCTACCAGAGGACATTTTTCCGCAAGAACCACGACAATTAAAATTATATGTGCTGGTTATTTTTGGCCAACACTTTTAAATGATGCATTTTCCTTAATTAGGTCTTGCAAGGAACGTCAGTTCTATGTCAGAAAGAGACATAATGTTGCTATGCCTTTAAGGCCCATAGTGATAGAAGAACCTTTTGCTCAATGGGGTTTAGACGTCATCGGGATGATTAACCCTCTTTCTTCAGCAGGACATAAATGGATATTAACAGGAACTGACTATTTTACCAGGTGGGTAGAAGTAGTGCCATTAAAAAATGCAACTAAATCAGAGATTGTTAATTTCCTCAAAGAACTGGTGGCCAGATTCGGCCCGCCTAAAACAATTATCTCTGACAATGCTAAAAAATTTCTCGGCTCGAAAATCAGCCAGTTCACTCTTAAATACGAGGTGTTCTTGAAGACCTCCTCTAACTACTATCCCTAGGGGAATGGGCTCGCAGAGTCTACTAGTAAAAACCTCATCCGGTTGATCAAATGGATAGGCTCGGAACATCAAAAGGAGTGGCATAGGAACCTATGGACAACGCTCTGGGCAGATTGAATTACGCCCAAGCAGATATTAAAAAAATCTCCTTATGAGATGGTGTATGGGAAAGAAGCATTGCTGCCTATTGCCACAGAGATTCCCGCCCTACAATTGCTCAAGTCTCTAGAAGTTGAACAAAACGGAGCGATGGACGTGCGATTTTCCAAGTTGCTTAAGGTGTAGGAGAAAAGAGAACACACCTTGGAAGCAATGAATAGTTGCCGACAGGTAGTGAAGAAATGGTTCGACAAAAGACCTTCTGATCAGGGTTTACAATGTGGGGATTTGGTCTTCAAATTCAATGAGCGCAGAGCAAACCCTGGGCAGCATAGCGAATTCGATAGTCTCTGGGAAGGGCCATTCAAGATCTACCAGTGTAAACAGTTTAACGCTTTTGAGTTAGAAGATATGGAAGGCAACGCCCTGAGTATTCCAGTCAATGGAATACATCTTAAAAAGTTCTATTAATTCTACATACATGTTAGTTTTGTACATTTGTATATATGTAATTGCTCTTTGTTGTTTTCAGTTTTGGGTCTTCTCGGCACAAAAATTGAAATAAATGCAGCAATGGTGTAAGCAATTGAAAAAAAGTTATGAATGGACTAGGTGTTAAGAAAAAGGGGCATATTGGATTATATTCATTAGAGTCAAAAATTTACAATATATTGGGGCCGGATGGCCTTATGTTAACTTTTACATATGCCCATTATAGCGCGGGGCTTGTAGGCAGAAGAAGCAAAATTTGTAACCATCTTTGTCTTTAGGATATCAGTGAGAAGGACCGGCGATCATAGCAACAGGCGGCTCGGGCTTCGAAAATACCATTCTCTCGAAGTCTTCGTACCACTGAAAACTGGAGAATGGCTCAAGATAGTGTATGCGCATCAGGAAGTAGCAACCTGCATGGGCTCTGGCATGATGCTCTTCATGGGTTTCCAGCTCAAACCCAAATAGAAAGGGCCTGGTTGGAACGATGCCTCCATGCAGCTGCTACAGACGAATGTTTCGAACCGAGGGAATCCCACAACCAAATTGGGTTGCACACACAATCTGCTCGAGATCTCCGAGGTAGCGCACAAGGAAGACCAGCCTCGTTGGTTTTATAATCTTATGCTTGGAGACGTTGATGTCCAGCAACGAAGCGACGAAGTGGGAGCAGATGTTGGTTGTCACCCGATATTGCTCTTCATAATGCACGCAATCCTTCCCAAGGATCCATTTGATGGCTTTCACGTATAACAGGTTTTTTGCACCTACCATACGCTTTAGGCGCTTGTAGGTAATGTTGACAAGAAAGGTAGCCTTGGTCTTTCTGCAGGTGAGCCTCACAGGTGTTTCCATGATTTCTACTTTTCTAGCTAAAAGATTAAAAATACTATCCAACAGGAGGTTGCTAAACTGAAAGGCTAGTTGATGTTGTGATTCATAATATTGCACAAGGGGCTGATTTATAGACTGGCTAAGTTTTGCTTACCGAAGAAATCATGATTAACAATTGTACCAAGTGGGTCGCTTCGCCTCGATTTTCGGCGTCGCAGCATGCAAGGTGACGAGGAGGTGCAGGATCAACTTGCAACTTGCTCCGCTAAGCTGCCACATCGTTCGCAGATCGACTAGTTGTCAGTAATACGAAGCGCTGCCATCTCATCTGAATCAGATGAAATTATAGAGAAAAACTCTGTTGGGCAATGTGCCCTGTATGAGCATTAATGTCAATCAATATAGATAGCCTGCAGGGAAACGCTCGCAAGGTTTCCTGGGTTCATTTTTCAAGACAAGAATCTGCTTCCATCACACGTGAAAGATTGTCAATTAATGTTTGAGCAGTTCAGTTGGTTGGCGATCTTTTCGCACGAGCAAAGTTGATAACGCATAATAGCAACTTGGCGTAAACGGCTGGCACGTATCTTTTTTGGCCACCATTCCCGAGAAAGTGAAAAATGCGAGTTATGGCATGCAAGGAAACATATTTATTGCAGAAGTTACCAAAGAATTAAGCAATTAAGGCATTTGCAAGAAGAGAGAAGTTTTTAGAGAAGCTAAGTCATTTGCCAAAGGTTTGTACAGAGACCCTTGTGAAAACAAAAATGGCCGAAATTGCAGAAAACCCTACACAGACTTCGGCTCAAGTAAGTCTAAGCGAGCAGATGAGGAATACACCTCGCGTGCAGCTTTATGATGGAGAGTCTTATGCCATTCCAGGCATACCTACAAAGCCTAGTTGGCCTTTCACTCACACAGTGAACTAGAAGTTATTGAGCGCGGTTCCTCAAGAGACCAAGTAGTGGTTTTGGAGGATTGGGACAATGTCTTTGACCCTGAGTTGTCTAGCAATTCTAAGAACCTTCAGGAAGCTGCATGCGAAAGAATGAAGCATACAACGGACCAATTTCCCAAATGGCTATGGTACTGCGGGCTTACACAGTACATGGTCCCCTTGGTGCACCCTTGCCCAGAGATTGTAGCAGCATGCGCGACACAGTTCGACCCAAACATAGGGGTTATCAGTGGCAAGGATTTTTGGGTAGTCATTAGCCCCGTGGCTATTCAAGATATGTTGTGCGTCCCGTTTCCTTTGGGTAAGGAAGTTAACAATTTTGACATGGAGAGAATGCAGCAAAAGTGGGGAGAGCTCCAATCAGGGCCACAGTTTTATCGCTCTGAGCTTCAACATTCGAGCAGTTCGGCCCTGCCCACATTCCCTTTCGGTTTGAAAGCTTTGAGAGGTGTGGTACAATCTATCGTTTCTATGCTGGTGATGGTGTGCAGTTTGGACTCAGACAAAGAAGTTCATCAGTTTCAAATGTCCCTCTGCTTTATGCTAAAGAAGAATTGCGAGGTCTCGTTTTTTAATTTTGCAAAGGTTATTAGTGATGGCATTTGGCTGTAGCTAAACGAATCTAGGGTCGGCTCTAGGTTCAGGTATTCATCTTTCCTGGTCTACTTAATTTTGCATCAAAATCCGGATTACTTTTCAACGTCTATGCTCCTATCTATTTTTTATGAGAGTGGCTCAAGGAAGCCGGTTTCGACATGGACCCCAGTCACGTCAAAAACCTTTGATTATTATGCATTCTCAGATGTGTTCATAGCCCCGGGTAAGGCTATTCTAAATATGACCGAACGCATATCACCCCGCCAGAGGTCCTAGCTTGGGAAGTTAACTCCACCCTGTAACTGGTTCTTTGGCACAGATTTCACCATGCTCTGCATGCCAGGTTTCGTCCGAGAACCTTTTCGGCTTCCTCGTTTCCTCTCCGATAGAGTGTTGGCCCTGGAGGCAATAAGACAACTATGTACCCTTGATGATGATTATTGGCGAGGAAAGCACTTAACCTCCTATTTGTTGTTGCCAATCATGTTTGGTTCGGTGTCGCTGGTCAAGAAGAGGACCCCACAGATCGATACCTTAGTGATTCTACTTTCAAAGTTGGGTCACCTCGGGCTGGTACTAATAGATGATCCCTGGAATTACAACCTTGAAAATAATTTGTTGGAAATCGACATCAAGATCTCGCATTCACCTCGGCCATTCTGGGACCTCTGGAGGGATCTCGAAGAGGGAAACATAAGTAGATATGTAGGCCTCAAATATTTGCCTATAGTGGATGGTCGACCACCCTGGCTGAATTTTTATCACATTGTGGGGAGGGTCAACCCAAAGCTTAATGATCAGCCCCCCTTTGGTCACCCAATTAAAGAAGCTCAATTGGGCACCTGAGAAGATGCAAGCTTTCTGGATATATCGGCAGAAGATTCTGACAGCTGACAAGTTGTACAATGAAGTCGCCCTCGATGAGAAGTTTGATGACATTTGGGAAAATAAACATCCGGATGTTGAGAATTCTCCGAACTGTTCAACATCTGTGCAACAATATAGAAGAGAGGAGGCTACTGTAGAATCTAGGGAGGAAGTAACTCAGAATCCCCCTGTCGTCGCCAAGAATCCAGTACTTGAAAAGAATACTGGTAAACAGCCTGTGCAGGAGGAAGATTTGTGCACACTAGCATCCATGCCATTCGCCTCCTCTAAATCAAAACGGAAGTGGACAAGGACCACAGTGGTAAGAGACGGGTCATTCTCAACCTCGATGATTTCCCAGAGCAGCGTACCAAAGAGGCTAGCGTGGAGGAAGAGAAGCCGGCGGAGGAAGTAGTCGAGGGATCTACAGCTCCGCCGAAACATCAAGTAAACTTTCCTCCCTCTTTTCTCTCCTCTATGTCTTTGGTCTTGCCATAGTCTGCCCTTGCTGTCTCATCCGCGCCAGTCATCTCTGCTTCTGGATGTGTCGGTCATTCCGGTCTTGCTTCTCCTGTTTTCCCTCCTGTGTCCTCCGCTTTCCATACTTTACCCAGAGCGCAATTTGGTGTCAGCACCAGACTCGTAGGCGAACAATTTTTATCTCCAAGGCCTAGCCCTGCGGTTAGTGCGTCTCTAATTTTTTCTTACACCGTCACTTCATTTTCATCCCCTCCAAGTGGCCAATTCATCCCGCCATTCTCCCCGGCTATTATAATGCGACCAAGCAAGACCTCTAATGCATCAGCTACACTATCTTTCCCGCTGGCTGTCCCTCAGGAGTATCCTTTTGTTGGTGGACTAGGTATCCCGACCTAGGAATATTTCTCACAGGTCGATGCAAATAAAAGTGCTCGCACCAACCGGATCAACAAGCGAAGAGCGAAGGACGCAACTAGGCAGGCGGAGCCCCACTTGCAACCCGTTTTCAATGAAAGCTAGAATTCCTTGATGCTTGCGAAGATCACTCCTAATGTGATCAAGGTAGTAAGCGAGATGCAACCCAGTGACCATTATGTGAATGCTGTCGAGTTGGACTTGCGGCAGACCCGCCTGCAAGATAAAGTTGAGCTGATGGAGGAGAGTCAAAAAGTAGTGACTACTGATTTTATCAAGCTCAGCCGGCAGGAGAAGGAGAAGGATGATCAGATTGCGGAGCTGAAAAGGAAGGTCGACATCTGGATAAACAAATTCAAATCCCAGAAGAATGAAATAGGTCGGCTGGAGAAGGAGAGGGGTACCTTCGAAAATAAAATCAAAGAGTTACAAAATTTGGGTGAGGAGGTCGTTCCGACTCTTGAGAAGCAAGTTGAGCTACTCCGAGCAAATGAAGAGAAGCTCCAAGCAAAAGAAAAAGAACTTCAAGCTAAATCTAACCTGCTAACTGAGGGCATGAGAGAGCTCTGATAGAACACCACTGTCGAGATTGCTGAAATGAGTACCAACTTGGAGTTGGAGGTCCAAAAGACTAAGCAGGTTGAATTGGCCCTGGCAGAAAAGGAAAAGGAGGTTTTTGCCCTGAAGGAGCAGATGTTTGCATTGGATAAAAGCTTGGTAGAGACAGTGGCAGGTTTAAGCAACAAAGAGGTAGAATTGGCTGCCCTAAGAACCCAACCCCTTGCGTCTCGGATGAGCTCCTTAAAAATTGCCAAAGGGCTACACGCATCATACTGGAACAAGGTGAAGGCTTTGTGCCTTACCCTGCAGCCCACTTTAAAGCTTATGGCGCAAGCGACTAGCCTCTGTGGAACGGTGAGTGAATCGATACAACAGGTTCAGGAGTTAACTTCTGACAAGGTTCCCAAGGCTAGAATATTATTGGGTAAGTTGTATACCGCTTCGGATGAAGCATTGAGTAGCGTGGGTATCAACGACCGAACGACGACAACTTTGGGCGCAAGTAGCCTCATCTCCATGCACAAGGCCATTCAATAGGTAGCATATTGCAGAGCTCGGTTAAACCAAGTCACCAACGACATGCAGACAAAGTTTTCTCGTTTGACTCAGAGAGGCCTCCCTTCGCCTTTCATTGCGAACCAGGCAGTAGCAGGAGTGGAGCATATTGTTGAAATGATCGAAGAGAGGAAGTAGGACCTTTCTGTCTTCCAAACCTTTGATCAATCTCTGACTGCTGAGGAGATTGAGGCGATCGTGCATTAACTAGCACAACTTTTCTTCCAATTGGAATTGGAAACAAAAGTATCAAGCGGATTGCCCTTCAAAGCAATCATCGATCTTAGACTGGCTCACGAGCATCTGCAAACTCTCTCTGCACCAACAGATGAGGTATGGACCAATCTGCACGCCACCCTCTCGAGGTTGTGAGCATTGTGTTGTTGAGCCAAAGGTTTCTGGGGTTCTCCTTTCTGCGAGCGAAAAGCCCCTATGAGTCGCCAAACTGTTCAACAAAAACTACCTAAGCCTTGGCAGTTTTTTTTTCCTTTGCAGCTACGCCTTAGTTTTGTATGCTCACTGTCCTCGGAGCTCACCACGTGGCTGCCTCTCGAGGCTTTTTGCTTTGACTTCGCTTCGCTTTTCGGTAATCTCCATCTGCATGCCGCGTGGCTCACGTTGGCTACTTTTCCGAGTCAGGCCTACCTCGTTCTTTACTTTTGCTCGGAGCTCTCCACGTTGATCTCTCTCGCGGCTTTCTGCTGGGTGTTCTTGTTGTTTTCTGCTGAGCTCTGTTTGGGTGACACATGGCGTTTCTGTTCCTGCGTCGGTTACCTTGGAAATGCCGACAGATCTTTTGTGCTTCCTGTTGCCGCGTGTCCTCTCCTGTTGTTGCATGGTTTTCTGTTTCGTATCATGGCTCGCTGGCGTGTTGCTGATTGATGGATGTTTACTGTGGTGGCTTGAGATAATCTAGGCCAAGGATCGCCGCGCGTGGTCTGCTCTTTCATGATGTGTTTTCAGGTGGTGGGATGGCCAATATATGGGGCCTGGTTTTCTTTTTTTTAGGTTGTTGATTAAGTTTATAAAATACTCCCAAGCACTGGGAAGTAAGCCTCGTGTAATAGTTGCTTTTAATTCAAAAACTTCGGACTGTGCCAAATAGATTCGACCTTTCTGTTTTCAAGCGTTGGTTGGAACTATTGACCTGTGCTGTTATCTTCATTTTGTATGAATGCTTGTTCTTCAATTTTTGTAACCTCTTATAGCTGGAATGAATACAGATCATGTTTCTATTACTCTTCTGTGTTAATACAAAGTTATGCTTGATTACATTATACAAATTAGAGGGTATTTTTGCATGACAAGTGCTTTTGAAAAAATTATCTTAAATAACAACAATTTAGTGATTTGGGCCTTTGCATTACGCACTGTGCTCTGATGAAGTTGTCTAAAGATTTGACGCATCACCCATAGTATAAATTTTACATTCTCGCAATCTCCCTTACCTTTTACTTCACCCATTAAGCGAAGAGCCAGCTTCGATAAAATCCCGGAGGTTATTTAGCTAGCGCATAATGTCCCCCAATAGTTAAATTTCCTATAAGGCTGCTGCTACATGCAAAATATTGCATCAACAACTACCATGAGCATGAGTTGCACAACTACACGTGAAGTCGCTTCAAAAATAAGTGTGGCAATTGTCCATGCAATTTTAATTATAGTTCACTCAAGATAATAGCATTCATAATTAATCTCAATTAAATCGTAATCATAATATCATTATTCTTTTATAATGACCCAATAACCAAATTTAATCAAAGCCTTAAGAGTGATGTCATTAATATTAAATCGACAAGCCAAAAATAAAACTATTATTGAACCACATTCTCAACAATGATAATATTATTACTAACCATTAATGCTCATTAATATACCCACAATTGAATCCAATAATAAAATTACTATTTACTTGTAAACTAAGTAATACTAATATTATTACTTAATCCTCATTTACACATTATTATTAGTAACTATTTCTTATTACTATTTAAAAAAAACCATTATTATTGATGTTGTCATTTTAATCTCAATTAAAATTTCGTCCTTAAACAATATTAACACCACTAACTCCACAATTAATTCACTTGGCGTTCATTGTGTCAATATTAACTAAAGACACCAATATTAATTTACTTTTAAATTAATATTCCTATATTATAACTCAACATCTTGTTATGCTACTAAAACTACTAAGATAATGAAATATTATAGATATTATTATTACATATATTATTAATGAGTAATTATTTCATCATATACTACAACACCATTATATTATCCTAATATATATATTTTAAGTTTTGACACTTAAAATAAATAAACTAAATAAAATATTAAAAATATAAAGAAAATTAAACTAACTATAACAATTAAGATTAAATCTATATATACCTAAGTATATATATTTTTATTTTATTTTACTTTATAAATACCATATTTAAGTAATTAAATAGAAGCCTAAGTCTCTAAGCAAATCCCACGATTCCCTTTCTTTCCTGACTTAAGAACCTTTTTCTTTAAAGAGTATATTTTAATATGCATCACTTTTTAGGAATAAGACTTTTAAGTTTGGAATTTATTAAGGCTTCAGTTCAGTAAGCTAGCCGCCTCTCTTATGATATGCCTCCATAATTTATTTTTTTGGCTTAAAGGTAAATATGATCCCTTTCTCATTATGAGAAAGATATGGCTTGGATTCTTCCTGCATCCGCCAACACTCAGCCGCTTATCCACCTTCTTAATTATTACCATATTAAGTTTGGTTGTATTAATAATGTAATCTTTTTATACATACTAATTAATAAATATTTTATTTTTGTTCAATAAGAGAAATAGAGTTATGGAAATCTATTTTTTTTTGTTTTATTAATGATTTTAAATTCTAAAATGATCACCTTTAAAATATGGGTAAATTATTTATGAAATTTGCTTCATTTACTGACAGAGTTAAATTGATTGCTTATCAAAGTTATTAAGATATCCACAGCTTCAGTATCAAACCTATGTTTTTTATTTCTTACAAAATAATTATGCATAGCAATACCAACGTTAATATTATATTAATATTTTCTGCTGTAATTATCAAAATATGCTGCAACGTTATCTTAATATTACCCCTCCTACTAATAACAATATAATCATTTATTATTATTATTAATTCTAATATATGGAAAGATACTCATGTTTATTAACAATATAATTATTAATATATTTCTATAAATAATAATAGTGATTCTAATATTAATAAAACACAGCACTCAACTGATTAATAGTGGCACAAATCTAAGAGTTTCCCAGTTTTGATATTTATAAAGATAGGCAGCCAAAAATAATTTAAAAAAAATATTTATTGCTGAAGCACACACCTATTTCACATGCCTATAACTGCACTGCCAAAGGGAGTTGACTGATAAGCATCATATTCGGAGCAGCCACCATGCTAAATTACTTAAGGCATTGCTACTCACACGGGAAACAAACACCCTCAGTAATAAAATGCTCAGGTATATGCGTTTAAACCATCTAATTTTCTCCAAAGATAAATATTATGTGATGAATTTTAATTTACTAAGAAAGGTCATATAGCTGTCATTCTATTTATCTACCAATGGTAAAATGAACTAACTGTCTATAAATTTACTTACAAGAATTTAATTTATTACAAATGCAAGTTGTCAATCAATGCATCAGTCTCAGATTAGGCAATAAACTAATGAGCCCTTAAATAATCCTCTAATGGTTGTTGTCTCTTCTATCAATTCGCTGTGCAAATTGGAGCAGGTGCTAGCAGTCAAGGATCCACACATAGGATTTAAATATAAGATATCAAATAAATGGCAAGAGATTGCCAGGGGAAAGATTGCCACCAATCAAACAAATATTTCTGTAGATCTTCATTTATTGCGTCCCTGCCAGCCATTAGAATGCCTCGCAAATTAAAAAAATTATATTACACCCACCCTACCAGCTACTCTGTTCGTTGAATAGATTAAGGACTAATATTTTTCTAACAAGCAGACTCTACGTTACTCGCAAGCCTGTGCAGTTAGCATTAACTCCCTTTAGTTTAGAATAGACGTCTTACTCCATATTTGGGGGAGTGTGCGACTCTCGGGATAATAAGAGGGGTGAATTAGACAGATGAGTACCATTAATTGGTAGAGAAATTTTATGAATATTGCGAGGATTCCAAAGACAACAAAGCTAGAAAGTGTCTGGCATGCGTTTGGCAATCCTAATACCATATGGATGATATCACGTCCTAGAGCAAAGTAGACTCTAACCATTACCTTATTTATTGATTTCCAGTAAGGCCCAGTGATGATCACACTTACCATTCCATTAATCTATTTTCTTTCGACAGTCATAAAGACTATAATCGACGGGTCGGAGACTAGTAATGAAGGCATTAAATATGCTAGGGTGAGGCTCGAACGGAGGAAGAATTTATGCTTGTAGTTCTCACACTAAACAGCTGAGTCCTTAGACTCTTAGAAAGCACGCAAACCTGGAAGGTGCACCCATCTTGTTGGTTAACCCTTAATAGTTTCTTTTCTTCTTTTTCTCTCAGTTTTCTACCTTGTTGCAGGTCGATGCCAGGGCATGGGGTGCAAATCTCCATCCGGGATACACACACAGGAACTTGATAGAGTAGTCCTTATGCATCGAATATTTGCAGCCACGAGGATATCACTCTATGGAGAGGGCAACGTGCATTTTACTGTCATTACTTCCTCTCTTTTCTTTTTCTTTTCTATATTAACACTTGGATAACTACTTCGAAACCAGTTAAATGCTCTATGATCTAAGAGGCTTCCTTATCCCCATATTTCATGTGTGCTCCTAATCTGATCCACTGTAGTGTATGTAATCCAACGCCCGGGCTTATGCCCAACTTGCGCCTTTACACCACTATTATCTATGTTGTCGTGAGTCTTCATAGGGTAGAGAGCATACAATGCCAGGGTGCTTCCTCTATCAAACATAAGCCCTCCAGTCAGCTGTATTATTTCTTCATTTTATTTATTTATCCATGTTACTATTTTACTCATTTATTTATTTATTTACTAGGTTGATGGAAAGAAATTAGTACTGCAACATTGACGTTTATTCCATTGAACCTATCCTTCATTACTCAGTCTGTGTATTTATCCACATAATTTGATGTCTATTTCCCTTACTGATTTATTTAGTGACAACGTAGATTTTGTTAAGTCATTCTTTAACCAAGGTAGAGGAAGGCTATTAGTGTAGCACATGTTTAAAGTTTATACATTATGTTGAAAAGAGCATAACATGACTATTTATTATTTGAGAAAAACTACTATCTCTTTAAGCACCGAAAAGAAATACTTATATAACAGAATCATTATTTAGTTAATGCAACAAAATATCTGCTCCCTTTACATAGTATATAACTCTTCAAACACCATATTTCTATGCTTAAAAAGGATTTACCGACAGTGGGAAATTACAACACTTTTTTTTTACTAATAAAGCTCCCAAGAATTACTTCTACTATAAAGAACTTTATAGAATAATTAAAGAAAATATAATTTGATATGCACAATATACCTTAGAGTACCAAGTAGAAGCCCGCCCCCTCCCCTCCACTTTTTTAGAAAATACATGGAAGTTAAATAAATGACAATCCAGTGCATAAGGGCTTGCTCTTTCTTCATTTTCTTTGAGATTTCAACAATTATTAGCTTTCCACATCACAAATAATTTTAAGAAATACAATACATGACAAACAACTGAGTAAGGCTTGCTCTCCACCCTACCGTAATGGTGTCATGGAGCCTCGTGGGCTCTAGTCATACCCCTGAGCAAGGAATTCTTAAAGCTCCATGATGATAAATGGATTCTTTTATCTTTCTTTCTTTTTTGCATAAGGGATACCATTATCATAACACCAATTCCATACATCTAGATCCATTTTCAACCATAATACCTACGCTAAGTCACATTCTTATAGCCAATAACAAGGATAAATGGAATGAGGAAGAACTTATCTTTGCTCTCTTAGATGAAGGAACTGAACCCTTGTATCCATCTTCCCTTCTCCAAGCCAAACTATCTTGATCACTATCCTTCCAAAAGGTGGACTCCTCTCCTCCTCTCATTCTTTCTATCATTTTCACTCTTGTTCTCCAAGTCAATCTTCTTGAGGTATATAGGAATCTTCCAAACCTACACTCTTTCCCACAAGTGCTCACACATGTGTGAGTCTTGTGCCAATTCCAAGAACTTTTGGGGAGTAGGAGGTTGAGAGTGACAAACCACTCTTCCCAAGCCCCAACACTTTTTGAATTCGTCACATTCATGAATGTGGACTTTTGAGGGGTCTTTTCACACTCCAAGGACAAGTTCACATGTCAAAAAGGTTCCAAACCCATAGGTATAGGTCCTAGGGGTCTATTCTTGTTCAAAAACCAAGGAAATTGACTCAATAATCCCTTTTTAAAATCCACACAAGAATCCATACGAGTTTCACACTTGGATAAGGGTTCATAAACCCTAACCCCCACTTGCACCTCACATGACACAATTTAAACACCTTCACAAAACAATTAAATAAATTAGCCCTTTAATATCCACCCTCACACCCTAGTCTACCAACATATTAACTTTATTTCCTTCTAAGCCCAAAAAGAAATCAAATACATAACCACAAGAGGATGTCTTTCCATTTTCTTTCATTGGTTTTCCCTTCTCGTATTAGTACCCTGACTTTCCTGCACATTACCAATGAAATCATTAGCAACAATCATACATCACATTTGTTTGCTAGTTAAATATGCCAAGATTTGATATTACAACAATTCAATTTAACATTTCAATTGTATTCCCTTATTTACATACATGCCTAACACACTCATGGCAATGGCAATGAAACAAAATGTCAAAATGAAATACAAGAATATTTCCACATAACCACACTATTTATTTCTCACATCACATCTCACCATATATTCAAGGAGACATATAACAACCTAGGGTTGTATCAATCACACATGAATCGGGGTCTTACAGGGTGAATCAGTTGTCTCAAAGATTATATAATTTTTAAACTTATTTTCAAATCTGATAATTAAACATGAAAGCATAAACCATCAATACATCAGAACCACACATAACACCAATATTTTTGTGTGGAAAACCCTATTAGGGGAAAAACCATGGTGGAGGTTAATCCACAAGATTATACTTTGTTAAAAGTATAGAAAATGGGGAATGCACTTACATTCAGGCACACTGCCTAGAGCTCACTGCTCAAATACAAAAAGGCTTACTGCCCAAAGGAAGACACACTATCTTACAGTTACATTCATATTAAATCCATCTGAAGATTTTGAACTGAGAAAATAGCATCTGCTAATGCCTGATTACAGTTTTGGTTAAGAACATAAACTCTACTCACTCTTCTTCACGCTTAATTTATGCCTTCGAATGATCTAAACTTTATTCGGACATAGCGCTCGCACTTCGCACACTTCACATCATGCATGTCTCAAATGAGATAAACAATTGCTCATATATATCCGCAACCAAGAATACCATCATCTACATGTCAACTTCAATAAAATATAAAGTGAATACAAACTGTCAACCCAAAACATAAATAATTATCAATGTGAATCAACAAAAATCGGCCACAACATTATGAGGACCCAAAATAACATCCTTGAACACAAAACACCCTCAAAAATTATTCCTCAAAGATCCACAACACGCTACAATCACCCTATCGACCATGAACATAAAAAAATGAACACGCAAGAGAAAATATTCAATCGCGAGCATACCGATGAATGTGAACCAGCAACACAGATAGAGCACGATCTAGAAAAATCCACAAGCATCATGAATCACCATAGAAGCATTCACATCAACTCAGATTACTAGAATCACATTATCTTCTTCCAGGAACACCAACTGAAGCAACAAAAAAACTGTCATAACACAAATACTCATAACTCGATCAAATCTTTATGTGAACCTCTAAAATTTTCGGTGGATAAAATAGGTAGGCTTGTCAACAAATCCTTTAATTTGAAACTTTTGATCATCAATAAACTGAACTATCCAACATATTGAACTTCACTGCTTCACCGACAACCTGCAACTTATTTTATTACAATATTCTCAATATCCTCGACATATATAGTCTTAAAGACATTAATACTAATAGTGTTGACATCAATGACAACCATATATCAACAATATCCAAAAAATCTCAAAAATCTCCCCCTTTGGTATTGATGGCAACACACGAAGTGAAAAACACCATCAATGCAACTTTCTCTTAGCACTTTCTCCCCCTTAGATTTTGGCTCTACTCCTCGGATAATTCACAGTTTTTCACATTAATCTTCTCCCCCTTTGACATAAATGACAAAGGTAAACACAAACTCTGAACCAAATATCTGAACATCTGACTACTCCCCCTGAGTAGTAGCCACCACAACAACAATTTGGATCAAGATATGACTATGAAATGCATAGACTGATGCAATTCATTGCATCTTAGTTCAGATTAGGAGGGGTAATCACCCCTAGCTTCCTTCTGAGATACTCAAAAGTATCCTTATGCAAATTATTAGTAAAGATTTCTGCAATTTGTTCCTTAGTAGGCACATACTCCAGTTTGACTTCCTTATCACTCACCTTGTCTCTCAAAAAGTGAAACTTGATAGATATATGCTTGGTTTTTGAATGCAACACCAGATTCTTAGAAATGTTTATAGCACTTTAATTATCACATAATATGGCAGTAGGTTCATCATACACAACTCTAATATATTTCAACATTTGCTTCATCCACAATACTTGAGTACAATTGTTAGTAGCAACAATGTATTATGCCTCTGCAGTGGATAAAGAAATGGCATTTTGTTTCTTACTTAACTATGAAATCAACTTCTTTCCCAAGAAAAATGCACCACCACTATTAATCTTTCTGTCATTCACATCTCTTGCCCAATCAACATCAATAAAAGCATTCAAAGTAAGGTCATCATCTTTAGGATACCATAGGCCAGAATCAACTATCCCCTTCAAGTACTTGAAAATCCTCTTCACAACAGTCACATGAGATTCCTTAGGATCAGCTTGAAATCTTGCAACAATGCATACGACATTCATGATATCAGGTCTAGTTTGACTCAAATAAAGCAATCCACCAATCATGGATCTGTATCTAGTCTAATTTTGCTTAGGAGAATCATCATTTGTTGTCAGCTTACATCCGGTCACCATAGGTGTACCAACTGGATTTGAATCTTCCATACCAAATTTCTTTAGCAATTCTTTCACATACTTGGACTGAGATATAAAAATCCCTTTATCTAACTGAGTAATTTGCAATCCTAGAAAGAATTTCATTTTTGCAATCATGGACATCTCAAACTCACTCTGCATCTCATTAGCAAACTTCATGCACAAACTATCATCTCCTCCAAAAATCAAATCATCAACAAAGACTTCAACAATCAAATCTTTATCATGATCAATCTTGAAATACAAGTTACTATCAACAGTACCTTTACTAAATCCAAGCTTCAACAAACACTTGTCCAATCTGGCATACCATGCTCTTGGGGCTTGCTTAAGTCTATACAATGTTTTCTTCAGTCGGAAAACCATGTCTCCATGATCAGTCAATTGAAATCTATCAAGTTGCTCAATATATACTTCTTCATTTAGTTCACCATTTAGAAATGTTGACTTGACATCCATCTGATAAAACTTGAAGTTTTTGTAAGCATCATAGGTAAGAAATAGTCTCACAACTTCAATCCTAGCAATAGGGGAAAAAGTTTCTTCAAAGTCAATTCCTTCCATATGAGAATATCGTTTGCATACCAGTCTTGCTTTGTTTCTAATAACTTCACCTTGCTCATTCAGTTTATTCTGAAAGACCCATTTAGTTCCAATTACATTTTTGTCCATAGGTCTAGGAACAAGAGTCCATGTATCATTCTTCTCAATTTGCAGTAGCTCTTCTTTCATTTCTTCCATCCAATGTTCATCTTTGCATGCTTCATTTACATTATTTGGCTCAGTCTTTGATATCAAACAGTATTCTTTTGCAATTCTTCACCTAGTTTGAACACCTTTGTTCTTATCACCTATAATCTAATCTTCTGAATGATTTAGTCTTACATACCTTGGAGTCTTAGAATGTTCTTGAACTTCAGGCTCTTGTGATCTCTCTTATGCACTTTTACTACTTCCTTCCTCTTGGCTTTCTTGATTCACCGGAATGATCTGCACTTGATTTTGAGTATGATCAAAACTGATATTTTGATCATCTGAATCATATCTGCAGGTTCTAGATGGTCTAACTGTGTCTTCATCAACCTTTACATTATACTATTTTCCTCAATCTCTTATTGAAGCACTGATAGGCTTTACTTTTAGTAGAATAACCAAGAAATATTCCTTCATCACTTCTAGTATCAAACTTTCCTATATCTTCATCTCTTTTGATATAACATTTTCTTCCAAAGATTTTGAAGTATCTAATAGTAGGCTTATGACCAAACCATAGCTCATAATTGGTCTTAACAGTATCACATTTGACATGTACCATGTTGAGAGTATAAACAACAATACTCATAGCTTCTCTCCAATATATATGTGGTACATTTCCTTCCAGCATCATAGTCCTAGCAGCATTTAGAACTGTCTTGTTCTTCCTTTCCACAACTCTATTTTATTGAGGGGTTCACGGGGCAGATAATTGTCTCTTTATCCCATGTTCTTCAAAAAAGGAATTAAACTCACTGGAAGTGAATTCACCACCTCTAGCTAATCTCAGACACTTAATCTTCAAACCTGTCTCTGTCTCAACCTTAACCTTAAAATTCTTGAATTTCTCTAGAGCTTCAGATTTTTCCCTTCAGAAAACAACCCACATCAATCTAGAATAATCATCAATGAGTAACATGAAATACCTTTCTCCTTGTAAAATTCTGATTCTAGAAGGACCACACAAGTCAGTATGCACAAGCTCCAACACTTCATTTGAACAATGTTGTTTGATCTGAAACGAAACTCTAGTTTGCTTCCCCAACTAACATTCCTTGCATATGGTATTAGTAGGCTTTACCAACTTAGGAAGATCTCTCACAGCTTGAGTAGAACTTATCTTGATAATATTTTCAAAGTTTGCATGACGTAATCTTCTATGCCACAACCAAATTTCATCAACTTGAGCAATCAGACAACTTTTACTAGCAGTACTCAGGTGAAAAATATTACCTTTTGTTTTTGTACCTGATGCAATCACATTTCTAGAATTCCCCAATATTTTACACTTTCCATCCTTGAATTTAAGATTATATCCCTTGTCAACCATTTGTCCAACACTTAAGAGATTATGCTTCAAACCTTCAACATATATGACATCATCAGTATTATGCTTACCATCAAAAGAAATGGATTGTCTACCATGGATTACACCAACTTTGTCATCACCAAATCTTACAACACCACCATCATACTTTTCCAAGCTCACAAATTTACTTTTATCACCTTTCATGTGATGAGAGCATCCATTGTCGATCACCCATTCATCTTTTTCTTCAATTATGACTGCTAGAGCTTTCTCAACATTCATGCAACTAGTAGAATTAGTGGGTACCGGATTACTTTCCTTGATAGCAATAAAAAAAACTCAACTTCACTTACATTCCCTTTATCAGATTCATCATTTTTCACACCTTCATCAGCAACATAATAACATTTTCTTTGGAATCTAGGCTTGTTAGATCTCGGCTTAGGAACTCTTTCTGGACACCTTAAGGCAAAATGACCTATCTTATTGCAAGAAAAACATTTAAGAGGCAATTTCCCTTTATACTTACCTTCTCCTCTGGCTACTCTTTTGACAAGAAGTGCTTCAAGCTCATCTAGCTTTCTCTCTTCTTCTTCAATCTCTCTTATTTCTTCCTCATACTTGAACACCTTTCTAGAAGAACTTTCTCCAAGATCATATCTTTGCTTATCTTTCCCGAAGGTAGTAGCTTTGAATTCTGATTTTGTTTTAGGAAGAGCATCACCAAACTCACTTGACTCAAAAGCTGCAAGTTTACCAATCAACATGTCTCTAGTTACATTTGTCACAGTTCAGATCTCCTCAATAGCAGCAACTCTGTGTTTGTATGTAGAAGGAAAGGATCTGAGCACTTTAGCAACAATCTTTGATTCTTCCAATATTCCACCAACACATATGATGTTACACACAAGTTCATTCACTCTTTGCATGAAGGCAGTAATGTTCTCATCTTCACCCATTTTCAGTGTTTCATATTTCCCTTTTAGACTTTACAGCTTAGCAATTTTCACATGAGCATCACCTTCATACAAAGTTTCCAAATTTTTCCAGATCTCATAAGCAGTCTTCAAATCCATTACATTTGTCATCTAGGAATTAGTCAAAGCACTCAACAATGCTTCCTTAGCCCTGATATTGTACTCAACATATTTAATCTCAACAGAAGTATAAGGACCATTATGTGGGATGATATACCTATTCTTTGTAATGTTCTAGTAAGATTCACCAATGCATCTCAGATGACACTCCATTCGAGTCTTCCACAGAGAATAATTTTTTCCATCAAATCTTGGACTATCCTTCTTGTATGTTGCCATCCCGGATCACCTCAAGCTATTATACTTCTTCTGAGGAACCTTCTCTGATACCAATTTTTGGCAACACAAGGGCAAACAAATGAGAGGGGGGGTGAATCAGTTGTCTCAGAGATTATACAAATTTTAAACTTATTTTCAGATCTGATAATTAAACATGAAAGCATAAACCATCAACACATTAGAACCACACATAACACCAAGATTTTTGCATGGAAAACCTTGTTATGGGGAAAACCACGGTGGAGGTTAATCCACAAGATTATACTCTGTTAAAAGTATAGAAAATGGGGAATGCACTTACATTCAAGTACACTGCCTAGAGCTCATTGCTCAAATACAAAAAGGCTTACTGCCCAAAGGAAGACACATTGTATTACAGTTACATTTAGATTAAATCCATCTAAAGATTTTGAACTGAGCAAATAACATCTGTTAATGCCTAATTATAGTCCTGATTAAGCACATAAACTCTGCTCACTCTTCTTCACGCTTAACTTCTACCTTCGAATGATTTGAACTTTATTCACACAGAGTGCTCGCACTCCGCACACTTCGCATCATGCATGTCTGAAATGAGATAAACAATCGCTCATATATATCTGCAACCAAGAATAAGATCATCTACATGTCGACTTCAATTAAATATAAAGTGAATACAAACTGTTGGCCCAAAACATAAATAATTATCAATGTGAATCAACCAAATTTGGCCACAACATTGTGAGGACCCAAAATAACATCCTTGAACATGAAACACCCTCAAAAATTATTCCTCGAAGATCCACAACACACTACAATCACCCTGTCAGCCATGAACATAAAAAAAATGAACACGCAAGAGAAAATATTCAATCGCGAGCACACCGATGAATGTGAACCAACAACATAGATAAAGCATGATCTAGAAACATCCACAAGCATCATGAATCACCATAGAAGCATTCACATCAACTCATATTACTAGAATCACATTATCTTCTTCTAGGAACACCAATTGAAGCAACAGAAAAATTGTTAGAACACAAATACTCATAGCTCGATCAAATATTTTTGCGAACCTCTAAAATTTTTTATGGATAAACTAGGTAGGATTGTCAACAAACCCTTTAATCCGCAACTTTTGATCATCAATTTACTGAACTATCCAACATACTGAACTTCACTGCTTCACCGACAACCTGCAACTTATTTTATTACAAATTTCTCAATATCCTCGACATATACAGTCTTAAAGACATTAATGCTAATAGTGTTGACATCAATGACAACCACATATCAGAAATCTCCAACAATTCCCAACAATTATATCTAACCAAAGTACATAAAAGAGCTTTTTTTGCCATAATATATAATTATCATTGACCAACCTACAAATAATGGTTGTAAGGTACTTTTTACTTGAATCAACTTGACCATATATATGTGTGTGTGTATGTATATGCATGTATGTATGTATATGTATGTATATCTATATGTATATAATATATATATGTACATATATGTATATGTATATGTATGTGTATGTGTATGTATATATGTATATGTGTATACATATGAATATGTGAATATATTTATGTATATGTGTGTGTATAAAGAGAATAAATTTGAAGTATTATTAGTCACTAGATCTTATGAGGGACTCTAAATCTTTCCAAAATATTTTATTAATGAAATTACAAACTACTTTTAGATTTCGTTTGTCTAATAGGGATTTCCTTGACCCACTAGCTGAAGTAATTAGTACTAGCAATGACATAAGTGTGGTCAACATTGGAGTATGGGTTGAATGTGCCTAGAAAACCAAAACCTTGCTATTGGAATGAATTGTCAATCACAGTGAGCCTTAAGTGCAAGGTGACAAGCTTAGGCCTTTTAATAAATTTTTTACATGCCTCATATTTGGCTACCCAATCATAAGAATCTTTAAACATACAAGTCCAAATTAATTATTTATTATAATTGAAAAGTAGTTATAGAAGAAGAAAAATCTCCACCACATATCTCATTATGAAAAAGTTCCCATAGCTTCAATTGTTGTTCTTTATCCACACAACACAAAAGGTGCCATCTATCCCTTTCTTGTACAATATGTTTCCCTACATGATGTATTTGATTATTTTTAGCCTAATGATTCTTTTTTATTTATTAGAGAGATATTGAGGGAATTATTCATAAGTGATAAAATAAGTAATGCTTGTGTTCAAACCATCCATATGTAAATCTAACAAAAAGAGAAAGTGGAAGATTTCTAGATTCATTTAATTCCTCTTCTCTCTCTTATTTTTAATGAGTTTATATAGGTCTTTTCCTATAACCAAATTTGTAGGCTTAGTATCCATTGTAAGGAAATGGGTGTTGTACACCTTACACAAGAAAGAATTAATTTTAATTGTGCAAAATAAATATTTATTTGTGGTGCATCTTAAGAGATGTGTTTAGCCACATTAAATATTTATTTGGATCCACTTGTAAAGTTCTATGACATTGGTTATATATTTTATGTGTGGGTTGCACAAGAGAAAGATATTTAATATTGGAAAAACTTAAATTTTGGGGTCAATGATTTTGAGGCACATGGTTTTACCTTACCACTTGGTGTTTTTTGTGAGATTGATTCTATACAAACAAGCACATTTTAGTGGTTAAGGTTGGTTGTTTGGCCTTATTTTCATTTGTATTGAGCTCTCTTGTTGAGTGCATATGTGAATCATGGTGAGTGATGTGTGATTACATGCTTGAACACATAGAGAATGGATTGGAGGAGTTTTATGTTTCAAAAGTATTTATTGAGACTCTACAATTATATTGTATTTTTTCATTACTTAATAATACATTGAGTGTGGATACTTTTGAGGGCTAGGTTTTTCCCTCTTTAGAGCTTTCCCAGGGTATACCTTGTGTAATCTTGTGGTATGTATTTGATATTTGCATTATGGTTAGTTTATAAGATTGTATTTATTATTTTATCTCATGGGGTTATGTGGGAATGATTTGGTCAACCTAGTAATTTATCTAAGTGGTACAAAAGCTAGGTTGTGATTAAGGGAGGTGAGAGATCCCTATTTTTATTTAACACTTTTCTAAGTATATATCATGTAAATTTGAATACATGGAAATGTTGAAACTATTACAAACATTTCGAAGTATGAGATATGTTGTGCAGGTTGTGAGTTACAAATTTGGGGCTATGTGGCTTGTAGATTTATGGTTATTTTTGTAGATCTAGGGTTTGAAAAAAATTGTAAAAAGTTTTTTTTTGTGTTTACTAAGAGGGCTTTATGGAGGGAAGTTTCATAGATGACTCCCTAAAAGGAAAAAAAACCCTACATTTGGATTTAGGAGGCTCAAGAGATGAAGATTGACATATAACTTAATTTATTTTGGCCATGCAGGCCTCAAGGAAAAAATTTCCCCTCCCCCCTTGTTTGATCGTACAATGATACGGTCAAGTCAATTATAAAATTTATAAAATTAAACCTACATAATTGTTTTAAGTAATTATTAAGTTGGGGGTGGTAGACTCTTGTGCTCCAGTGTGATGAAAATAATTCTATTCACCACCAATAGCTAGTAGAGTTGGCATACATGACTATCAGCCCCATCAATCCCCTACTAACTCTTAGTTACCGGCCTTAGGCCAATGAGATTTAGCCCTCTATCCTAGCCCACAGACCAATGGAGCCAATGACTAGCCCTTGTGGAATTGACTAGAAACCTTGAAATTGAAAAATCAAACTATTTTAAACACCTTTGGAATCTACCACTCAAAATGTGTTTGCATGTTTTCACCTCAACAACACCATTTCCACCTATCCACCACCACCATTGACAATGTTTTCCATGGGCCACCCTACAAGAAACATAGCTCACCTTTGAGGCCTAATAGATTATTTTTCTTTTAGGAGGCATAAATTCACCCATAGTATCAAATTTTGACTTCTTATAATCATCAAAAATATTCTCCAAGCATTACATAGTGGTACAAGTTTAGTTTATAGATTTTAATGACTCCATAATGGTTAATAGGTCATATCTTTCACATATAAAATTATATTTTTTATTTTGAATAGGTGGTGGAGAGATTTTTAATGTACTACACAGTGGATTATGTGTTTTTTCAATTGGACTAGTAGAGAGGTTTTTACTTGTTTGAGCACTTATAGGATTCTAAGATTCAAGGTATGATTTTGTGAGCATCCAAACTAATTGGAAGGAAAAATATTGTGGGAGTGTTCATTTTTATGAGACATATATGATACTATATAGTTGATTATTAGATTTGGTACTCCTTGATCTAGGTTTATACGTTCTTTTATAGTTTGGAATTTGATGAAGATAGGTACATGAGTTTTATTCTAGTTTGAGGACATGGTTGATATGCATGTGAGATGTGGAGTCTTTATTTAGTGAGAGTTGAGTATATGTACAATGATGGTGATTATGGTGTTATGGATTTCCATATACACTTGAGAATTAAAAAAACAACATGATCATGTATGTGATTGATGAGTGGTGGTGTAATTTAGTTTTAGTAGGTTGTTCTTACCTCTTGGATGCTTGTTTGGTTCTTTTAATATGGCTTCTTGATTTGTATTTGTTTGAAAAATTAGATCTATAGATGATCTTTCGTTTGAGCCTTGATATCTGCAATTTATCCTCTTTGTTATCTTGGTTTGTAAATCAATAATGTGTTGGTGATTTTTCATGTTGCATTGATTGGGATCTATGAGTTACAAAACTATGTGGGTTGACCACCCATTTGGTTATAATAGTACGAATGAGATGTGGATTGTCTATATCCACAACTATTTTTAGTGTTGTTGCAAATTCAACTAGTTGACCTTGTCTATGGTCATTGGTGCATTGGTATGGACAAGAGGATGGATGATCATTCTTGGATAGTAATTTATTGGGACTTGTAGCATGTTTTTTATGACAATTTCATGGATACCTTGGTTACATTATTTAATGGGAGATTTTGATAATGATGGTTTATTGGTGGTTTAATCTTCTAGGCTTGGAGATCTTGGTTCTAATTTACTATCTAGGGTTGTTGGTATTGTATTTGAGTGTGTGGAGAATGGATGATCTTTATTTAGGAGATAGTTATCATAATTCCATGGAGATCTCAACATCAAGGTTCAATGGAATATTTGACAATGATGTGGATTCATCACTTAGTGATGGACGATATTCTATAGTGGTTATTGGTGTCATGGTGGAGCTCTTGGATCTTATTTTTCATAGTGATATTTATTTAAAATATTGAGTTTCATTAATGTCTTTAGTTTCATTTGATTGGATATGTTAACATCTTGGCCAACCATGGAGGAATCTTGAGTCTTTTGTTGAGGTGTCATTTCATGACTTTTTAATTTTGATAGGTGATCCTTGGTTGAGAGGATGTTTGGTGTTGTTCCATGGTGGACTCTTGATAGTTCATTAGATTATTGCCATGATACATGTACTCTTGGGAGAAATATATGTTCATTAGAGCATATGATCTTTTGAGGAGATGATATATCATGATGCCAATGATATGTTCTTGAATTCTACAAATGTGTAGTTGGAATTTTAATAGTTATTTGATAGTTCTCTTTTTATTGAGTAAAATGGTCATATGCTTGGGATATGCATGATAATTTTATGTTCCTTTGGATCTTACCATGGATTTATTAGTTATAAGTGCTCATGGATACTTATAGATCTGGGTGAGGCTATATTTATCTTGAGTTTAGAGGCATTTCTTGAGATGGTTATTCTTTGGTGTTTTCAACAAGAAGTCTAAGGAGCCTTCAACTAGATATAGATTTGATTTCACGTTGGAAATATAGTTGATATTATTCTTGGAGAGAGCCATTGTGGCTTGGTGTATCTTGGAGGAGCAATCTCACTCCCTACTCTTGGTCTACTCATTAGGTAATTATTTGAGACGTATTTCCCACTTTATTTTAGATGCATTATGTTTTATGATTTATCTTCTCATAGATATGGGTATTGAGCTATGATTCTTAGTTCTTGAGGGCTCATTTGAGGAGTATTGGATGTTTTTATCTCCTTGTGCATATGATTTTATTTATGATGTAATTTGTGAGGATTCTATGAGCTTATATTAGGCTTGTTTCTAGTTAGGGAATGGATTTTAGTTTGATATTCTTTGGTTAGAGAGGCTTACATCCATGTTGGTTATATGTGATATATTTTATTTGATCTATGATAATAAATAATTGGGTATTTTTAAGACTTGAATTTGGGTTGTGAAGGAGATCTTTCTTGGAATATCTTAGCACTTTGAGGTTGTAGAGGAGGGAATTTACTACCCTCAAGATAACGAGATCTCAAGGAGAAAATGATCTCTCAACTACCTCAATTGACGTGGCTCAAGTGAACTAAAATGGATGAATCTACGATTTAATAGATTACAAAGATTACCTAGACCTTTCAAACATTAGAGACTAAAAGTGTAGGGTACATAGGTCTTCTAAATAGCTTGACAAGCTCTCCATCCAAGATAGATGCATAATTTTTGAACAAAAGTGTGTTGTGTTGGTGTCATGTATGGACAAAAACAAAAGTTGTCATAGGAAGACACAAACTACTTTACATAGGTTTCTATATATGAAAGGGGTGCAAAATGTAAGTGTATATCGAATATAAAATGATAGAAATAAAGATGCTAAGTGAAAATTAGACAAAAATGACAAGGAGAAGTTTAAGATATCACCAGAAATGTTTACAAAATTCCAAGATTTCTTCAAGTAGTTCATCCACTTGCACCTACACACACAATACCAAAGAGAAAGGTTTGGGTGGCTATATAGGATTTTTCCTTAGTCAAACCCTTGTATTGGTGTTTCCACCTCCATGGACAACCTTAGATGAGATAATGAAAATAGATGTAAAATGATAAAGAAAACAATATGCTTAACAAATAAAGATAATATTCGTGAATGAAAAGGCTTGAATAGTTACCACTCCCAACCAAAAAATCTATGTAGCTTGTTGGTGCAATGGATAAGTAATGAGAAACTCCAAGATGAAAATGGCCTCTTTGCAACATGAGCTCATATTTGCAAAAATGGAGTTTACTTTGAAAGATGCAAAATGGTTTTTTGGAAGATATGCATATAGAAAAGATGGACAATGTTGTGAATTAGAGAGGAATTGCAGAATGGTGGAGAATGACAAAATAATATAGTTGTGTATTTTTTTCCAAGAGAGCCAAATTGAATCAATTCAAATGAATGAATCATCATCCTCAAGAAAGAGGGACCTTTTTGTTCAAATGGCTTGGTTGAGTGACTCTTGACGAGGTTGCAAGTTGGAAAAAGTGTTACACTGCCAAAACATAGTAGGTGTAATGTCTCAATGACCAAATTAGTCATGGACTTTTGTGAGACACGAGTGTGTCTCATAGAAATCTTTATGGCATGCATAAGTCCATGATAAAATTGGACTCAAAAGTTAAGAAGTTGGGCATTCTAGATGGTGAGAGAGGGTTTCAAGTTATGATTATATTCATACATAGCATGTAGCATTCCTTCTAGGTCAATAGCCAATTAGAGTCAGTACCTTTTGTTTGAAGTGAGTGCCCTATCCATATTGTTCATCGTGATGCCATGTCATTTATTCCTTTAATTTATCTAAAGAGGAAGGTGTATGTAATGTGAAATTGCATAGGATGAAATTTGTGATATTACATTTTCCCCCACTTTAGTGAGATATATATTCAAGAGAAGTTGAGCTAAAGTAAAATGAGGAGATTATTTTACCCAAGATGCGAAGGGGAAGTAAATTCTTCTATCCATATAGATTTTCCTCTAGGGAAGAGACTTGATCGATCATGCATAAAATGGTTAAGTTGCATTACCACAAACATGTTAGGTGAAAAGAGAAAATTTAGACATAAAGAGTTACTATATAGACACAAGATTACATTGATATGTATGGGTAGCAAGATGTGTTATGCTAGGGGCCATATGAAAATCCAATAAGCCTGTGACTGCTACAAACTATGTTGTAGAACAACCATAGAAAAGAGACATATAAAATCATAAAGACAAAGTCTAGTGGGTTGCCCTCATGCTAGATGATAAATAAGACAACTAGACACAGACATATTTTTAAAATAATCATAAGAGATTTTTAATATGAATGTGATAGTCCTTCCCTTTAGAATAGCTAGCACTATGTGAATGGGCACAAGTTATTTGGGGTTATATCATAAGAGAAGTATAAAAGAGAGATAGGAGGATCTTGGTATTCGAGGTTAGTACGATTCATATCAACAAAATACGTATATAATTATGTATGAATCATCATCATGTCCCCAAATATTCAAATTGTAAGGAAGGAACACATGAAGATAAAGTGAAAATAAAAATTTGGGTCATCATGGAAGAAGGCCTAAATGCCCCTAATGCTTTGCATCATCCCTAAATGTCAAAAATCAAAGTACGAAAAATGAGATGAATTATGATACAAATAGAAGAAGTGTATAACAAATTGTCTGCCCTATATCCAAGTACCTATAAGGGTATCTTGGGTCCTCGAAGAGAAACCACAAACAACTACAAATCATTACGAGGGAACACAGGCAAAAAAAAAACTCTAATCTAAAGACATGAATGGTACTTCTCTAATCGATCATGTTCAAAAATTCATCCTCCTCCTAATCTAGATTGTAGGGGGAAGGAGGGAAAACTCACAACAAAACAACAGCTAAGGTGGTACTAGGCATCTCACATGTAACAAGGGCTAAAGATATGGCTACTTCAATAGCCCCATCTACTAGTTCTTGTGAGTTGAGTGTCAATGAATTTATAAAAGTAGTTGACAAGGCCGAAATATCCTCCAAAGAGTCAAACATACACTTCTTTGAAGAGAAGTGTGGTGACTCAACTATAGGTTGTGGAAGAGTAGGAGCCTCAGTGTGAACCTTTGGAAGAGAAGCAGTGGAAAACTCTTGCAAAGAAGGGATATCTTCAATGATAACGTTAGAAGAAGAAAGATAATTGGAAGGAGTAAACTTCTTGTGGTGGGATTTGAGGATATGGTTCTCCTCAAGCTTACACTTGGACAAAAGGTTAGAGTGTTGAGATGTAGGAGGAGCAAATAGGGCCACACTAGACATGAAATTTATATGGGGCATGTCTATGGGTTGTACAAGTTGAGGAACATTAGATAGAGAAGTGATGAGAGGTGGTTCTAGAGAAGGAACAATGAATACCTATACCCTTTTGGGGTGAGTTTGATCCACATCTCTTTAAGGGACCGAAAATAAGATAAAAATATGAGCAAAAAGAGAAGAAGATTGA
Organism: Sequoiadendron giganteum; assembly: GCA_007115665.2. Classification (NCBI taxonomy): domain Eukaryota; kingdom Viridiplantae; phylum Streptophyta; class Pinopsida; order Cupressales; family Cupressaceae; genus Sequoiadendron; species Sequoiadendron giganteum. The sequence continues at coordinate 387,560,743 of CM021104.1, forward strand.
AGAGATGAAACAAAAGACTTATCTTTGTCCTTCTATGCAGTATTGTGTTCCCTCACCATCATGTGTTAATAATTATTATTCTCACACATAAGTTGGTTTCGATGGAGATGGGGACCAAGAATAAGGACTTGAGAAGATGTTGGAGCAACTAGTCAATTTTTCTTCACATCCATTAACGAAAAAAGGATAGGCTCCATAAGAGGGCCGAAGAGGCCAAGGTTGCAGAATCCTTAACCTTGACCATGGGTTCCTTTGCTCATGAATTTTGGGTAGGGGAGGAACAAGAGGAAACCTCAAGGGTCAAGATGTCGAATCCCCATGCAAAGGACCAATCAAAGAAGACTACTCACCCTTACTATATATATTAGGGCGAGGGATGTCAATAAGAATTGGAAGTTTAAAGGCATGGGATTTTGACTTCGTCAATGTAGGGTCCTTTCATTTTCATGTGCTAGGCATAGTAAAAGGAACATAAGGCACCACTGGAGGTTGCAAGGTCTTGGAAGAATGGGGGGTCTACTCAAGGAAGTGTAATTGTCTTTAGCAATAGACTTGTTAGAGTTTTTCTTTTTAGTATCATGGAAGATGTTACTACTATCAATGTGGTCTTGAAGTAGCGTCTCAAGTGCACACAAAATTTGGTGTCATGTCTAGGAACTCAATGATATTGGCATAATTTAGAAGAGTCATACCAACTAGGGTATGACTTGTTGTTAAGAAGCGATCTAATTTTGAAAGGGTGATTAAGTTATCCTTCAATAATTTTTGAAGCACACTTGAGTAAGAATTAGATAGTTTTCTAAAGACCTGATTATGTTATGATCCAAGTGTATTGATTTTAGTTTTTTGAGGGAAATTTACCACATTATCTATTGCTTTAGTTCTCTTTCACCCTCTAGAAGAAGACAACCCAAAAATTATCAGGATGTGAGGATGAGGCAAAAACCCCATTCTGAACTAACATCTATTGATAGTCTTGCGATGTAGTATATATATGAGCAAAGGAAGGATATTTCATCAAGAAGAATTGTTCCCTTAATTCTAGTTGGAGACTTCCCATGAACATCCTTTGGATTTCATGGTCAGGAAGGGTATACAGGATTTGTAAGGAAATAGATTGGTGTCAAGAAATGGAACTAGTTCACTTCTCATTTGATTGTTGATTGAAATGGACAAGGTTAGTGATAGTGACCTTGGATCCAATGTTCACCTTGAACCATTATAAGAACTTATTCATAATTTTATTGAAAGAAAATGCGGAATTATCAGGTACTGAGAAAAACCACTCCAACATGGCCTTCTTAAGGGATTGAAGGAATATATTTTTAGTAAAAAATCCTAATGTAAAAAGTCACTACATAGAGTGGTAAAGGAATTGGCATGTTTTTGTGGATCTCCCTTACCATTATACTTATCGAATTTTGGCACCTCAACCCCTTGGGGTAAGAGAGTGTTCAAGATTTTCAAAGAAAGAGGGCTACGATGATAGTATGGAGTAAGAGTAGATTGAGTGGAAATGTTAGTTAGGTTGGCGATATGAGATTACATCCAACCCATATTTTGTAAGAGGGTGTTCAAGATGTGATTATATGGTGGGGGAGGTGTATTAGCCATTACAAAAAATAATTGCACTTAGGATTTTGAAGTGCAAAGATAAGTGCATGGATGTGATACCCTAAAGGATTCTGAGATACATTAACCCCAAGAGTAACAAGGGGCATAGACACAATATTTGTGTTGTTAGTAGAAGACATAGGGGGCACTATAGCATTGAAATCTACCATATGCACATAAACCTCAAGAATAAAAATATTCAACTAGGTGCCAGTGATATTTGATTGGGCATTTTGAGACTAACTCAAGACTGACATGTACGAAGGTACATGAGTCTCAACTATGTTTATTAGAACACAAAGAAACTCAAGGACCTCGCAATATGATATGAGCAGGTTTCTTAAATTATTGACAACAAGAGAAGCTTGAGAAAACAAGTTATCATGATTAAGAAAATATTCAAAATGCTTTAGGTTCTCTTCCAAAGAATGGACTTGCTCAAAGGGGACCCTACAAGCAGTTTCATAGTCTACAAAAGATAAATACCTCGAAGGAGAATTTGGTTCAAAGCTCAAAGGAGAAGAGTTCCCAAAGGAAGACTAGGGGCCAAAAGGATTGAGAATTTTGAAAAACATTGGGGCAAGTTTAGTAGGACTATGCCAGTTTGGAGGTACGGTAGCTCCAAAAATTCTCCTGACTATGTATCCAAAGGTTGTCAATTGGGCCATGAAGCTCATATAGGAGTATTCACAATGCACAATATTACAAAATCTTGAAAATGAGAGAAGAAAATGGAAGAGGGGGCATAAATACTTCAATTGATGCTTGGAAATATTTTACAAGAAGGTGGGTTTCACGTTGAGCTGACCAAAATGTAGAAGGAATTTCATACCCTCAAGATAATGAGATCTCGATGAGAAATTTATCTCTCAACTACCTCAATTGACATGACTCAAGTGAACTGGAAATGGTGGAATGTGATATTTAATAGATTATAGAGATTAACTAGACCTTTTTAGACATCAAAGACCGAAAGTGCAAGGTACAAAGATCTTTTGGACAACTCAACAAGCTCGATGTCCATAATAGAAATGTAGTTGTGGAATGAAAACAAGTTGTTCTAGTGTCTCATATGGAAAAAAATATATAAGTTGTCATAGGAAGACACAAAGTACTTTACACAGGTTTCTAGATGTGAAAGGGGTGCAAAATGTAAGTGTACAATGAAAATAAAATGATAGAAGTAAATATGCTAAGTGAAAATTAGACAAAAATGATGAGAGGTTTACACCATCACTAGAAATGTTCACTGAATTCAAAGGTTTCTTCAAGTATTTCTTCCACTTGCACCTACACACACAAGGCCAAAGAGAAAAAATTGGGTCGTTGTATAGGAGTTTTCCTTAGTCAAACCATTGTATTGGTGTTTCCACCTCCACGAATAACCTTAAACGAGATAATAAAAATAGATATAAAATTATAAAGAGAACAATATGTCTAACAAATAAACATAATATTCTTGAATGAAAAGTCTTGAATAGTTACCACTCCTGAGTGCAAAATCTATGTAGCTTGTTGGTGCAGTGAAGAAGTAACAAAAAAATCCAAGATGAAAATGGCCTCTTTGCAACATGAGCTCATATTTGTAACAATGGGGTTTACTCTAGAAGTTGTAGAAGAGTTTTTTGGAAGATATGCATATAGAAAAGATGGGGAATGTTGTGAATGGGAGAGGCATTATAAAATGGTCAAGAATGAGAAAATAAGAGAGTTATGTGTGTTTTTCTAAAAGAGCCAGATTGAATCAATTCAAATGAATGAGTCATCTTCAAGAAAGAGGGACTTTTTGGTTCACATTTCTTTCCTGAGTGAATCTAGACAAGGTTGTAGGTTGGAAGAGGTGTTGCATTACCAAAATGTGGCACATGTAATGTCTCAACAACCAACTTAGTCACAAATTTTTGTGTGACACGAGCATGGCTTGTAGAAATCTTCGCAACACACATAGGTTTGTGAGAAATTGGACTCAATAGTCAAAAAGTTGGGCATGCAAGATGGTGAGATATGGTTTCAAGTTGAGAGAAAGAATAATTACTTTAATTTATCTAAAGAAGGTGTATGTAATGTGAAATTGCATAGGATTCAATTTATGACATTATAAAGATGTTGGTAGAAGGACATGTTGTGCATTATTATTTATATTTTTCCTTTCTTTTTTCTATGGATAATTCCTCAAGGTTCATGTTTGTATGGATTGGTGTGGTGGAATTGGAAGAGTTATGATGACTAGTTGTCAGAAAGTATTTAATTGTTTTTGTTGCATTTACAGATCATTATGATTATTTTTGTTTCTATGTGTTTTTTTATTATTAGCCACACCCTGGTATGATTTTTTATTGGTAGACTTGGTATGCCTTGATCTATTTTCATATTTGACATTACCAATAAAGTGGTATTTCCTATATGTGTATGTTCTTCATTAACATTTTGTATACATGAAGCTTGTGATTCTGGTTTATGGGTTAGATATGATGTTGGAATGACTTCTACTAATGATATGGATGTTAAATGTATTAGCATTGATTGTGGATGTTATTTCCTATCTTGTATGTTTTTTCACTTGGTAGTAGCTTGGAGCCTTTTTTATCACTTGGATTTGATGTTTTTGTTCTTTGGATTAGTGCATCTTCACCTTGGCTTGTACCTTTTCTTCCATAGGTGGCATGTTGGAGGTTGATAGGATTTCTTACTTTAGATGGTGGTCATATTGAATGTATTACAAGTATCTTGATGGAGCATGAGATCATGTTAGATATTAATTTGGTTTCATGGATGGTAATGATGATGCATTTCATTGATTAACCCTTGATGCAATGTATACAAGAAGTGAGAGAATGTAAATAAAAGGGTGTTATTCACCTTTCACACGAAAGAATCAATTTGAATTATGTAAAATAAATATGTATTTGTGTTTTATCTTAGGAGACATGTTTAGCCACATTGAATATTTATTTGGGCCCACTTGTAAATTTATGTGAAATGGGTTAGATATTTTATATTTGGATTGGATATGAGAAAAATAACTAACATTTGGAAAACTTAGTACCAAAAATTAAATCTTGGTGTTAATAGTTATGCACACTCTTGGTTTTGAGGCACATTGTTTTACCTTGCCATTTGGTTATTTTGTGTGAGTTTGATTCTATAAAATCAAGCATATGTTTAGTGGTTGAGGTTGGTTGTTTTTCTTTGTTGTCATTTATATTTAGATCTCTTGTTGAGTGCATATGTGAAGCATAGAATGGGATGCATGGTTACAATCTTGGAAATATGGAGGATACATTGGAGGGCCTTGATGTTTTAGAAGTATTTATGAAGACCCTATATAAGTTTATTATAATTTTTCATTTTTGAATAATATATTGACTTTGAATGATTTCAGAGGCTAGGTTTTTCCCTCTTGATGGTTTTCCTAGGGTATATCTTGTTTAAGCTTATGATATTTCATTGATCTTTGCATTATAATTATTTTTTAAGCTTGTATACATGATTTTATCACTTGGGGATATGTAGGAAGTTTTTTGATCAACTTGATAATTTTCCTAACATCCATTTCATAATCTTTCACTTGAACAATCCAAGTGCTCCTTTTATTAAACCTAATCTCTTTTTGATTAAGAATATTTTTTGTTGCATACATAATTGAATATGAGTTCAAGATGTGGAATTTATTGTTTAATTTATTTTACAACACCAAAGGCATGTTTTTCAATAAAGTAATAATTTATTTTGTGATTCTTTAAATAATTATTATAAGGCTACATGAAACTCAAATCCTTCCTATTTTTTTTTGAAGTAATTAGTTGATAAAGTGAGATGAAAATCATAATAGTAAATAATAAAAAAATTAAAGTTAGGATGGACTAAAGTAGGGGACTTGGGTATGATAGTTCTAATTTCACTAAATTCTCATTTAACTTGGCCACTCCATTTAAATTCTACCCTATCATTCATCAAATATGTGATGTGTATTGTTAATTCTAGAAAATAGACACAAACTAGGAACTTAACTTTTCCAAGGAAATATCTCCCTCTAGGTTTATGTGTGGGTAGGGTAAGTTGTTGGATGACTTTGACTCTCTACATCAATTCTTATCTCTTATTTTTAGATTCCAAAGATAAATTATTTCCCCTCTATAATTCCAAGGATAAATTTCTTTAGATTTATTGAGATTCCTTATTTGTGGCATTGTTGTTAAACAAATTCCAAGTGATCATTATGGTCCTCCCTATTTTTGTAAAATCCACTTACGTCATCTAAATATGTAATAATATTTTTATTCTTGAAGTCACCAAATGAAAAATCCATAGATATTTGGAATGTGGAACCTACATTTATTAAACCAAAATTTCATTATATTATATGCAAAGTACCCCAAGGCATTCAATGAAGGTAGTTTTAAAATAACCTTCCTAAGTGACACTAATCTAGTTATATCTAGAGAAGCCATCTAGCATCATCTCAAATTCAAAAATCATTTATAATATGTGACCTATAACAAGAAAAGGGTATTTATTTTCAAAGGACTAGTTAAGATTACAAAAATATACACATTTACAAACTCACCATTATTCTTTACTATAGAAAAAATATTAGTTATTCAAGTGGAATGGTGAATGTGATAAATAATTATTGCCTTAGTAATTTTTCCCATTTCTTTGAAGATTGCATTTTTTACCCTTAGATTGATTGCTTCTATTTTTCCCATTGAGGAACCACACTTGATTTAAGAGGTATATGATGTTATAGTTTGAACATGGATTTTTTCAAAATCATATTAGAACTAGGCAAATACATCCCATACTTGATTAAAAGTGAGATCAATATTTATTTTTCCTTAGGAATGCAACACTTTTCTATACACACTCATTTGTGTTCTTTCTTTAGACCAATATTAAATTTCTCATATTCAAAAGAGAGTTTTCGATATCCTTTGGTTTTAAGTTTGATATAATTGTCATGCCTAACAAATAAATATTTCAATAAGCTAAAATTTTGAGCAACTTATTACTTTTAAGATATGTTACCTTATATCAACAAAATTTTATTTATTTTCACTCTTCCAAGAATCATATATGGATTCCTTGAAAGGGGAGCCACTTCCTTCTAAATATAGAGTAAAAAAAAATCTAGTTTTTCTATAAATAATATAATATGTCATCCATCTTTGAAAATTTTCCAATGGTTTTATTATGTAGAAAAAAATGATTGATATATGGTTCAATATTATATGAATCGTTTCTAATTTCAAGATGTGGGAGAAGGAGAGGAGAAAAAATAGACAAGAAATCTACCTTGTTATTCTACTCTCTAGGGATGAATTCAATAGAAAAAGCATCAAAATGTTTAATGATATCCAAATATTGATTCATATTTTTTCTAGTTTTTTTATAAATTATATAATATGCCAACCATATTTGAAATCTTACCAATGGTTTTAATATCTAGAAAAACAATAATTAATATATCAGTTCAATCTTATATGAATATTTTCTAATTTCAAGATGTGGGAGAAGGAGAGGAGAAAAATAGGCAAGAAATATACCTTGTTATTTTACTCTCTAGGGACAAATTCAATAGAAAAAGCATTAAAAAATCAATGATATCCAAAAATTGCTCTTGTAATGTCCCAATTTGTTATTTTTGATCTAAAACTATTTTTTGGCTGACAATTAATTTAGCATCAACAACTCTTAAACCTATAATCAATATCTCATATTCTACAATATTGTTCATATTTTTAAATTCTAACTTACAGGCCACTGGTAATTTATCACCTTTAAGGGAGATGAATAAAAGTCCTTCCCTTGACCCTAATGAAGAAGAAATTCCATTTAAACCCATTATCCATAGTTGAGAAGAGATGTTTGAAGACATGACTTCAAACAATTTTCTCTCTTCCTCTCTCATTAACATTTAAGTCGAAATCATAGTTTCTTCATAAAGGATCTTAGATCTAGCATCTTTAGACTTGAATATTATGTAATTAGATAAATGTGTAATTAATTTAACATTTATGAATTATATGTTTGTTGATTTTTTCTTTGGTTGTGTTTTTTTATCAAGGTAAGAAAATGGTTTTTGAAAGAGTTTAAACCATTTTGGAAAAGAACACCAAAAATCAATAACAACAAATCTCATGATATTTGGTACTTACAAAAGAACCCAAAATCCAATAGAAATGATAACAAATAGGAGGAACAACTAAAATCCAACATAATTACATAAAATGAGAGAGAAATCAAGGCCTATTCAACCTCTTTTAGCTTTTGAAGGAAAAAACTAGATTTTATTTTTTAATTAATAAGTTAACCAAATCTTCGAACAAGATCTCCATAATTTCATCCTCCAAATTAATGATGCTAATCCTTAGATAAAATACTTTGGCATTGTCTTAGTTATTTATACCATTACTAGTTTATTTATGTTTCCTCTTTTGAAGTTCATTTGGTAAGATAAACAAATTGGTAGAAAAGTTCTTAATTATATTTTTACTAAAATATATAAATTATAGCTAGTTTTCTCTTTAGATCCTATTGGTTTATTTGAAGAAAATAAATCCATTGGTTAAAATTTTCCTAATTATTGAACATATTATATAATTTGTTAATCTCAGCCCATAATTTTTAGTCAAAGGCCACCTTGTTGTTATCACTTTCAACAAACTCATTGTGTTGAGAAGCTTTTGTTGCATCATAGAATTTAGGTTTTTAAGTTGTTAGAGGAACCAATTGAGCATGTTATTTTATAGATAAAATATTTCCTCAATGGCTTTCATCCTAAATTTTCAATTAGCATAATTATGGAAGCGGGGATAAACACTAATATTTTAAGCATTATTCTTTGGCCAAGTCGTCGGAGTAGAGACCTTCTTCTTCAGAGATCAAAGTTTGGTCATCCAACCTAGAAGAAACATGACAACTAGAAGAGAGATCCTCCATCACATATTTTTTATTTGTCCCTTCCTAGATTATTAAAATCAACAATAGGGTTTTAGAAGGATGTGGTAGCATGGGAGGCTAGAAATTTTATAACCCCATCTCTATTCTTGGGGTCCTTTAGGAATGAAGTATGGTTATTAGTAAAAATAAATTTTGGAGGGTTTTGGGTATTAGCAATTTTAGATTCAAGAATAGTAGAAGGAAATTCAATGGTACTAGGAGTAAGAGCTATCCCATTTCTAGGAGGTGATTTGGACAAGTTAACTATTTTAGAGCATAGGGAAGGTTAGAGTTTGTTGAATGAACAAGACAACTGAGAAGGGGGGTGAATCATTTGAATCAAATTAAAATATTAAAAACCCTCAACAGTAATTAGATCCACAAGAATTCATTAAACCCTTATTCTATTATAGTGATTAATCATGAAAGGCAGATAAGAAAAATTGAAACAACAACCATACACAAGAGAACACTTAATTTACATGGAAAACCCAATGAGGGAAAAACCATGGTACAAGGGCTCACTACTAGAATAGGACACATTGTCCACTAGGGCTCATAACCAAAGCTCACTGCTTAGAATATGAAAAGAAGATAGAAAAGAAATGTTACATAGAGAACACTATCTCAATGCAACAAGGAATCCAACACAATTACTCCAACATTGTCACAACCTTGTTTGAAAGATTGAGGACCTCTCTAGCTCACTACCATTAGAATTCCAACACTTGAAGTTTGTATTGCTCTGCTCAAATTCACATTTATACTTCTACAATTTGCACTATACTCATCACTCACATCTATCTTGAGATCTTCCAAAAATACCACTCTTATTTATACAATTGTCAACCTTGAGAACCTTCTCCAAGGTCAAAAACACATCATTTACATTTATAATTTCAAATTAGGTCAGCACCTAAACATTCCTGTAGTGGATAGGAATGAAGGTGACCCATATAAATCCTTAGTTAGGACCCAAATTTGTCCTAACACACCTCAACATGCTTCCAAAAACTTTGAAATAGCTTTGTATGTAGTGTTAACACCAGGTCAGTCGTTACCCATGCTAAACACCATAATATTATTAAGTACATTCTTCCCATTTGATCAAGACAACATGCAATCCACACAAATATCTTTTACACGATATGGAACAATCCATGAAACACCTAGGATCCAACAAATAATTCATCCAAACTCACATCATAGAAATACTTCAACCCATAACATCCTGTTAACCTTATTCACACATTGACACATAAAAAACACATTGTACTACACCAAATCAAGAGCAAACTTGAATTCTAAAAGATATTTAAAAACATAAGAAACTTCTCAGATCTGCACAACCTAAAACCAAACTACAAAGAAATATGGAGAAAATACATTTCTCCCATACCACAACAAACAACATTGAAAACCTAGTTCACACACTGGTGAACATATCTCACTCTTCATAGCAATCCAAAAACCCAAACTCTAGATATAGCAATTAATGACAACCCTAAACAACATATCGGATCTAGACAGGCATAACATCAACATAGAAGAAACACAGAGCGCATCCCAGGACACGTTTTGAACACTTGCACAATACTATTTTCTCTTTTTATCAATTTTTCTCAAAAGCTCTTGGAAACCAAGTATTGGAGACACCATATTAGAATATTACATAATTCCAAAACATCTTCAGACACTCCAACACAAATATATCTCCATGTACTCACAACAATTCCTCAATATCTCAACTATACATGCACACAAACTACAACAAACTGATTCCCTCTCTTCAACGATTTTCTCAATATCCTCAACATTAGTAACCTACAACAACCTTCATCAACAAATAATTGACATCAATGAAAACACCTTATTGGAATCAATGACAACACCTTCATACTTGCAATAATCTCCCCCTTTGTCATTGATTACAATACATGATGTAAAAAACCATCAAAGACACAAAAACTCTAAACACACTCATGATTTTATTTTCTCTCCCCCTATGCAAATAAATTTTTTCACATGTTTCTTTCTCCCCCTTTGACATCGATGGAAAATAATAAAGTGTTTTGTATTGATATCCCCCTTTGATATTGAACCAAGATACTTTCTCTGAAGACTCCTCCTTAGGAGTACACCCAATCAAATCAAAAAATTTGTACAATGACAACACATGACACTAAATACCCCCCTTGAGAGTTAGCCACTAACATCAGTCCAGACAAGAGATGAATCCATAGATCCACTAGAACAATGCATCTCCATATGCATCTAGTTCAAACAAGGATGCGTAATAACTCCCAACTCTCAGAGCTACTCAAAAGTGTCCTTAGGAAGGGCCTTAGTGAATATTTCAGCAATCTAATCCTTTGTAGGTACATATTCAAGCTTCACCTCATTCTCTATAACTTTCTCAGAAAGTGATACCTGCTTGATATATGCTTTGTCCTTGAATGCATCACTGGATTCTTTGAGATGTTAATTGCACTTGTATTTCACAAAATATAAAAATAAGCTCATCATACATTACTCTAATATCCTTCAATGTCTCTCTCATCCACAATACTTGTGTGTAGAAAGATGTTGTTGCAACATAATCAACCTCTATAGTGGATAAAGAAACTAAATCTCGCTTATTACTCAACCAAGACACTAGTCTACATCCAAGAAAGAATGCACCACCACTTGTACTTTTCCTATCATCAACACATCCAACCCAATCTGCATCTGTGCATGCACTTAATGTGAAACCAATATCCTTAGGATACCTTAAGCCATAATCCAAAGTGCCTTTTAGATATTTGAATCCTCTTCACTGCTCCAACATATGTCTCTTTAGCATCTTCTTAAAATATAGCCACAAGACAAATTGTATGTATTATATCCAATATAGTAGCAGCTAGATATAACAGTCCACCAATCATAGATCTATACTTGCTATGATCAGCCTTAGGAGATTCATCATCCTTACTCAATTTTCAACTAGTCACCATAGGAGTACATACCAGTTTGGATTCTTCCCTTCCAAAATTATTCAACATCTCTTTGACATACTTTGATTGTGAAATTAATATACCTTTATCTCTTTGATTGATTTGTAGCCCAAGAAAGAAATTCATCTCCCCAAACATTGACATCTCAAACTCTTTTTGCATCTCTTCTAAAAATTTCTTACACATAACTTCATTTCCTCCAAAGATGATATCATCCGCATATACAACTACTATCAAAATTTTATCTTCCTTAATTTTGAAGTAAAGATTACTGTTTGCGGTGCCTTTAATGAATCCTTGTTGTATCAAATATATGTCCAATCTTGCATACCAAGCTCTAGGGGCTTACTTGAATCCATACAATTCCTTTTTCAATATGCAAACCATATCTGGTTGATCTAATAAATGAAATCCTTTTGGTTGTTTCATGTAAACCTCTTCTTCCAATTCACCATTCAAGAAAGCAAACTTCACATCCATCTAATAAAATTTAAATTCTTCATGTGCTACAAATGCCAAAAAAATTATGATTGCTTCCATCCTAGCCACCAGAACAAATGTTTCCTCAAAGTCTATTCCTTCTACTTGTGAGTAACCCTTACACATAAGCCTTGCCTTATTTCTTAGTACTTCTCTATTCTCGTTTAGTTTGTTTTTGAATACCCACTTAGTTCCAATTATGTTCTTTTTTTTGGGTCTAGGAAGCAATTCCCAAGTTTGGCTTTTCTCAATCTACATAAGTTCTTCTTCCATTTCCTTCATCCAATTTTCATCTTTGCATTCATCACTCATTGTTTTAGGTTCAATTTTAGAGAGTAAACACAGATTTACCTTAACTTCAACAACTCTAATTCTTATCAATACTCCTTTCCTCTTGTCTCTAATGATCTATTCTTCAAAATGATTTATTTGCACATACTTAGGGGTCTTTTTCGGAGATTCGTCCTCTTCATTCTACACTTCTTTTTCCTTAGCTTTTTCTTCTTCTTCTTCTTCTTCTCCAAAACCAGGTTCATCTGACACATATCCATCTATAGCAACTAAATTCTGAAAATATTCATCAACCTTAACATTTGTACTTTCAACGATATTTCTTTGCCCTTTTTTGTAACATCAATAAGGTTTTCTTTTAGTATAATATCCAAGAAAGATACCTTCATCAGACCTTGCATCAAATTTTCCTAAAATTTCTTGATTTCTTTTCATATAACATTTAATTCCAAACACTCTAAAGTACTTGAGAGTAGGAATCCTTCCATACCACAACTCATAGGGAGTCTTTGTTTTGTTAGCTTTGACTTGAACTATGTTAAGTATGTAAACAATAGTATGAATTTCTTCTCTCCAGTAGACTTCTAGTAGGTTAGCTTCTTTCATCATAGTTCTAGAAGCTTCTTGAATAGTTTGGTTTTTTATTTCAACAACTCCATTCTATTGAGAGTTCTAGGGGCAGACAGGTGCCTCTTTATTCCGTGAACTTCACAAAACATGTTAACTCATTGGGGGTGAATTCTCCACCTCTATCAGACCTTAAACATTTGATTTTCAAATCCATTTCATTCTTAAATAGAAGAATGGAGGGTCTAAGGTTAAATCTACAAGAGTGTATTTTCTCTCTTACACTTTGAGCTCAAGTTAGACTCAAGAGGGTGTTCTTATGGGTATACCTTTAGAGGTATTTAGATCAAACAATATGGACAACCAAAAAAAACTACAACCAAACGCAATTGCAATCTTAATCTCAAATGTTGTCACTAGGTCAAGATAGACTAGTTTCATATAACCCTATATTGCTAATACAATTGTCCAAGCATAACCCACATGAAATATATCTACTAAATGTTCACTTAAGAATAATTTCATGGGTGCACAGGAAGGAATTAACTACTACTAAACTACTAATTGATATTTTTATTTTGGATGATTGGGTCAGAATATTCCTAGATTGGTGTCTATCTATGGTTAACAGAGTTAAGTCAACAAGAAGAAATCAATAAAAAGTAAAACATTGAAAGATTGATCTAAGCATAAGAATGCATCAAATGAGAACATTACAAACATAACATACTTCATCATCCACAATCAAACTGCACAATTCCACAAGTAAATCTTGAAAGATTATTACAATGACTATAGATTTTTTAGAATGTTGTCACATTCTCTAGAAAATATTGCATTCACAACACTAAGCATGTTGAAGGGAATCTTTGTAATATTTTGAAAAACCTTGAATATGTACCAATGATTATTGAGACATTACATCTACACCTCACTTTTCCATGGTATCTTTAGATATTCAACAACTTCCACTTCTCTCTTGCAACTAACTTTCATTTATTTAAACCCTAGCAATCATTGACACCTCTTCTACATTGATAACAACTAGGGACATTGAAAACATCATTTTTCACCAAATTTTTCACTTTCTAACACCTATAGAAACTAAATTATTAAGAATTTGAAGATGATGTGAACTAGTGATTTTTTAGATTTAGTTTATAGATTATAAATACATTTAGAAAAAAAGAAAAGAAATAATTTTTGAGTTTTTAATGTAACTTTTAATAACTTATTTTTATATTTAACAATATTTTTAAAAAGTGACATTACTTTGATAAATCATAAATTTATTTGTAGAAAGGATAAAATTATAAATTTTAAAAAATATATTCATGACACTAATATCTAGCGTGTAGATATTTTTTCATAATTTTTTGTTGCATAATTTTTTATAACTTTTTGAAGTGAGATTAACTACAATTCATACATAGGTTACTTCAATAACACTTAATTTTTTTATATGCATCTAAATTAACTTCTTATAATTTTTTGTTGAAATAGGAAACATATATACCTAGTGCACATATATTTTTAATATTTTTATTATCTATTTACTATTTTTCCATGTGTGTGGAATAAAGACCTTGACAATTGCTAAAAAATCCTATATTTACTAGAGAATAAAAAATAAATATAATAATCAAATTAAATATAATCAAAATTATACTCTTTAGAAAACTTATTTTAAGTCCTATAATCTTGCAAATTATCTTGTCTATTTGATTCCATTTGAAGGTCCAACCATAAGGTTGAAGCTGAAATTTCTAAAGAAAATTTGGGGCCTAAGGTGAAAAGGTCATTTCTACTACCTTCCTTCAAAGGTATACAATTTCAAAGGAAGGTCCATGGTCATTTGAAGGTGATTTAATTCCTCACAATTAAATGAAGGTACCTTCATTCAAATAAATACCTTCGAATAAAGGTGTTTTCAAAAAAATTCCCTCATCCAAATTGAAAAAGTAGTGTCCCAAGTTTGGGACTCACTGTTGTAGGTTTAAGATAACTGTTAACACAAAGGATTGTACCCTAATGTTAAGCTTGGAGGCTCAAAAATCTTGTGTAACATTAAAAAACCTTCGAGCTTGTGGGTTGCTCATAGCGAAGGTGAATCTCCAAATTATGGGTTGGTTCCCCTTTAGATTTCCTAGAAACTATTTGATTTGATGGGAAAAAGGAAGAAGGATGTCTAAAAATGTAAATTAATTTTTGGGAGGTGATACACCAATCTTTTGATTTAAATTGTAATATGACTCACACAAATTCTCTAATACACCTATTCTCACAATCTAAATTGATCAAATTCATCACATAATTAATTGACAAAAAGGCTTGACAAATTCTTGCACAAGCTATGACCTATAATAAACTAAACTTGTATACTTACATTCAATAAATGAGACAAAATTTGGAGGTTTTGAAGAAAAACACAAGAAATTCCTATCAAATCACTCACAAAATAACAAGACACCTGAAATTAGATAGAATAACTCTTATTTGTATTAGAATATGGAAGGAATCTCTACAAAACATAACAATAAACTGCTAGAAAATAAACTGTTGCTTCTATATATAAAAATGAAAATGAATTCTGAGTTACAAGTCAAATCTCCTCTCTGTAGAATGCAAAGGAAAATAAGCCAGAACTTAAGGAAAAAGCCTAAAATTTTCTCTTTTAATACAAAAATAGTCTCAAAGTTCCAAGAAGTGGCACTTATAGTTAATTGCACCTAAAAGTATCTCCTCTAAAGTGATTTACAAGAAAAGAAGAAAATCCCCAAAAAGGGGGCCCACAACTGCTCCAAAATGAGCAAAAATAGATCAAAACTCCTTCTCTCAACCAGTCTAACCAAAGAGGACTCCAAAAACACTCAAGTTGACTAAAAATTAAGGCTAAAGACCTCAGTTTCACTCCCTTTCCAATTTTGCATGACTTTGGAACAAGGATAAACAATGTATACAAATATTAAAGTGATTAGTTAAGACCAAATTTAATAGGCCTTAAAGATTCTTTGACTTTTTTTTTGCATTTTTATGAAATTTATTATTTAAAGTAATTTATAAAACATTACTTTAATATATGTTTACATTTTTGCTTTTATTTCAATTTCATGCAAAATTATAAAGGGAAGTTTGATATTGATGTTTGAAAAAAATATGCCAAATATCACGAAGGAAACTCAATACATTAGCAAATGTATTAGTTTTATGCAAAATGTTTAAATAAAAGGTAAAAATACCCCACTTGGGGTCAGCCAAACTTAGGGCTTTTTGGAAACCCTAAACAAAAGCTCAACCTCATTTTGCATTGTGAAACAGTTTTCTTGACTTCTATGTTGTTGCTATGCCGCACCAAGGGTTTCAACTTGAAGACTTTCTGGATTTTTCCTGTACAAAATGCATGATGGAGTTGCATGATATGTCATTTTTGCATTTAAAAATGTTGCTTTTTCCTCTTCCTATGAAAGAAAATACTATTTTCTTGCTTTGTTTTCAAAGAAGGAAGATGAAATTGCTTTCATTTCTATGTATTCTTCTGTAATATGGAGGTTTTCTTGTAAAATAATATTTCTATTCTCTGTATTTCTTCATTGCTTTGATTCTGGGTTTTCATTTTTTGCAAATATTTGAGGGTTTCAAAACCTACTACAGGCCGTGGCTTTTTGCTTTTATGAATCTTCCATTGCTTTGAGTTTATTGTGAGAAAAGATGAAAAAACCTTACTATCTGAAAGAGAAGATAAAATCCTCTTCCTTCTTGGACTTTGTAAACTCCATGACAGGTTTTCATTTTAGCTTTCTGGGTTTTACCCTTTTGAAAATGTGGTCTGAGGGTTTGCATTTTGTTCCATAGATTTGTATTTGTTTCCTCCAGGTCACTTTCTTTCAATGATTTCGAGCACATACATGGGATGTATAGTGTATCTTCCATTTATGATTGTAATGACTGTTGACTAGGCCAAGTCATAAACAAAAGACATAAAAAATTTATATACCCATATGATTGTCTTATTAGGTTTGTATGCTCTCAGGTTGGTGACCATATTTGTTACTTGATCATTGTGAAGAAATTTTATTCTCACTATCACAAATGGTTGTCCTTGAGAATCCTTTATTCATGCCTTCGTGGCCTCCTTAACATAGCATTTTCTTGCTCCATATGAATGTCCCATAATGAATCGTGTCTTGAAATATATGGAGAATACTTCTTTCATTGCATACACTGCTACTATTGTTCTTTTGAGCATGCTGGGCTCAACCCTTTTGGGAGCCACATTTCCTCCACATCCTATAATTTTCATAAGTTATCATGTAACTATCTTGCAATGGTTCTTGACCTATAACTGCACATTCAACAAAATGTTAGGGCCTAGAGCTTCTTATGATGACTAGATTATTATTTTCTTTCTTAAATCATCATGATGTTGATGTATCTGATCTTGTGATGCTTTTATCTCCGAAATTATGATATTATGCTTAATAACAAAAAAATTGAATGCCTCTCTATTTGGTATGTAAGAGTGTTGGAATCCAGAGCTCTAGCACACTTCCTTTTGATCCTTGCAAGTACTTCATGAAGACACCAAAAAAACTTTGAGGAGGGACTAAAGATGAAGCTGATCAACTATGGGGTTCGTCATTCAGGAAATGACGTATCCCTCCTCTCTTATATATCATTTATTTTAGTTATTCAAACTCCTTTTCTGATTGTATCATATTAGTTATTCCCATGTATTGTGTAGGAAACTATGAACATATTTTTTTGGAATGAATATAACAACTATTTTATGCAAAGTTTGAAAACAATTTCACTTTTCGATAAATAAATTGCATGCAATAAACTAAAAATTCTTTCTATAGCATTATTTGAATGAACATATGAGGTCTTTAGCAAAAAAAATTATGTACCTTTCTTCTCTTCAAGGTAGAAAGTATTAGTGTTGTACCATCCTAACCTGAATGGGTTGAAAAGAAGAATTTAGGTAACATTTTGGCAAATTCTGCTAAGTGCTTTCCCACTAAGCATCCTTGATCAGTAGCATAACTTATCCATTAGGCATAGGAGTCAATTCTCGCTCCTTAAAACTTAAGAAAACTCTTTATAACTCAAGATTTATAATTTGAACAATAGCAAAATAAAACTGAAAACAACTACAACAACTCTGTTTAGAATAGGGCCAAAAAACTGTGCAATAATACTTATAGGAAAAAAAAAGATAAACTGAAATAGATGTGCGATACAAACTTATTAATTGAAAACTCTACTCTACTATGTACATTTGAAAACTTTTGCTCTTCAAAAATAATGTTTAAGGTGAATCCTGTTGATTGGGATAGGTAAAACCTCTCCAATCAACTTTGAAAGCTGAAAAGAATTATGTTGCTTGCATTCAGTTATCACATAAGGGCCATCCCACATGGCATCAAACTTGGTATGCTTACTAGGTTTACTTTTAAGCTCATCCCACTTAAAAACAAGATCAACCTCATTGAACACTCTTGGTACTGATTTTCTATCAAAAGTATTTTATCATCTGAGCTTGATATATCTCTAAATTCTTGAGTGCTTCTTTTCTTACCTCCTCTAACTCCATCAGCTTTTCAAGTCTGGTTTCCATAGGCTCCTCTTCTAACATTTCCAACTCTTTGATCAAATTCAAGGTTGGAAATTCAACTGAGATTGGAAGTCTTGCTTCTTTGCCATAAGTGAAGGCATATGGTGAATTATATGTAGCTCTTTTAGGAGTAATCCTATCAGCCCATAGGGCTAGCTTCAACTTGTCATGCCAAGTCCTTTGATTATCCTCAATCATCTTCTTAATGATCCTAATTAAGTTCTTATTGGTAGACTCTGCTTGTCCATTACCCTAAGGGTAATAATTGGACGAAGTATTCAGATATATATTATTCTTAATAGACCAGTCAAATACTTTCAAACCAACAAATGCCAATGCATTATCAAAAATAATGGAATCAGGAGTACCAAACCTTGCAACTAGATTATGATAGAAGTTTAGAACAACAATTTCATTAGCCTCCTTCAATGCCACAACTTTTGTCCACTTAGTAAAATAATTTTTTGTTGATAATATCCATTTGTGGCCTGTACTTGAAGGTGGATTAATAGGGCCAATAAAATCGAGGCCCACTTGCCAAAGGGTTGTTCTACCTAAATTGGGTGTAATGGCAAGGATGCAATCCTTTGATTTCCTACAAATAATGAAAATTTATTGCATTTTATTACCCAAGCATGTGCATCCTTAAACAAATCAGGCAAGTAATACCCAACTCTCATGATCTTTAGAGTTGTAGTTCTTGGTGTAAAATATCCTCCAGAAGGCCCATCATGAAATCCTTTCAAAATTTTATCAATTTGATATGGTTCAATATGCCTAAGAAAAACCCCATGAAAGTCCCTCTTATATAAAACTTCATCTATAATAGCATAAGGGATGGCTTGAAGTCTAAAATACCTTTTTTTTTCTCTTTCCAAACCTTTAGGACAATCACCAGTGTGAAGGTAATGCATCATTTCTTGAATCCAGTTGGAGGAGGGAGCTGGAACAACAATTTGTTCCTCATTGTTGAGCACTACCACAACTTGCTCATCAAGTTCTTTGTTGTATTCTTCATTTCCAGCAAGCTTCTCATATAAACCTTTGCCTCTAACAAGCTTTGTAACCTTTATACTAACATCATATTCCATTAACTTAGTTATCCAACCTACTCTCTTACCATTGATATATTTGCTAAGCAAGAAATCCTTAACTGTAGGATGGGAAACCAACTATTGAATCTTATTGTTAGAAAACATATATACCTAATTTTTTAAGGCTTCTAACTACAACTAGAATGTTCTTCTCAACAAAATAATATCTCACCTCATAATATTGCAAAACTTGGCTAAAGAAATCCATAGGCTGATCTAATCTTTCTTCATTCTGATGACAAAGTATAGCTGAAATAGTATCAACACTCTCAAATTCATAAAATATAAAATCTTTAGCAAAATTGGGTTTATGAGTGTTGGGGCTGCTGCAAGGGCCTCCTTAATCTCTTTAAAACTCCTCTTACCTACCTTAGTCCAGCTAAAGGGAATATTCTTTTTAAGCATTAAAGTAAGGGGCTTTAAGAGAGCTGCGATGTTTGGAATGAACCTTCTCACAAAATTGCTGCTACCTAGAAATATTTGCAAGCTTTTATTATGTGATGGTAGGGGTAAAGCTAGAATAGTCGTGATCCTTTCTAGATCTATTAAAATACCATGTTTGGAAACTACATGTCCAAAGAAGCTTACCGTCATGGACAAACAAAATGCTCTTTCTAGGGTGAAGTGGAACCCCATATTCTTTGCATTTCTCAAAGATATGTCTTAAATGATCAAAAAAACTATTAGCATTCTTTGAAAAATTGTAATGTCATCTAAATAAACAAGTACAAAATTGTTTATGAGGCCTTGGAAATCCATGTCTATAGCTCTTTGAAAGGTTGCCCCTGCATTGGACAATCCAAAGGGAATCTTGTTATAAGCCATAATACCCCATTTGGTAGTAAAGTTAGTTTTGAATTGGTCTTCCTCTTTTACTAAAATTTGGTTCTACCTTGAATAACCATCCAACAATGAAAACTTGTCAAAACTTGAAACAACTTGTAAAATATGCTCCATTGAGGGCAACATATAATGATCCTTGAGAGAGGCTCTATTTAGATCACAAAAATCAACACATAGACTAATCTCACCATTATTTTTCCTAATAGGTACCAAGTTAGAAACCCAAGATGTATGCTTAATTGGAAAACTACTATTACCTTTGATCAGCTTGTTTAACTCTATTTTCATAATATGTTCTAGCTTGGGATTTAAAGGCCCCTGCCTTTGTCTCACTTGGTTTTGCTTTGGGTTCCATATCAATAGTGTGTTGAGCTAACTCAAGGTTAAAACCCTTCAAATCTCCATACTCCCAAGAAAAAATATCATTAAACTCCTAGAAAAGTAAAATAAAAGCATGTTGCTCTTCCTTAGTACATACCTTGCCAAGTTTTAGAAGCTTGTCTCTGAAAATATCTATGGGCTCATAGTGCTCTTGTTTCACTGACATGTTGGCTTTATCCTTTGTAACTTGATCATCAGTATTAAAAATTGATTCTAAGGTTACTAAACCTTTAGGCAGCTTATTTGATTTCAACTGTAAAATCTAGTTATCATACTGTTGCTGCCATTTTTGCTTGTCTTCAACTGCAAACTCAACTTCTTCCATCATAAATTTTATAATCTGCTCATCACTTTCAAAAACCTATCAATTTGTCTTGTTATTTGGAAGTGATGGCCTCAATATCACCTTCACATACTGCCATACCTCAAAATTATGCACATCAGTTGGAATATCAAATTGAGAACCTAAGGTAGCCAACCTATTTGCTTCTTTATTTTGGTTTTTAGGAATGAACAACAGATTGAAAGCATCAAATTACTCAATTAAATACCAAACTCTATGTTTATAAATCTTAAGAAAATAATTCGTTGTCACATTCAAATTTCTTACTTGATTTGATACCAATTCTCTATCACCAAAAACTTGCAATCATTTGATACCTTTCTTTCTAGCCCATTCTAGGCCATGAATGAGTGCCTCATATTCTGCAATGTTATTTGAACAACTAAAAGAAAAATGAAAAGGTGAATAATACCTCTCACCACTTGGGGAAACTAGCATAACACCTCCACCAACACCCACCTTGCTTCTTGAGCCATCAAAATACAACTTCCAAAGTTAATTGACCTATTGTTCAGGCTGTTATGTTTCCTCCTTAACCATATTTGGGATAGTTGCATCATGTTCATGAATCATATAAGTTCCTATTCCTACCTCATCCATGTGATTGAAATGGTAATTTTTTTATTCTCAACTTCCCACTCATCTAAATTTATATCAGGTATGCCTTCAATAGGTGTGTTGGGGTCTAGGATCATGGATTGATCATCTTGCTCATGGATAGCTAGGTTTGCATTTATGGAACTAGGTACATATGGCTCTATGTGATCCTTGGCTTGGGGTTTTGATTTTATGGTCACCTTAGTGCCATGTCTTTTTTTGAAAAACATATGAGACCAATTTGATGATAAATACCCTACCAAATTTGCAGTAAAATCCATAGAGAGGCATAAGCCAAAGAAGGGTGGTAGATCTATAACATGGATATCTTATGGGATTGATAAATTTAGACAAGCATGTAAGGTAAGAGGCATATTTTTAATCACCCCAATTGATTGTATAGTTGTACCATCTAATTGAAACACTCCCTTTGAGAGAGGCTCATATGTCAATCCTAGTTTATCCACTAATTGCTTTGGCATAACAGAGATGCTTGCACCTGAGTCAATCATACAATTGTGTACTAAGTACTATCCTATAATCAGTTTGACACAAAATGGGGGTGGTTTAGGCTCTTGGGTTGACTGCTCATTCTTGGTTTGAGGGTTGTTTGTTAGCACAACTTTGCACTGCTCTTTACTAGATTCATCATAAACTGAAATTTTAGCTAAAACATCTTGTAATAAATCTTTTTTCCTAGGAACATGTAAAAAATCCAGCATCGACAAACTAACAGTAGTTTTCTTCATGTGTTCAATAATATTAAATGCAGTAGTACTAACCTTTTGTTGTCCCTTTGAAACAAAAATATCAATTTGGGATTGAATAAACTGTGATTGGACTTTTGGTTGTTCTTTGCTAGCGAATGCTTGACCCCTTGTTAGAATATGAACATTTGGGAAGATGAGGGCCTAGCCTGACCTTGTTGAGATGTAGAAGTTTTATTTTTTTCCTTATCTACTTGTTGTTCTAAATCAACAACCCTTTTCTTTGACCTCGTATTGGCTGCAATAGAGGCGTAAGACTAATTTTTCCCTTGTGGTTGATTCACTCCACATAAATCACTACATTTCCAATTCATTAAGGAAACATCAGGAGTACCTTGCTCATTTTGAGAACCTTGTTGTTTATGACTTTCTCTAGTCACATTCTGTTGGACAACAACATGATTCTACGCCATAAGTGTGTGATTCATCATTCCATTGAGACAAGTAGACTGATTGTGTGGTTGATTGCATGGAAAACACCAATCAAAATCTTGAACTAAGTTTTTCTAGATAGGTACTAGCTCTTTTGAAACACTAGGAATGGTGGGATTATATGGCTAAAAAGGTCTAGGATTATAATATTTTTTGTGACTAAAAATTAGCTTGATGAGGTGGCCTATTAGGCCGATATGGTGCTTGATATGATCTTGGATTTTGGCCTACCTGATTCTTGATATTCACTAAATCATTACCAATAGTTTTTAATAGGTTTATGATATTTTGAATCTCTCGCGATTGAGCTGGAGAAGCACTATTCTAAGTAGATTCTTGATAGACTAAGGCTAGAACAATAGGTAGTAGAGAAATAGGAGGAATTTTGATAGGCATTAGAGGCTGAATATCAGGAAATATAGGCATTGGAAGCCTAGGTGCAATTTTTCCAGCTTGAATAATGCTATTCTCAGCTCTAATGGTAACATCAAATGCCCTAGGTAAAGACACACCACTCATTGACTGAATCATTACTGTAATATCACTATTGAGAGATTTTAAAATAATATAAAAATGCATGACCAATAGAAATTCTTACTGTAGCAAGAATTCTATTCCAAGTCTTTTGGAATCGAAAATTGAAATCCATCACCTGTTCTTGTGGGGCTCTCTTGATAGTTGTCATTTGCTTAACTAGGTATAGATGATCATATTTATCTTGAATCTACCTATTAAATTTATCTCCTAAGTCATTCCATGTTGCAATAGAATTAACATCCAACCCCCTGAACCACTGGAGTTCCTTACCCTTCAATGAAGCAGCTAGGAGTCTGATTGCAACATTCTCTTTAGTAATATGATGAACCCCACATAGTGAAGCCACATCTCTTATGTGTTCTATAGGTGTAGTTTGATCTTCACCAATAAAAATAGGTAAAATCTTGAGTGCACCCACTAGAATATCATTGTTCTGCACCAAATTCAATGGGCTACCCCCATTAAATGGCACAAAAGAAAAATCTCTCGCCATTGGTGCTACTGGCACTTATAAATTTGGTATTTGTAGATTAGGTACTAGGATTGCTGGAAAAGACTTACATGTCTATAGTTTAGAGGTGTAGAGTGTGATATTGGCATGGTGGTTCTCCTTCTTGTTGTCCTGGCTCTTCTTCTTGGTGGTGACAACTAAAAATAGTCAAAGGGATCTGCACTTGTCCTTGTTTGTATCTTTTTCATGTGTTGTCTGGTACTAAATCTGCATAAAAAACCAATGAACGAAGTCACCAAGTATGAATTTTTACCTCAAAAGGCTGGAAATACTATTGCTCATACCAAAATAGTAATAAAAAGGATCTTGGTGTGGACTGAAAATTAGTTTGGAGTCCCACCGGGCATGCCAAAAACTATTAACACAAAGGATTGCACCTTGATGCTAAGCTTGGAGGCTCAACAATCCTGTGTAACATTGAAACACCTTTGATCCTATGGGTTGCTCATAGCGAAGGTGAATCTCTAGATTATGGGTTGTTTCCCCTTTAGATTTCATAGAAACTAATTGAATTGATGGGAAAAAGGAAGAAGGGTGCTTTGAAAATGTAAATTAATTTTTGGGAGGTGATACACCAATCTTTTGACTTAAACTTCAATCTGACACAAACATTCTCTAATACACCTATTCTCACAATCAAAATTGATCAAATTCATCACATAATTAATTCACAAAAAGGCTTGATAAATTCTTGCACAAGTTGTAACCTGTAATAAATTGAAGTTGTATACTTGCATCCAATAAATGAGATAGAATTTGGAGGTTTTGAAGCAAAACACAAGAAATTCCTATCAAATCACTCAAAAAATAATAAGACACTTAAAATTAGATAGAAAAACTCTTGTTTGTATTAGAATATGGAAGGAATCTCTACAAAACATAACAATAAACTGCTAGAAAATAAACTATTGTTGTTGTATATAAAAGTGAAAATGAATTTTGAGTTACAAGTCAAATCTCCTCTTTGCAGAATGCAAAGGAAAATAGGCCAGAACTAAAGGAAAAATCCTAAGATTTTCTCTTTTAATACAAAACTAGTCTCAAAGTGCCAAGAGGTGGCACTTGCAGTTAACTGTACCTAAAAATATCTCCTCCAAAGTGATTTACAAGAAAAGAAGAAAATCCCCAAAAAGGGGGCCCAAAACTGCTCCAAAATGAGCTAAAATAGCTCAAAACTCCTTCTCTCAATCAGTTTAACCAAAGAGGACTCCAAAAACAATTCAGTTTGTTGAAAAACACATGCCCATAACCAAGATCACATGTTAGATATCAATAGTTCCATCATCATAACAATGCTTGAGATAAGTTAGGACAATGAACCACTCAATGATCTAATAAATAAGAATAAGTAGGGGTACTCTTGAACAAAAATGTATGGTCACCAAGGGTCATCCCAAGCTAATGTAGCAACATAGTACCATACCTTCATTAATTTTCCCACTCCATTACTTAACTCCACACGTGTTGAGGTAATCAACTCCAAGATTGGCCATCAACATACAACTATCACTTCAATATACTTACAACTATTCACATAATCCAATATTGGATACTCAGTATCACAAGACCATGGATACAAAAATCATATATAGGATGTTCACAACAAAAAAAATGTACACTTGTAATAAGATAAATAGTGACAAAGGAATAAAAAACACAATTTTTTTTTCTTGTTCATTACTTAGTGTTTAAAATGACTTTCATATTCATAACTATGCAATATGATTGTCACAAGTTTTCTAAATAAATGGAATACAACCATAATAATACACTCAAAAGCAATACATTGCAATTAAACAAGATGACTAGCGCCTTAGTATTTACATACTATGCCATAATTAAATCAAAGCATCACAACACAACAAAAAACATTGAGTGCTCTATTTTCCAACACCATATTAATAATACACCAAATTATGGTAAATATACTCATTTAATAACATGATTAATTAAATAGTGGCATACAATAAGAAGAATATAGTTGGGGACTTAAGTCTTTATCCTAACATCATATCATAATATCCATGTGATGGTATACATGATTTCCAATAAGATCCACACATGATAAAAACTATAAAATCAAGCATTCACATCATGGAAGAGCATACTCAAATGGTCAACACCCAAATCACAATCATGATGACATCATACATATTTAGAAACACAATTGAGGGCTCCCATCATACCTAACAAGAAACTCCTTTAATGCAAATAATTCTCTTACATTCCAACATATGTGCTATATAAAATGATAAATATAGATAAGGTTACAAGAAACATGATTAACTATTGCTATCATTTCAAAAACACATTATTTTTTATAAATACTATATGATTTGGTCTCTTCTTTCTCAAGTTTCTATATGTTTCATTCATAGAGAGTATAAAATGTTTCACTCAATACATAACTAATATAAACAAATCCATGTTTTTAGGATAAGTTCAATAATAGCACTCAAAATATCAAGAAGTTTCATCACACACATGGGATAAAAATAAAAATAAATAAATAAGGATCTTACCATCTCCCACAAACGGTATAATTCAACACACATCCACATGTAGAAGATACCAAGGAACAACTACAAGATGCACACATAATAATATGGCTGATGAAACCTAACACAAATGCACAACCTATATCTTCCAATGTTGTATCATGGGCTCTAATACCAAATGTAATTCACATAGCATTAATGGTAAAAAAATGGATGATTTTTTTCATGGTGTAAATGCAACATCAACAAGTCATTTGCATTCCTACACACTTTATATGACATGACACAATAAAAAATTCTCAAGGAACATAATGCTAGTACACAAAGTGTTGACATTCAAGTTTTGATTTTCATACAACCTTGTATCAACATGGGAAATCTTATAAATGTACAACCTGCATTGCAAGAGAACCTTTATAGTTTTAGAAGCTAGTTTGTTGTATATTTTTTAATAGATTTTTTCATCTATAAGGGGAAAAGGGAAGAAATTACTTAGGAAATTCATTGAAATATTTATTAACATCAAAATTTGCACATATTTCATTTATCTTAAGAAAATAATTTTAAGACAAAATGACATGATCATGCATGATTTCAATATCAAAAAATATAAAAAGTTAAGAAAAAATCTAAGGAAATTAACACAAATTGCATGGATGAATACTAGTAGTATCACATTAGAATACACAAATAGGAAAAACCAAGATATATATATATAAGTAAGTTTTCTTATATAGAAAATGTAAAGGGACAACTAGAATGGTTAGAAATAGTTCAATTAATTTAATCTAAAAGGAATAATCTACTACTTTGAAGGTGTGAATATAAAAAAAATATTATTCTACAAATACTACTAGGTAATCCCCCTTTCTATCTCTTATTTTATTTACAATGAGGGATGCATTGACTTAAATAGAGAAATATAACCCCTCGAATCTAGTTTCCATAAATAATACCTCTAATGGAAGTGATTTGATAGATTTCAAAAATTATGATCAAAATTGGCAAGGAAACATGTAGGGCATGGAGAAATCCCCATGAAATTCACATGTTTTGGTGCTTGGTGCAATTTGAAATCCTTCTGATAGTTAAAGTATGTAGTCATATTGAAATAATGATGGGTTTTGTTTCAATATTTATCTCTGATAGTTGTTTGGGATGATTATCTAGACTACTATAGTTATGGAACCTTAGCACTATAGATATTTCCTACTGAAAGATATGCTAAGTATTGTGTTCTAGATGTAGGCCCAAACATTATTTTTTTAGATAAAAGGCATTAAGCTTGAAATATTATTAATAATAGAAAATTATAAAAGTTACATGAAATTAGCATATTAGATTACAAAATAGAGTTGGCCTAGGGGACAAAATAAAATTCCCCATAAACCAACTTCTTTTTACATGAGGGCTAAAACAAAAGCCTCATAAAATAAAAAGAAAGAAAAAACATAGAAACAACCTATTTTCACCCCACATCAAGGGAAACATCAAGCACCACTATCCATTGGAAGCCAACCATGGGATCTAGATTATTCACTTTCTTCATGAAATTGCAGCCCAAGCATGTTGAAGCTCTATGTTACACCAATGTCACTGTGCAAAATTTTCCAAGGAATGGGAGCCATTCCCCCTCTACAACCCATCGCATGCACTCTGGATATCCCTTGGTCTCGGGACACCAACCCCAATCCTTGCCACACCCAAAGTTTCCTATAGGGTGCCAAGGATGTGCTTTTCAAATAGTTTTAAATCTATCTCCCACACTAGCTCCTTCTTCTCACCTAAATCCAAGGGAGAGGCCACGAAGTAAGAATTAGTATCCTTTTTTACCTTGTAACACCCATCTTCCCTCAAGAAATCGGTGCCAAGGATCATCTTAACCTCTTTTAAGTCCCTTCTACTAGGGTGCTTCATTATCACCTTCAACAACTAGTATGATATGTCACCTACAAAATCCATTTGGTGACACAAGCTTGTGAGGCAGGTAGGAATTCCATTCTCAACAAGCTCACCAAGTAGCTATGAGAAAGAATGGCAAGGATGTCACCCCTCTGCTTTACATTATCAAGCCACATCATCTTCCCATGCTTCATGCAAGAGGAAATTATCACCAAATTTGTTCCCTGGTAGGAGTATTGAGGGTGCTCTAAGGATATTTATATTCATTCATGCAACACTTTCCAACTCAACAGTAAAGTGCACTGCAGCCACCTTGCCATACATGGTTGATTCATAAATCATTTATCTAGCTGGTGAGGTGTGTGTTGTATCACATCCAAAAATATTGTCAAACAAAACTTTCTAGTTGGTGGTGGCATTAGTTAATACATGTTACATCAACCAAAGTGCAAGAAATATGCCAACTTTTTCCTTTAAATGGTAAGTGCATAGGCCAATGACATCACTTCCACTTGTCAAGCTCACACAACTTAAAGCAACCAATGCTTAGGTAAGGCACCTGAAAAAGAAATCTGGTGCCATGTCTTTTTGTGTTGAGATGACTAAAGCATTGTCTAAGTCTATCACCAACTTTAGTGGAGCTAAAATCCTACAAGCATCTGAGTAGGCCAAAAAATGAGCTTTTACACTTATAGCACTAATCATAGTGGACCCACCAAAGGACTCGACCAATCACACACTATCAATTACTTACAACACTTAGGAGCTTCTTTGGTTTGTGCCAGCTTGACACATGGCTTGATGTGGGAGCAACCCCTTTTTTAGTGGCACACAAAGCCACCACATGGAAACTATAAGGAATTTTAGGCAAGATAATAGAAGCAAAAATAATAATAAAATAATATAATTCGAGCTTCCTTATCATTTTCATTCAAATACAATACATATTTATAGGAGTTTAATTCCTAAATTATAGGAAACTCATAAACAAATTATCTAAATATATTTGAGTTGTTTTAACAACTCAAACTAAATGTACCTATATAACAAACTTAATAAATAATCACAACTATATTATATACGTGATTTGTGTTAACAACTCACATTATGTGAACACTAACAACATATTTTCCAACACCTCCCCTTAGTGTGAACATGGTACGAACTCACACCCTTCATCTACAGTACGCTCATCCTTGTGGCATGTCCAACTGACTCATGACCTTGATCCAAAAGAAAGGTTCTCTCCTTCCATGGTTTTAAATAGGCTTACCACAAACCTTGATGTGAATAGGAACCTCCACCATCTGTCCACCTCGTGTGGTTTTCTGGATCCTCCCACGAACCCTTTCAAGATCCATGAACTACATTATACTGGTGCTTTTGTTCGCCGCAATGCTTATACATCAGTGAAGTTATATAAAAATAAACATACATATCACAAATCTGAAAAACCCATACTAGGAAAGGTTTCACATTACATTTCATAAGAACACAATGTTTGCAATTGTAGTCACTGTTATCAATCATTGCCACTCGATCTTGAACAACATAGACAACCGCCACTGCCACTGGAAGTTGCCCTTGACTTTAGTCATTTTGGCATGAAATGGGAATAGAACATTGATTATTATTCCCCCCACAATGTGAAATTCCATTTATTCACACAAACAAGAATACTAAAAAGCAAATCATATCAGGTTGCATACTACTGTCTTGATCTTGTTGTCTAGATCTTGCTACACATGATCACCATTGCCAATGAACATATTCAATGGCCGATCATCTTCCAATGAAGTACGACAATCAGAG
This sequence comes from Sequoiadendron giganteum, assembly GCA_007115665.2. NCBI lineage: Eukaryota > Viridiplantae > Streptophyta > Pinopsida > Cupressales > Cupressaceae > Sequoiadendron > Sequoiadendron giganteum. The sequence goes on from CM021104.1 coordinate 387,590,964, forward strand.
GATCATTGCAGTTAGAGGATCTTTGTAGTTATCTGCCATCCTATACAATTTCTCTTCCAACATTCACCACACAAAGCAACAGGAACACTGCAAACAGGTACACACCACACTTCACACAAAAAGAAAAATGCCACCATAGCTCTATGTGACCCCATCGTTGGTGACTGACGAGAAGTTTCTTATTGACCTATAACCTCCATTTCCTCCTACCTCCAATCAAGTTTTCTACTTAAGAAATTGTAAAGAAAGAATATATACCCCCATAATATGAACTTTTTACAAGTACCACTGATCATGTACTCTGATAACAATTGAGACAATTTTTTAGATTTTGAAAGACCAAAAATGATGACGCAACTACAACATAACTTTTATGACAGAAAATGATAAAATACCCTCGAAACCATGGACAACCCAAAAACATGCCTCTCGAAACACCAAAACACTACTCAAATATTGCATGTATGAAATAGTCAAATACACATGTACTGATCTGGAACCTTTTGCATTGGCTATTGGTGCATTCTTCCAAAGGATTGGCCACCAATCATCATAGAAATTACCATCGCACCTTTGTTGTTGTATTTCAGAAACTAAATGTATTAGAATTTGAAAATATATAAAATGTACCCTTAACACTTTTCGCAGCAGGCTTCTTGTTCAAGATTGAAATGTTGAAGCAATGATTAATAACCCGCTATCCAAAATAGCTCTCATAGCCGCACCCTGATTAATACTTCACTGCTATAATATTCAAGCCGACATTTTGTCTTTAGCGATGCCTTTCCTGTGCCTGTCCTTCGAATCAATCTTGTTGTGGCAACTGAACAGATGCAACGATGACATTAAATCAATTCCTTCCATCAACACTACAAATTCGAGTTAAGCTATCCACGGGAAGCTTCACGCCAAGATTAATAAATTTCATCCAATGCTATTGGCCAAATGTAAAGGGCTGACTCTTCATTAGATCCAAGAAGCCACGAAAAGAGCCTTCTTTTGCATGCAGCTTCTACAGAAACGTTGAAGCTTCTATTCCTGATTTCAATCGGTCTTCAACATGCCACAACTGAATAGGAAGATATCCGCCAATCCAATTATATTAAACGCCCAAGAACTCTACCAATATTATTACGGCACCTCTGCACATAACACTTATTCTAATTGCTATACAAAACTTATCGACAAAGCAAACTCCAAAACCCCACACTGTCAGCCATTTCACTATTCTTAAAAGCACTTCACAGGCGCATAGGGCTCATTAACGCTCTGATACCATATAAGAAATTTTAGGCAAGATAATAGAAGAAAAGTAATAATAAAACAATATAATACGAGCTTCCTTATCATTTTCATTCAAATACAATATATATTTATAGGAGTTTAAATTCCTAAATTATAGGAAACTCAAAAACAAATTATCTAAATATATTTGAGTTGTTTTAACAACTCAAACCAAACATATCTATATAACAAACTTAATAAATAATCACAACTATAATAGATACGTTAACAACTCATATTATGTGAACACTAACAACATATTTTCCAACAACATCTCATTTGCGCTAAAAACTTAAACCTTTGGGCTAGGCAAGAACTGTGCAATTTTTGACAAGCATCAAACTTAAACACAAAAGGCTCGCAGGTGGAAGCAAATGTCTAATAATGTGTCAAAAGACTTGGTCAATCTCGCACCAATACTTACTTGTAATACTTAGGAGCTTCTATGAGTTGTGCCAACTCGACACATGGTATTGATGTGGGAGCGAGCACTTGATATAACAAAAACATTGCTCACTTTTTAGAATAGCGCATGAAGCCACCATGTGGTGCTTCAACACATTACACTTTAAGCTTAATCCTCTAGTCTCAGCTTGAACTACACAACTTCAATAAATTTGAACTTAATTTGTAAGAGGGCCCACAAATGGAAGAAAATTCCCTACCAAGGGCCTGCACATATAGAAGATGAAGGTTGTAACACTTAGGAGCTTCTCTGAGCTAAGCCAACTCAACACATGGCATTGATGCAGGAGTGGGTGCTTTATATAACAAGAACATTGCTCACTTTTTATAGTGGCATGCAAAGCCACCATGTGGCACCTCGGTGCATTACACTTTAAGCTTAATCCTCCAAGCTCAACATGAACTATGCAACTTCGATAAATTCAAACTTAATCCAAAAAAGGGTTTGTGAAAGAAGCAAATGCCCTACCAAGGGCCTACACATTGGAAGATGGAGGTTGAATAAACTATTTAGTATTAGAAATTTTCATAATTACACATGATTACTACATACGAAAACTGATGGTGCTGGTAACCAGTACAACCCAAGATGTTTCATGTATGATGTTTGCACCGTGTTGAAGATAGCAATGGAAACCTGGGCATGAAAATTGCTAATGAAACTTAGCACCACGGGCCTTGCATAATGAAAACAAAAATATTAGATCATATCCCCTTTATGAGATGCAATTCATTGTTGGCCAGGCGCGCTAGGGTAGGATATTTAGCAAAGTCTATTTGGTTAATTTGTAGCACCACATCATTTAGGTCACAAGCCATATTCACCAGTATATCTTCTACTTTTTTACCCTCTCTATAGGAATAGGAGAGATAGAAAGAATCAAAATCTTGTAACATTTTGATGCCTTGGTTTAGAAAGGCACTTAACAACCAATCGAGTTTGTTTTCTTACATGCGTTAATTATGATCATAGAATCCCCTTTAATCCAACTATGTTTAATGCTTGCTACCTTTTCCAAATTCAAACTAGCAAGTAATGCTTGTACCTCACCCTGATTATTTATTTCATTTGTTAATTTTAGTGTGAGGGCAATAATAATCTTACCAGAATGTTCCTTAGTACACAACTTGCACTAGATGTATTCAAGTTCCCACAAGAGGCTTGGTTTTTGATATTCATGTTCCAGGGTTTGGTGGATGAATGAATTCCCATTGAGAATAAATTTTTACATCCTAATTTGAGAAGATTTTGTCGAACCCATTTGATTTATACACATTAGACATTATTAACTCAAAAAAAGATATTTTAATTTTGCAAATTACTTCTTCCACTATATGGTACTCCTTTTGAAATATTCTCATGTTCTATTCCCACCATAAGCACCAGATTAGCATTGAGGGGCTTGTTACCCAATTTGAGGAAATAAAGAGTGTTTATTCAAAATTGGCCATGAGGAAAACACTGCTAGTAGAGACTCTTGAAGAGGTGTGACCCAATTTAGTTTGTTTTGAAGCCATGACCAACATTGTTATGATAATTTTCAAGTTAATATAAGATGGTCTACATCCTCTTGTTTTTGGCCTCACAATACATAGTTAAAGGGGACATATATTACTAGTTTGACCAATCTCTCAAAGGTAAGGATGTGTTTTTTATTGCAAGCCATGCAAACGATCCGACTTTTGGAAGAATTGTAGAGTTTCAACATAGTTTGTGGGGCTAGTTTGTTATTTCAATGTTCCCTTGTTGGATGATTGATGAATAGCCTAGGATGAATTTATAACTGCCTAACTTGGAAGGAGCCCAAATGAGCTTTTCAAGATCCCTGGAGAAAAATATTGTCTCTATTGTAAAATTTTTGACTACTGATACTTTTAGTTTGTTGGGAAGCTACAACTAGTGAAGTTTTTCCATTTTGTATTTGAGAGAAGGTTATCTTCTAGCTTAATATATCTTTTAATTTTACACACCAATGGTGCTTTAAGTATACTCTTGCTTCTTCTAATCCTTCAATTTTGGACAGGGGTGGAAAGCCATTCCAAGAGTCATCCCAGAACAATTATTTTTTGTCATTACTTATGGACCAAGTTAAATGTGGAATGATGAATTCTCTGTAGGTTATGATAAAGTTCCACATTTTAGAGCCCTCTGGTGGGTTTTCCATTGTAAAATTCATTTAGGAATTGGGAGTTCATATATTTTCTTTATATGATTTTGGCCCACTTAAAAAATGGTTTGGAAAAAATATTCCATGCTAGCTTGGATCCCAAAGCCAAATTCCTTACCTCTAGATTGTGTAAACCAGCGCCTCCATATTTTTTATCTTCATATAGTTTGTTCCATGAGACTAGTGGGATTTTACACTTTTTCTTGTTATCAATCTTCCCATGCTAGAGGAATTTTATGATGCTTTTCTCTAAATTCATTTGTACTACATTTGGTAGCTTAAGGACCAACATAACATATTGGGAATAGCTGAAACAATTGCTTTGGTTAATGTGAGATTACCTACCTTTGTTAGCCATATTACCTTCTAGGATGCTATTCTATTTTGAATTTGAGATAACAATTTATTCCATAACTTGAGCTTTTTTGGCCCTAAAAAGAATGGGATTCCAAAATGTTAGCTTGACAACTCATCATATTTAAAATCAAGAATGGATAAGATGCATGCTAGAACCATTGGGGAGGTGTTAAGAAAGAATATGCTTGAGTTTTTTCTTCTTCTTTTTGCCATGATGCGTTGCAATAATCCTCAAAAACAAATTGATACCTCTTGCTTCTTGAATAGTATATTTTCCAAATAAAAGTGTATTGTCTACAAATAGTGAATGAGTCATGTTGATTTTTGAATTTGAAATATTTATTCCCCATCATACACCTTGAGCATGTGCCTGTTCTATTGCCCAACTTAGAGATTATGTCATTAAAATGAAAAGGAAAGGTGATAAAGGATTACCTTTCCTAACACCTTGTGAAGAATTGAAAAAAGCCAATTAGACTGCCATTTGCCAAGACTGGGAACTTGGTCTACAATATAAATGAGCTAATCCAACGACACCATTTATGAGAAAAGCTGAGTTTTTGTAGCAATTTTAAGAGAAAATATCAATTTAGTCTATCATAGGCCTTAAACGTGTCAAACTTGATAATCATTGTTGGGATTTTGTCATCCTTAATATAGGGCAAAGTTTCATGATCTATTAAGTCTCCTTCAACTACATCCTTTCCTAGAAAAAACCACCTTGTTCATCCATGATGATTCTTGGAATGATCTTGGTGAGTCTTGTAGTGATTTATTTGGAAAAGATTTTGTAGATGGTGTTGCACAATGATATGGGTCTAAAATCAACAAAGTTGGAGGGGTTTTATGTTTTAGGAATTAGCACTATAAAGGTATTATTTTGTTCCTTTAAAATATTGTCATTTCTTCTTGATTCCTCTAAAAATAGCAGAATTTAACTCCCCATAAACTCCCAACCTTTTTGGAAGAAAATGGTAGTAAACCCATCCAGGCTTGGAGATTTATATAGTGACATAGAAAAAAATTCTTTTACTTCTTTTAGTGTAAATGGTTTTAGCAAGAGCTCATTTTCTTCTTCAAAAATCGACAAAGGAATATGTTGGATGAATTACTCTGAGATGTTATTGCGTACTTGGGTGGATTGATGGTCTATTGCACTCAATAAGTTTGAAAAGAAGTGGAACACTTCTTGGTTGATTAGATTTTTTCCTTCAAATTATTTCTTGAGGGGGAGTTGATGTTGAATATAGTATTCATTTGTTGTCTAGTTTTTTTATGATAGATGAAAGAATTTAGTGTTTTTGTCCCCTTCTTTGAGTCATATCTCTTTGGATTTCTATCGCCAGTATATTTCTTCCATCGACAATTTTTTATTTTATTCCAATTGTAATTTTTCCTACAAGTTAAAAGAGGCATTGTTCATTCCACACCTTATGATTTGGTCATTGATCTCACCAAGTTGGGATTGTAGTTCTATTTTTTGTAAAAAACAATATTTTTGAAATGGTGTTCATTCCAAGCTCTGATTTGTTGTTTTATGTAGATTAATTTATTTTCTAGTTGAAACATTTTGGAACTAGCAATAAAAGGCACATTTTCCCACCAACTCTTGAGTTGAGGTAGGAAATGAGGGTCTCTAAACAACATTTCCTAGAACTTAAAGGATGATTTTGGATGAGGTGTTTGTGAAGCTAAGACCAATTGTATAGGAAAGTGGTTTGAGTCCGAGAATGCAAGGATAGATGAATCAAGAGGAGCTATTTTTGTAGACCATTTTGTAGAGATTAGAAATCTATCTAACATTTATGTAATTAAGTAGAAACATTTTCACCTATTTGTCCATGTGAATATGCCATTTTGAGGAGGGAAACCTAATAGAACATTCTCTAAAATAAAGTCCTTGAAATCTTCCAAGACCTTAGGGAGGATTATGCCCCCTTTTTTCATTATGGTGCAAGATTTCATTGAAGTCTCCCCCATAAGAAATATTTTCCTCTTTTAGATTTGATAAAACTGGGGATATGGTATCCCAAAGGATCATTTTCCCGACTATTGATGTGGGAGCATAAACATTAAACAGCCAAAAACATAGGTCAAAGGAATTTACCTTTATGAGCATCCAATGTTGCATTGAAAGAATTATTTCAACATTAGTATTTCTGACATTCCATAGAACAAATAAGCCTCTTAAAGATCCTTGAGATATAGAGTGAAAAAAATTCCATTTATTCCATTTGTTGAGTACTTCTTGTGCTTTATCATTAGTGAATTTTGTTTCCTTTGCTAGAGTCTAGTTGATGTTTTATCAAGCATCTTTTGTTAGGGGCATTCAAGCCCCTAACTTTCCATGATAGGACTCTCATTGTCCTCGAGGAGAGCAACAAGCCCTCCTTGGTTTGAGATTTTTATCCAATGTAGCTTGGATACCAGCAACTATTCATCCTGGGTTTTTTACTTTTGGGGGGGTTTCCTTTGGCTAGGGGTGTTACAATTGACGCCTGAGACAATGTTCCTTTTGTTAATGCAACAAAGATGTTCTAAGAAAAATAATATTTTAGATTCTTATTTAATGCTTCCTCTACCATTTAAACAAATAATTTTGATCCTTCTTGTAGAACAATATGATTTACTATTTCAGTTATTTGTTCTTTTGTCATGATCTCATGGGTTTCTTGGAAACTTGTGTTTTTTTCCTTTGGCATGCCTTTTTCATGATTAATATCACCTAATATAGGTGTTTGATGCTGATACGGGGCTTGGAAAGGCCAATCTCTATTAGAGACATTTGTGAATCCATTAAGTGAATTATCCCTAACAAGTCTTCTGCATCAGACTTCACATCCTTGACCAATCCGTGAAGGATTTGTATGCTATTATTAATACTTGTTGGAGGGGTAACTTCTACAAACTAAGAATCCTACCCACCTTGTTTTTCTTTGTTTGAGGTAGGGATAGTCAATGGAAGTTTCATGAGTAGAGGAACTTGACAAATTGATCCATAACCAAAATTGTATATGCTTTGTTGTTGACCTATTTTTTGCAAATGCATCTCCTACGTATACCTATTTACCATTTGTTGTGTTAGCTTAAAAAGCTTTCAAAACTGTGTCTGAATCCAAAGAGGGGAAATGTTTAGCTGATTGTTGCTTCCTCTTTGTTGGGCCAATATTTGGATATGAACAAAAACTCCTGATGTGAAAAGGAATTATTCCCTACAAGTATTTAGGTTATCTTTTTGTTTGATTTTCCTATCAAAATGATGCACGTTTTTTTCCACCCAAACCCTTTATAGCTAGGGGGATGAGGATCATTAGGTGTTTGGAAATTACGGAGATCAAATTACTACTAGGGATTTTTTCTTGTCTTTTCCAAGATAGAGACTTGCATGAGAGGACCATGTGCTTCATAGTTTGATTCTAGATCCTCACAAATCAAGATTTTTGAGGGGCATTGTGAGGCTAGATGATCAAAGGAATGCCATGAGGAACAAAAATTAGCATTATTTTCTAGTTGAATTAGTTGTTTCAAGATTTCACACTTGAAGTGAAGTGGAAGAACTTTGGGGAATGGTTTTAAACATTTAGGAGAACAAAAATTTTGGTCAAATTATAGGAGTATTTGACAAAGTCCATATCAACTCTTTGGAAGATGCCAATGGAGTTACCTAAGGATTCTAGGATTTGAGGCTCCCTATATTTGAGAGGTAGATTTTTCATTTGAATCCAAAATGGTATATAATGAATCGATGTAGAGCTAGGGTTGAAGTGAGGGGACAAAGGTTGTAGGTATAGACCTTTCCCATTAAAAAACCATTATTTTTCTTTAATATATTTATTGCACTCTACTGAAGTTAAAAATAACAATAAAATAGCCCATTTCCTCATGGATGTAGAAAAAATTTCAGACTCCTAGCCACTAGTCATGAACCGATGATTCTAGAGTATCACTGAGAGGGATGCAGTTAAATATATTACTTATAACCATGTGAATTTTGAGGATAGACATAGAGGGAAGTAGCAGGTCTTCATAAATGTGCACTTTGTATTCTAGATGAGAAGACGATGATGGTAATGAAGAGTGTGAGAAATGATTTGGGAGTTAGGCTAATTTGGAAACCCCACTTTTTTGATGTCGAGTCATGTTGTTGGATGAACAATGAGGGAATTTTTTTCTACTTTGTGTTGGCTTTGACTAAAGGGTTTTGTTCTCAATGACAAGTTGTTGATGAATATTTGGCCAATGGTGCATCTTGTTGTCTCCTAATATTGTGCCCCTACTAAGTTGCAAACTTAACATATTGGAGAAACATGAGAACTTTTCTAAGGCTGTGGGTCACCTAAAGGATAAAATAACCTCTAGAGAAAGTTGGCTCTTATGGTACTCACCTAAAACTACCTCTTTTTGGGAAAAAGGGTAAGAAATTGCGTAAATTGAAAAAACTAAACTCCTAAACTAACATGTACAAAGGTAACTATACCTCAAAATAAATTTTGAGGTGTATCCCATTAATTGGGATAGGCAGTAACTCACCATCCATTTTTTACAACTAGAAAGAATTGTGTTGTTTGCACTCTATAATGATGAATGGGTCACTCCACATACTGCCAAACTCTGTGTGTTTTCCATGCCTGCTCTTTAGCTCATCCCATTTAAGCATAATGTATCCTTCTTTAAACACCCTTGGTTTTTCTTTCTTGTCAAAAACTTTCTTTACTTGGAGTTGGTGAAACTCCATGGTTTTCATGGCTTTATCTCTTGTTCTTTCCAACTCCATGAGTTGTGCATATCTAACTGCCATTGGATCTTCCTCTTCAAACGTTTCAAGTTAGCTAACAATATCTAGAGCTAGAAGCTCAATAGACAGGGGCAGCCTTGCCTCTTTCCCATATACCAGCATATAAGGGGAGTTTCCAATGGACCTCTTTGGAGTTATTCTATTTTCCCACAAGGAAGATTTCAACTTGGTGTGCCAAGTTCTTTGGTTATCCTCCATTATTCTCTTGATAATCTTAATCAAATTCTTGTTGGTCGATTCTGCCAAACCATTACCTTGAGGGTAATATTTTGATGATGTATTCAAGTGAATACCATTTTTGATAGCCCAATCACTCACCCTCATTCCAACAAAAGTTAAGGCATTATAAAAAATAGTTGACTTAGGCACACCAAATCTGATTATCAAATCATCATAAAAAATTAGAACACTTTCATTGGCTTCTTTTAAATCCACAACCTCAATCCATCCGGTAAAATATTCAATTGCAATGAGGACCCATCTATGACCTACAATAGAAGGTTGGTTAATAGGTCCTATAAAATCAATGCCCCACCTCATAAAAGTTTGTTCCATTTGTATAGGTTGTAAAGGCAAAGATGGCAGCCTCTCTTTGCCTACAAACATGGCACACTTAACACATTTTCTTTCCCAAGCATGGGAATCTTTGAAGAGGCTTGGCCAGTAATAACCAACCCTCATTATCTTACAAGTTGTGGTCCTTGGAGAAAAATGTCCACCACCTGTACCATCATGGAACTCATGGAGTATTTTATCAATCTGATTAGTATCTATGCACCTTAGTAATACTCCATTATAATCCTTTCTAAACAATATACCATTGACAAGAACATAAGGAATTGACTGTAACCTGAAGTACCTCCTTTTTTCTTTGTCCAAACCATGTGGACATTCACCAATCTGTAGAAAATGGACCATCTCTTGCATCCAACTTGCACCCCATGCAGGTGCAACAATATGAGGTTCATCATTTGTCACAAGGACAACAGTATAAAAGTAGTATACACTATTTTGATGAGTTACAACAATATGCAAGATGGTTTCTTAATTCTTGTTGGGTTTCTATTGACTCCATGCCCAATGGATGGCTTCAAGAATCTGGTCATGATGTTTAGCAAGAAAACATTTAGCAAATGCCGCCAAAAATGTTACCTAATTTTTCTTCTAGCTCATTCAGGCAGAGTTGAGTTTGTGTTTACAAATAAAAGATAAAAGGTATACATTCATTCTACTAAGTTATATTCATATGCATAGGAGTATTATCAAGTAAATTATAGTTTGTTATGCAAATGCTTACAAGAAGAATTGAAAATCAATAGATCTTTCTTTTAAAACTATCTTTTATTGATAATTACAAATGTATAGTATCCCACACAAGCCGTGGGATTAATTCTTCCACTGAAATATAAGAAATAAACTATACATTTGAAGAAGGAAAGTAAAAGCATATGAAGGGAATAGGGATCCTTCATTGCCTAAGTGACAAATCCCAAGGTTGAGTAGTTGCATCCTTGTTTCGACTCCTAAGTCCTCCAGAAGGTTTCTCCATTTCTCTAGAATTTTTGCAAGAGAGTAGAAAGGTTGTGTTAGAGCTCGGGGTCAATATTCACTTCATATGCATCAACAAATATATATTTTACACTCATAAATCATTGAAATGAGTTTTGTAGTATCACAAAGATCAGAGAAAGAGCATAGGATTATCATCAATATCCATCATATTTTGAGTTTCATTGGTTTTATCAAACATGTTTATTCACTGTGCAAGTATAGGTGAAATTATCATGACTGAAGTATCTCTATTTGATATTATAGCATGTGGAGTGAAATGGGCTCCCACAAGGGTTGAGCCCAACATGTTGTCCTCATGTTGTAAAGAGGGATGAGGGTGCAAAAGAATCACATTTACCAACTTGGAGTACATATATCATCACCTATGGTAGGGATTTTTCCTCACTATCATAAATGATAATATATTTGCTAAACTGGATCACAATAAAAGAGGAACAATCATGAAGTGAAGCCTTCACATGAGTGGCAGCCATATCATAGGAGACTTTCAAGAAGCAATGATCACCACTTGTTTTTAATGTTGAATAGCAAGCTAGTTTCACTTTTTGTATGTAATGATTATGATTTAGATGTGAAAGCATTGCAAAGAAATATTAACATCATGAGTGCATAGTCGAAAGACTATATCAAAGAAAAGGAGTCATTTAAATAAGCAACTATGATGAACTTTTTCTTTGTTCTTGTAGAACTCTTAGTTCTAGCTTCACAGATAGTAAATACAAGCATAATGTTGGGAAGTAGAACTTCAAGTACTAAAATAATGAGCTAAATAGTGTTAAAAGCATCATATCATGGACATAAGAAATAATATCATGCACAAGAACATGTAATGTTGAGTCAATATTGTTTTCAAATCAAGGAAAAAATAGAGGCGCAATGAAAACTCTTGAAGTTCTAAACTCAGAATGCAAGTATCCAAAAGCAGAAATCTTCATATATGGAAAAAATTAAGGAGCCATCATAGTAACCTTCATAAAATTATATGGACATGGTTCGATACTCAAACCCTCATAGTACCTTTAAGTGGAAATACAGTGTTATAGGTTGGCTATTCATGTCTTCTATATGTTGTAGTAATCATGTTCCACAAGATCTCTTATTCTTTCATAAGATAAAAGCATATCCATAAAAAATTTATGGAAGCTTGTCTATAACAAAGGAAATCATTTGTGAAGGATGAAATTGTGGACATTTTTTTCCATGGAAAAAGGTTTTCTAGAGAATACAGGTCTGTAGTATTGAAGATTTGTAATCATCAAAGGTATTGTATGTAGCAAGTAGAGTGAATAGTGGTTTTTTCAGCTAGTTGTTTCTACATAACGCCTGTGAGCCCAAGATGAATCCTTAAAAAATGAGGAAAACCATCTGTAAATGTAAATGGAACCTAGAACATTGTAAAAGAAGAGAAGGGGTCTGCTTTCAAATGGTGTGAAGCCACGACCTTCTAGAAGTAGAATACAAAAAATGAGAACCCTCAAGTACTGGCAAAGGAAATCATGAAAAATCTAGAAACAGAGCTATGTAGGCCGGGCATGATAAAGCCATAGAAGAAACTTTATTTTTTTCTCTCATCAATACAAGTAAATGAGGGTAAAAGATAGAAAGCCATGAAGTGTTTCCAGTAGCCAAAAATGCAAAAATATAAAGGGTTTCAAAGCCCTTGATTTTAGCAAATATTAAACCTAGAATGCTACAAAGCAAGGAAAAGCCATGACCCATAGAAAATACATAGAAATCAAACATTTTCACTATTTTTCCTGTATTGAAGAGATCCAAAACAATATTTTATCCACGGGTAATGATGGAAAAAGCATTATTATTTTTAGACAGAGACTTACCATGCTTCTAGTGAAGATATACTTTTCCAAAAAAAAGTCTCAGAGAGCTCTACACAACAAAACTCTAGACTTGCATGGTGGCATAGTAAGAGTGCAAAGTGAGAGATGAAAATGAATGATGCAAAATGCTTGCTTATGGGGTAAGTGCAGAAAGATGGGTCACAATTTTGTGGCCAATTTTTTTTAAAATTTTTGAAAGCTCATAACGCGAGCACGTTATAACGTGCTCGCGCTATGGCTTGGTGTGCCGAGCCTGAGGCTCGACCACAACGAGCCCATAGCACGAGCGCATTATAATGTGAGCACATTATAATATGAGTGTGTTATAACACACTCACGTTATGACCTATTAAAAGAAAAAAAAGAAAAATTGAATTTATTGTTGCCTGTCTGTTTTTTTCTTGCCCGTAGCCAAAACCCCAATATTCCATGCTCGTGTTTTAGGAGGAGGAATTTTGGAAAATTCTTCATCAACGGTTGTTGTTTCATTGCTAGGATGTCGCCACGTCGATGAGGAGGTATGAGAGGTAAGGATTATTTGTTTTTTGTTTTGAATTTGTTAGTTTTAGGTTGTTTTTGATTTTTTTTTTTTAATTTGTAGGAGATGTTAATCAACCTGCAAACCCTCCTCAAAATCCTGAACAAGCACAACAACAACAACAAGAGGAAAAAAATCCTCAACAAGCACAACAAGAAGAAGAACAACAAAATCCTCAAGTTAATCAACCACAACCTCAATATCCTCTACCAATCCCTCAACATCCTCTTGGCACTCATCAAAACTTAATGAGTGAAATTGAGAACAATAAAAAACAACTTGAGGATTTAATCAGGAGGTTGAACGATCCAAATGGTTCAATTGCAAAAATAATGACCCTAGCAGCTTCATTGAAAGAAATGTTAAAACATGTAGATTCAATTAGTAAACAATTAACTGGTTGGCAGGATAGGAGGCAGACAACCAGGGCTTATTACAAAGATAAATTATCATATAAAGCAGTAAAAGATTTAAAAATTATAAAAGGTGATTTGAGATCATTATTCACTAACCCATGCACAAATGAAAATATTAGCCTCAATGTGAAGAGGTTTTCTATTCATTAGTGCCACCACCTACAAATTAGGAACTTTTTGGGGGATAGGTGGTACATGGTTTTTGATTTTTCACCATGCAACAATTGTGAAGTCCCACAGTATTTCCTTAGGAAACTCTATTGTGAGTTCATCTTGAACAAAATCCCAAATTATTTTGATATGAGGGACTTCCATGGGAGAGGTGGGGGGCGGCACAAGATAGACCCAATGCACAACCAGATCCTATATGGCAAGGGAGATGACATCTCACTAGGCCACCTCATGAGAACATTGTTATCCCTTCCATTGTGAAGGAGAGTGTGAATGTAGAGACTTTGTTGGCCATCAACTCTTTGACCCAGAGTTTCATCCAGCATGCTAGCCCTATTCTACAATGCCATCCAGGGGAGTCTTCGAGTGGTGGGATTCGATCCCATTTGTGTCAATCTTGCAAGGCAACTTGTTCATATGACCCCACTGACACATAGGAGGCTGCTACACAGGACCCATCTACAACTATGGAGATGGAAAGGGTAGCTGACATTTTGCATGAGGCCTATGGCATTGATACTCAGGTAAAAGTTAGCATGTTCATTGAATTTAATTTATTAAATTTTGATTTTGAAATGCAAGATTAACTAATTTAGTTTTATGATTTTAATAAAATTGTAGGGTCGCACTGTTGATATTGGATACACCGGCCCTACACCTACTTATTTCTCCACTGCACCTACCATTGAGGTATGTAACTAGTAAACAATTATAAGTTTATTACATGTTAATAGCATTATTTTATGAATGGTATTTTAATATGTGATTTTGGATGTTGAATAGGCTAATATTGGAGGTTTCACAAGAACACCTCCTAGTGCCAGTGGATTTAGTCAAACCTTCACATAGGTAATAGAATAAAGAGTTTAACTAATGAATTGTACTTAATAGATTTGTGTACATAGTTTATATTCATATTGTTGATTGCGTTGCATTGCACATCTTTCAAACTCAAAGCATTACTTCACATTCCATAACTAATAACTAGATGTTGATAGATGAAAAAATTTCAACTACAATATAGTTGTTTAGAAAGTCAACATAAGCAATGATGCAATCACTTCACATAGCATAAGTAATAAGTAGGATCAACTTCCAATTGCATTTTCTTGTCATGGCATTCCATGAGGCCACTTTTTATTGAGGCATCTTTTCAAACAGTTCACTGCCTTGTCTATGCTATGGATGCTTGGAAGGAAGATATGAAAGAATAATAGTAAGAAATAACATAGACAAGGCAACGAGTTTTGTTGAAAAAAATCCTCAAAGAAATGCAGCCTCATGGTGATGTCCATCACCATGAGACCCAATTTCTTTGAGGCACTTTTTCAAACAGCTCACCACCTTTTCTATGCTACCACATGTTCCATACATGTGTACCAAAGAATTTTATCAAACAGTTCATTTCCTCACTGCTATGGCTAAAATATTAAAAAAGGTGCTTTCTAAAAAACTATGGATGCTTGGAAAAAATCTATCAAAGAATAATAGTAAGAAATAGCATAGACAAGGTAGTGAGTAGTTTGAAAAAATGCCTCAAAGAAATGTGGTCTCATGGTGATGGAATTCCATTCCATCACCATGAGACCACATTTCTTTGAGGCATTTCTTCAAAGAGCTCACCACCTTTTCTATGACACCACATTTTCCATACATGTGTACCAAAGCATTTTATCAAACTACTCACTTCCTTGTTGTTATGGCTAAAAGCCTAAAATAGGTGCTTTCCAACAAACTATGGATGGTTGGAAAAATTTCTATCAAAGCATAATAGTAAGCAATAATACCATAGAGAAGGCAATGAACCGTTTGAAAAAATGCTTGAAATAAATGTAGTCTTATGGTGATGGAATTCCATGCTGTGCATTTATTTGTAATGGCATTTCATCACCATGAGATCCCATTTCTTTGAGGCATTTTTTCAAATAGTTCACTGCCTTCTCTATGCCACCATAGTTATCGTACATGTCTATGAAAGCATTTTACCAAACGGTTCACTGGCTTGTAGCTATGGGTAAAAGCCTAAAAATGCATGCTTTCGAACAAGACATGGATAGGGAAAATAGTAAGCATGATATTCAGAAATATATAGTTTAATAAGTACTCAAATTTTGATACATTATAAGTCATGACATGGATCACTATTATAGTTTTCGTGATTGAATAACTTTTTTTATTTTCAGTTGTTGCAAGTGGAAATGCCTCTGAATATTGAGAGGGAAATGGAGATCGGTGTTTCATCTGCTATAGAATCCTTGATGGCTCTGACAAGGGAGGTATGAGGAAAATTACTAAATTTTTCAATTTATATTTATTTTTATAGATGTTAGTGAAAAATAAAACCATTATTGATTCGTAGTTTAATTTCTATTTGGATGGTTTATATAGGGCTTCAACACACCTCAACATGGGCATTTGAATATTTCCCTCATGGAGAGTGATCATCAGATGACGATAAGTGATTATTTTGTTAAATATATCATTTTTTTAGTGTAATTTCTATATGTTAATGTCTTTACTTCTTATTGTAACAGATAAGACTTGACCAAGAACTAAACCCTAGCAGGAGCACCAGGAGCACTCCTCAACCGCAACATAAATGAGTGATAGACGTATCGCCATCCAATCGACAAGCAAAGGGAAAGAGTTTATTTCGAGGGGATGGAGAGCGATGACTTATGATTCCAAAGCCCTTTTTTTGTATGCCTATATGACATTTTTGTACATATTTTGTATTGGATATATTTGACATTGTATGCCTATATGGAATTATCGTAAGCCTATATGGCTATTTTGTACCTATATTTTATACTTATATCGACATATATTGATGTATGCCTACATGGATATTTGGTTAATACAAATCTTTTTTATCAATGTTGTCCATATTTGCATTATAAATCCATGGTTCAATAGATATGAGTTACGTGTATTCAAGTGTACACTTTACAACTTATGTGTATACTTTGTGACTTATGTGTATTCCAATGTATACTTTGCAAATTACTTGTTTTCATGTGTATACCTTGTATTCATGCATATACTTTGTATTAATTTATGTATACTATGTTTTCATGTGTATACTTCAAGGCTAACGTGCTTTTGAGTACTTGTGCTTCCGTTATTCACGTGTACATGCTTGACTTATTCACACGTATACTTATTAATTAGTTACCATTACATTGATCATTGTTGTCCTTCATGATTTGTCTTGAATATTAATTGATTGATGCTAAACAACTTTATTAGTTGATGCTAAACAACTTCAATATTTCTAGGAATACTAGTAGAGTTACAAATTCCAAAATTACACCAATTGAAAAGAAAAGATTAACTGTAAATAAATGCACTAATTATTAACTTGATAATTGATTAATAATGAGTATAAAATATGTCAAGAGATGAGCCTTCTAGAATGGCAACTGCCAACTAGAAAATAGGCAAAGCATTCCCAATACTTTGAAAGTAACAATCCACCCAAAATTACAATGGGAGAGAAGTGATGCAAAGCAGGGAGGCCTTCAATTACCAATCACAAATTTAACTGATTTTAACAAGCCTTCAATCTCCAAAACCCTAACTAGGGTGATTCCCTTCACAACTTCACTATTTTCCTTGTACGTCTGTAGACCTAGTTTCTTAGACCTATATCACAACTCCACTGTCAAACCCATTAACCAATTATATACTCAGACACCCTTTAAGGCATACCAAAACATATCTCAAAAGATCATATAACTCTTTTGGAACAAATCCCTCAAACTGATGCTTCTATGTTGTCCCCTTGAGCCAAATAGGCCTAATTTACAAAGTAACTCTCCTCTAAACAATCTACCAACCCTAAATACCTATGGAAAATCATTTACCAGTCTATAAAACCACCAAATCTACAATGTTTAGCCAGTGAACCACTCACTAAGTCCTCTTTATACAAACCCTCATTTTTAGCAAGTTACAAAGGGGTTTATTGAAAATCCCACTTCCCAACTTCTTTACACTTCAAAAATACATCAAATATGCTTCAAATGGCCTACTCATGCTTAATCTATCACCAAAATTTTCTTCCCCAATATTTTACCTCACCTACCTACCTTTAACCATCAAATTTCACTCAAAACATTCAAATTTGACAACTAGGGCATCATGCCCAAACCCACAAATGACCTATCATGCTCCCAAAACCATTCAATCAACTAAATCCTACCATATTGGGCCCATTCCACTCAGCTACAGGAGTTATAGTCAGTGGAATGGGCCATAATCACATTTTTATGTCTTCAAAACCTTAAAATTGGAGTTTCAGACCTGCCTATAGGGAAAACTCAATAAGATTATACAACCCTAATGGAAACACTTCAAACTTGGTCAAAATGATAGATAGGACACTGAAAAAACAATTCAAATCAATTTGGAGTCACCATCAGGCCGTACAGGCCGTGCGACGAATTGCAAAACAAAATTTGCACCACTTTGCAACTTTACACTACTTGCATTTGACACTTTTTCCATCAAGTGAAAACTAGACGCCACGAGAAAATGACTTCAAGACAACAAAAAATGAGAGAGGTTATTATAGAAGGGCCCAATGCAATCAAACAAAGAGTTCATAAGCATTAGATTTTTTGAGTAATATCCCATCAAATATTACTTCCTTTTTGCACTTTGGACCCTTAAGGGATTGATTCGGTTGAACGTAGCTTGGAGTAATTCCATGTGTTTGGGTGTGAAAGAGGACCATTCCTAGCATAAAAATACCTATTCGGATGCATTGGAATACTCCTTTTGGTCACACGAGTTGCAAAACGAAAGTTGCACCACTTTGCAACTTTCAACTATTTGCATTTGACAAATTTTTCCCCAAATGAAAATTTTCCACCAAGAGAGGATATTATAGAGGGTCCCAACGCGACCCCATAGGATTAGATGAGAAGTTTCTAAGCATCATGATATCCGAGTAACACCATGCTAAAGTTTGCAACCATTTTGCACTTTGGACCCTTAAGGGATTGATCTGGTTGAACGTAGCTCAAAGTGATTCTGCGTGTTTGGGTGAGAAAGAGGACCATGCCTATCATAAACATACCTATTCAGATGCATTGGAACACTCTGTTTGGTCACATGAGTTGCAAAACGAAATTTTCACCACTTTGCAACTTTCAACTACTTGCATTTGACAACATTTTCCCCAAGTGAAAATTTTCCACCACGGGAAAATACCTCTAAGATATCAAAAATAGAGATAGGTTATTGTAGAGGGTCCCAATGCAATCCCATAGGATTAGACGTAAATTTTCTAAGCATCACGGTATCCGAGTAACACCATGCTGAAGTTTGTGGCCATTTTGCACTTTGGACCCTCAAGGGATCAATCCGGTTGAACATAGCTCAGAGCAATTTCACGTGTTTGGATGCAAAAGAAGATCATTCCTAGCGTAAAGATACCTATTCAAACATGTTGGAACACTTTGTTTGGTCACATGAGTTGCAGAATGAAAGTTTCACCACTTTGCAACTTTCAACTACTTCATTTGACAACTTTTTCCCCAAGTGAAAATTTGCCACCACAGGGAAATTCCTCTGAGATAGAGAAAACTGAGAGAGGTTATTGTAGAGGGGCTCAACTCAATCCCATAGGATTAGATGAGAAATTTCTAAGTGTCACGGTACATGAGTAACACCATATTGAAGTTTGCAACCATTTTGCACTTTGGACTCTTAAGGGATCGATCTGGTTGAACGTAGCTCAGAGTAATTCCACGTGTTTGGGTGCAAAAGAGGACCATTCCTAGCATAAAAATACCTATTCGGAAATTTTGAAACACTTCATTTGGTCATATGAGTTGGAGAACAAAAGTTGCACCACTTTGCAACTTTCAACTACTTGCATTTGATAACTTTTTTCCCAACCATGGGAAAATGCCTCTGAGATAGAAAAAATTGAGAGAGGTTATTGTAGAGGGGCCCAACATGATCCCATAAGATCAGATGAGAAGTTTCTAAGCATCATGGTATCTGAGTAACACCATGCTGAAGTTTGCATCCATTTTGCACTTTGGACCCTTAAGGGATCGATCCGGTTGAACGTAGCTTGGAGCGATTCTGTGTGTTTGGGTGCGAAAGAGGACCATTCATAGTGTAAAAATACCTATTCAAATGTGTTGGAACACTTTTTTTGGTCACTCAAGTTGCAGAACGAAAGTTGCACCACTTTGCAACTTTCAACTACTTGCATTTGACAACCTTTTCCCCAAGTGAATATTCCCCACCACGAGAAAATGCTTCTGAGATAGCAAAAACCGAGAGAGGTTATTGTAGAGGGGCCCAACATGATCCCATAGGATTAGACAAGAATTTTCTAAGAATCATGGTATCCGAGTAACACTATGCTAAAGTTTGCAGCCATTTTGCACTTTGGACCCTTAAGGGATCGATCTGGTTGAACGTAGCTCAGAGAGATTCCACGTGTTTGGGTGTAGAAGAGGACCATTTCTAGCATTAAAATACCCATTCGGATGCATTGTAACATTTCATTTGGTCACACGAGTTGGAGAATGAAAGTTGCACCACTTTGCAACTTTTAACTAATTGCATTTGACAACTTTTTCCCCAAGTGAAAATTCCCCACCACGGGAAAATGCCTCCAAGATAGCAAAAACCGAGAGAGGTTATTGTAGAGGGGCCCAACATGATCCCATAGGATTAGACGATAATTTTCTAAGCATCATGGTATCCGAGTAACACCATGTTGGAGTTTGCAGCCATTTTGCACTTTGGACCCTTAAGGGATCGATCCTATTGAACGTAGCTCGGAGCAATTCCGCGTGTTTGGGTGCGAAAGAGGACCATTCCTAGCGTAAAAATACCTATTCAGATGTGTTGGAACACTCCATTTGGTCACACAAGTTGCAGAATGAAAGTTGCACCACTTTGCAGCTTTACGTTGCTTATAATTGACACTTTTTTCATCAAGTCAAAATTGGACACCATGGAAAAATGCCTCTAAGATAACAAAAACTGAGAGAGGTTATTGTAGAGGTTCCCTACGTGATCTTTATGCCTTATAAAAAATTACTATAACCAACACGGTATCTGAGTAATAGGTCGTTGAAGATTGTTGCCCTTTTGCAATTTAGACTGTTAACGGATTACGTTGCTTGAATTACAAATGTTTGAGGGCAACAATAAATTTTTATAAAGAGCAAGGAGGAAATCAACCTAAAATCCCAATTCAAGTCTTTGGAAAAATCTTTGCAACCCTTTTAAACCTATCTCTCCAACTCCTCACAAATTCACTCAAATTCCCTTGTAGGTCTGCAGACCTAGTTTTTGTACCAAAAATCTTAGATCCAATCTCAAACCCAATAACCAATTGTATTTTTAGACACCCTTCAACATCTTACAAATCATATCTCCAAAGAAACATAGGTCACTTTGGACCAACTTCTCAAAAATCATGCAACTATGTTGTCCTAGACCTCAATTAGGCCACTTTAATAAATCATCACCCACTCAAATGACTTTCTAACCCTAAATCTTCATGGAAAATCACTTACCAGACTACAAAAATTCCAAATCCACAAATTTTGATCAAAGAATCATTTCCTATGACACCAAAATATGAAACCCTCACTTTATGCCATTCCAAAGGGGTTTATTGAAAAACATTGTTCCAGGCTTCTACATAGCCAACCAAGGCCTCAAACACCTTTATTTATGTCTGCACATTCTTGAAGGTTCATCAAAATTTTTTGCACCCAATATTTTCTATGACTTCCCTCTTCCAACCATCAAACTTCACTCAAAATACACAGTTTGACAATTAGGGCATCATGCCCAGGCACTCAACTCACCTTCCCTACCCTTCCAAAACTTCAAACACTTCAATATATTCCTTCTTATGCAAAATCAATCATCTACTAATGTTGCCTAATACAATTTCACCAAAACCCAACATCGAAACTCTATTTTTAAGCTAGAATTCACCCAATTTCCTCTAAGACAACAACCAAAAACACTCCTAAACATTTTCCCTACTCCTAAATCTTATTCCTACATCTAATCTTACCATTTTGGACTCATTCCACTGAGCCATAGAGAGAAACAATAGGTGGAATGAGTCATTTATTCATTTTTGGTCTCCAAACCCTAATGACTGGCTATACAAACCCGTAGTCAATAATTTGACAATAAAATTCTTAAAACTCAATGAATTTCCTTCACTCCAAAGCCAAAACATAGCTAACACTTGGTGCAGGGGCACCAAGCAAAATTTTGAAATTTAGGTGTTGAATGTTTTTAGTTAAATAAGATCATATAGACCATTTTTATGATGTAATAAGCCTATTTTGATGGTCATTAGATGATTAGAAGGTTTTAGTTGCAAATTAGGTAAAATATGCGAAAGGTGTCACTTTCAAATTTTGTAAGTGCAAAAAATGCATAATGGGGAAGCTGGACGGTCATGGGAGGTAAAAGGTCACTTGAGGAATTTTTTTTCAATAATTTTCTTGATTGATGGAGTTATTATATGTATGCGGATCTTGAATGAAGGTGGGTGGATGTTTTTGTAAAAGTGTGATCAATAAAAGCTTTGTTTTTTCTTAGCAAATATGTGTTTTTCTCTTTTTCAGTATTGTAGCAGTCCATTGCATGAGACCGTACTGAAGGGAATAGCTTAGAAGTAATTTTATTTGGGTAGAGGGATGTGTTATCCATGCTTTGGTTCTTGTGGCACTGAAAACCATCTTGTTTTGAGTTCTTGGTGGCTAATTTTCTATAGGGGGGTCTGGAAGCCTGAACTTCAAGGTTTTGGAGTCATGAAGTGACTTAATGGATCATTCCACCTAATGTATATATTGTAGCTCAATGGAATGAGTCCATTAGGTTAGGAATATGATAGATGTTGATTCTTGGAGTAGGGGAGATTGTTTTGGAGTCATGGCATATAACCTTGATAGTGAAAATGAGTGATTTTGAGTGAAATAAAATGGTTTTAGGGTGAGGATGGATAAAATCCATTAGGGAAGTCATTTTTGAGAGTCTTTTAAGCATGTAAAGACATCCTATGGTATGTTTGAGGTGTTTTTTGTGAGATTTAAGTGTGGGAAGAGTGATTTTCAATGAGTCTCCTTGGAAAACCTAGTCTTGGAGGTTTGAAAGTGAGGGTTTAGTGGATTGGTAGCTTGGTGAGCACTTGGAGCTCTATAAATTGTGGAATATTATATTAGGTAACCTAAATAAATATTGTTCTTTGGGTTTGAATTAATTTCAAGTGTTTGGGAAGGTGTCTCTTTACAAAAGAGGCCTAATTGGCCTAGATGCCCCTATGGTAAAGTGAGATTTTGAGGTGTTCCTTTCAAAGGAGTTCATAGTAATCTTGAGATATGTTTATGATCATATAAAAGGGTATCTAAATATGTTGGTATAATCTGCAAAAGCCATCAATATTTGTAGATATGTTTGGCAGTCCCTTGGGAGAGGGCTACTAGCTTGTGAAGGTTTGGAGTGGGTTTGTGGCTAAGTATGGTTCTTTGAGGTTTGAGAGTGGTTTAGCTGAGATTTTATGAGGATTTTAATCTTGTTAGATGCCTCTTTGAATTCATGTGAAGGTCTGAGAACCTTAGTGTGTATTGGAGCCATTGGTGACTTACACCATTGTTGAGTTTTGTGAGTGTTTTCGAGAGCCAGTCAAAAAGTCAGGTTTATGATCTTGGTACTAATATCATTCAATTGATTAAAATCAAAACACAAAACTAAATTAAGACTTCCATGAACCAAATTTTTTCAATAAACTTGGTACCTTGCACCAAATTTCAATATTTGAGTAAATCTCATTACAAGTAAATCTCATTACAATTCCTTAGGTACTCCATTCTCACATATCTTTTACAATGTCACTCATACATTCAATATTCTCTTATAATTTCTACATCATAGGTGCTCATGATGAGGTTAACTTTAAATGAGTAACTTGAGATTCCCTCATTAAGCTTCACATGCGATCCCATAATGGCTTCAAATCAGAATTGAGATTTGTCAAGATCATCAAAATAAGAATATTGCATTGCTTTTTTGGATGAGATTCTCTTCGATGGCTCATAAATCAGCATTTTCTGCAAGGAGAGACCAATCAATTTTTAGTAGTTTACTTACAAATACGCAAAGGAAAAGAAGAAAAAGAAAGAGAATCCAACATGGAAATGAAATGAAAATAGATGGTTCAAGGTACTTACCAACAACAAATCCACACCATTTGGTTCCAACTCAGGAATAACAAGGCATAAATCTTGATGCTTCGATTGAGGATAGGCATGCCAGTCTCTCAACTTAGTCACTCCTGGTCATACATCTTCATTGGGAGTTCCAAGATACCTATTGCACACAACACCTCTCATGAATAGAATAACTTGAAATTCAAGATGCTCTTATAATGTCTACATCATAGGTGCTCATGATAAGGTTAACTTCAAATGAATCTTGAAATTACCTCACCAAGCTTCAAATGCACTTTTTTAATGGCTTAAAATCATAATTGAGATTTGTCAAGATCATCAAAATAAGGATGTTGCATTGTTTTTTGGTTGAGATTCTCTTGAATGACTCATAAATCTACATTTTTTTGTAAGGGGACACCAATCAATTTTTAGCAGGTTACTTACAAATAGGAAAAGTAAAAGAAGATGATAGCATTGGAATCAAATAAATTAATGTGCATACAAGTATAATTTAATAAGAACCAATTTGCATACTTACAAATTAATCCAACGAACCATCCAGGTCTACTCTACTCTTTATTGTGTCAAGTATTGCCTCATGGTCAGACTCACAAACCTTCCACAAGGTCTTGTTCAAAGGTCTACCCCTATATTTGGTCAAATGAACATTGGATGCCATGACAAGGTTCGAGTAATGAAGAATCCTACAATACATGTCAAATTCTTGAAACAACCAATGTTTAACACTCTTATGTGGGTACCTTCTAAGCCATGTTCCAGTAACAACAACTGAGCTTGTAGGGTATTCAATGTTTTATGCATCTATAACTGGGGCCTCCAATTTATTTTTGGCCTCAAGACAACGACACTAGTAATAGTTTGTTCCCTCTTTGTTGTCTTCATCTACAATAACTACATAAACTTGCCCTGCATTGATATGTGCAATAAATCTCTTGAAATTAATCAACATTACGAATACAAGGCAGAGTAAGGTAACAATAGGAATTTAAAAAACTAAGCAAGTATATTTATTACTTGGTTGAGCTAGATCTAATACGTGGTCAAAGTTAATCGATGATTCCATATGTGTTAGTTCCAATGCCATCAGAGGGTGATACGTGTGAAGTGGGCTAAGATAACTTGTCAACCATCTGTCAACCCACTCCCCTAACTCACAATCATTCTAGGCATGCATTGTATATGAATAACAAAGCATGCCATATTTCATGTATTGATACTCCATGAACCTGCATCTAAGCTAAGGAAAGAGTGTAGCTCACTCAATCCTATTAGTCTGCAACAATCCTCATATGGTGAAATATTAGTATCATCCATCAAACAAAAAAATCTACGAACTGAAGATGCACCTTCATTACCTGGACCCATCGAAGCATTACACCACTCGATGATTGATCTTGCATCTATCAACTTTACACTGTCTTTATAATTTAACTCTTCTTGTGCTAATGCTCTTTTCACGCATGCTCCCCCTTTCCATGTCCAGCCTCACAAAAGTTACACATATGTTGAACACTTGTAGTGATATGCATCCTGCTCAAGCAGTTGAACATGCGCGAGCTCTTGAACTATTTTGCACAACTATCCAACCATATTATATGCCTTATGTATACTATTCCCCTCTATGCCAAATAACTGTAGAACATTTGGAAGCATCCTTGCATGAAATTTGGAGAATGTGTGTGATCATCACTAATATAAAAGTGATAATCCCTCAATACCTTCCTTTAGTCCTCTGTACTATTAGCTACATTAATGAATGCTATGTGCACAAATATCGAAACCTGTGTGGAGTTGTAATACTATGACTGCACCTCACAGTATGGTTGTAGAGTGTAGTTATTTGAAAATTCAACCACTAATCATCTATGCTACCAATTGGAAAGGTGTCCTTGCATAGCTTGAATTGTGTTTCCAGCCATCGGGCTCTATGGGTATGCCTTGCATACTTAGACACTATCTTGTCACAAAATATGGACATAAATTGATACACTGGAATCTTCTCAATAACCAAATCACACCTCTTTGCTTGAGACCCATATTTTGTAACATATGCCACTATTTTATACTTCCCAAACTCTACAACTTTTTGTCCCACCTCATCTATTCTTTCCATATGTTTACATATTGGAATACGTTGCAAGCCACCACAATGCTTGCGTGAACCATCCAAGCATGTTATCCTGTAGAATATTTGGCCATCCTCTATTTCACATAATTTTTTTGACAAGAACTCTCTTGATGATGTTGGTGGGGCTTCTAAGCCATAATCCTACAAAACATTGTTAGTATGCAATATAAACATATAGAACGATAAACATCATAATGGTTAGAGAATTCAATATGTAGACTACAACAACAAGTAGTGCATGTGTGATTTATCTTGACATAAAAAGGTTCAATAATTTCAAAATATCTTTGAGAAATACTAATTTGAGGATAATTGTGTTGAAATTTATGAGAAAATTGGGTTTGAGTCATATCCAAAAAATGCTTTGGATGTGGCTCACGGTTCCAACTACCGATTCTTCTTCTCACCACATCCCTTTGATTCAAAGATGGATTTGTGTTATTCTTCCAATAATCTTCAATTAGTTTTCTCAATGCTTCAAAAACTTTTTAATATTTTCGTGGAAGTCTCCCTGAGAATGCCCATAATTCATTTGAATCAGTGCCCTCAATTATTTCCCACCTTTGAAGGGCTCTTGATAAAGTTCTTCTATAAATTCTCATTTGTTCACTCGTCCTTTTAATGAGACGATCTCTCTTTGTTTGAATACTTACCAATGTCGATGTAATGACATGTCAGGTGACATTACTATCCTTTGAGCGTGAGGTCTTACCCACACTCATAAGAATTCATTAGATTCTTCACAATAGTTTTTTCACTCAATGCATTTGATGTTCTCAATCCAAGAGTCTTCATGATGTTTCTATACTTTATATCCCGCATCAATTCAACAAATAGTTGACATCTCGTGGTCTCATTTATCCTTTCAAAGAATGATTTCTAAATCTTATCAACATATCTTCTACAAGTGTGTGCTGTAATCTTACTTTCCATGTGCTGCAAAATATCCTCATCAATATTAATCAAATACTTTGGCTTTCTATGAAAAATTCTAGGTGGTGTTCTCCTAGGTATATACTCCTCAACATTATGAATTTCATCAATATTTAATTAAGGTGGGATAGATCACATACCTGTGTTCATGGTTGGAGTAGAAGACATACCTTGAGGTTCACGTGGGATGATGGCATACCTTCTTCATCAAATCTGAGTGATGATGTACTCTCAACTTGAGATGCGCTTGATGGTGTCCAACCATGTTCACTTGTGATAGATGGTGTCCCACCATATTCAGTTGTAGTAGATGGTGTCCCTCCATATTATCTTGTGCTTAATGGCATCCCTTCATATTCACTTGTCGTAGAGGGTGTGTCTCTAACTATGGTATCTGAATCAATCTTACCATGATGCTTTCACATTCATGCCTTTTGTGCTGCCAGTGCATGTTATCTTTTTGACGATTGAGTTTCCTTTTCAGTTGGATTGTTTTCATCAATCATATCCAGTTTATTCTTTTCACAATATTCCACCACCTATTCTCTCTCCTTTTCTTTGAAGGTTTCATACTCTTCGTCTGTTAGTTTATTCCTTTTCTGTTTCTTTGGCATGTCGGATAATTTTACCTATAGCATGGTAATGAGATGGATATTAGTTTGTAAAATATGTATCTATTCAAATAAATGAAATATATGTCATTCAAGGCTTCAAAAAAAATTCTTACAATCATCCTCTAGAAGAGTATTTCTAGCATAGACAAAGGTCATAGTTTGGGAAGGCATATTTCCAATAAACCCTCCCTAAAATAAGCCAAATTGAGGCTCCAAGTTGAAATTAATTTTAAATGCACTCAAGAGGGTTGGATATCAGTTCAAAAAGTGTGTTTAGACCTTTTACAAGGTGTTTGAATATTTGGAAGAGCAGGGGAGGCGAATTTGAGTGTTTGGGCATAATGCCCTAGTTGACAATATTATGCATTTGAGTGAAAATTAGTGGTTATGAGAAGGAAAGTGTAGTAAACACTTGGGGCAGAAATTTTTTAAGGTTGTTTAAGTTTTTTCAGGTTATTTGGAGCATGTTTGATGATTTGGAAAGATGAGATAGGTCATGGAAATAGGACTTTCAATAAACCCTCCCTATTTTTTCTAAAAATGAAGGTTTTGTGAAAAGTGCACTCTATGAGCGGTTACTTGGATAAAGGTTGTAGATTTGGTGGTTTTAGAGGCTGGTTAATTACTTTCCACAAGAATTTTGGGTTCATAATTTGTTTAGAGAGGCGATGGTTTGTTAAATTGGCCTATTTGGCCTAGTTGGGACAGCGTAGAAGCATGAATTTGAGAGATTTATTCCAAAAGAGTTATCTGAACTATTGAGATATGTTTGTGTATGAATTAAAGGATATCTTAAAATCTATTTGGTTAGTGGGTTTAGTGAGTACATGTTATGGTATATTTGGTCAAGAAACTAGGTCAGCAGATGTACAAGTGAAATTAGGTGAATTTGTGAAGAATTATTGAGATAAGTTTTTAAAGGTTGTAAAGTTGTCTCTAAAGACTTAAATTGTGATTGAATGAATGTTTTGGACCCTACATTGCATCAATTGAGAAGGTAGGGGCAGTGTATGCCTCATAGAAATGGGGTCTCACGGTGATATACATCACTGTGAGATCTTATTTCTATGAGGCATACATTGCCCCTACCTTCTCAACCCTACCACATTGGAAAGCTAGTGAGTGAGCTCACTATCTTGCCAAGCTCACTAGCTTGTCAATGCTACCACATTTTTCATACATTTATATGAAAACATTATTGTCAAACAATTCAAATGCTTTATCCATGCTTCCATTTTGAGCCATGATTACAAGATAGGCTGCACCTTTCCCCATGTTGCTAACTTAGCCTTGAATAAAGAGTCTTGAAACAGTGGAGAGAAGGGTTAGAATCCCTTGTAGGTAGACTAATCAAGGAAACATTTAAAATATATCACAACATAAGTGATCAGGTATATTTAGCGATGAGGTAGATTTAGAAATAGAGATGAAAACCAAAATAGTTTCATAGATTTATCAATGTGGGAGGAGTATATTCTAATTTTTTAGAGATATGTATGGAAATTTTGGTAGCATAGACAAGGCAATCAACTTCTTGGAGTGATTTTGAGTTGTCCTAGATGTTTCCTTAAGAGTTTTGACCTGAAATGGAGGTTTCAAGTAAGAGTCTGATGAAATAACAATGGTAAAGGTTGGGAGTTGGTTTTTAATGCATGTGCAGGCTATTTCTAAGGTTTTCCAAATGTTGGTAGAGTGTGGGGTGTTGTGGAAGCTTGAGTTTCAATAAACCCTCCTTGGTTGCAAGCCTATTTAGCTTTAAAGTTGAGTTCTAAGAATTTGGTGAGTAAAATCTTTGTAGCTCTGCCCAATATTGTGAGAATGGTATTTGGGTAGTTGGCCTAGTGTGTTGGAATTGAAATTAGTGATGGGTAAAAATATTTGAAGGGTGTCTCTTTGGGAACGTGGCCTAAATGGCCTTGTTGTCTTAGGGGAGCAGTGCTAGTTTGAGTTGTTTCTTCCAAAAGAGTCTATAGTGGTTTTGACATATGTTTTAGATCTTGGAAAAGGGTATCCAAAAAGGTTTTTACAATCTTGATTGGTGAATCGAGTCAAAATACATGAGTGACAGTCCCCTATGGAAGGACTACTAGCTTGTAGGTGGTTTGGAGTAGTGTTGCTACAAAATGGTGTTTCCTGGTAGTTTGAGTGGTCAAGTTGTGTATGGTTTATTGTCTTAATCTTGTTGTATTCCTTATAAGATTGATGCAAAAGATATCCAAAAAGGTTTTATGTCTTAATCTTGTGTATGGTTTTGACATATGTTTTAGATATTGGAAAAGGGTATCCAAAAAGGTTTTTACAGTCTTGATTGGTGAACTGAGTCAAAAGATATGAGTGCAAGTCCCCTATAGAAGGACTACTAGCTTATAGGTGGTTTGGAGTAGTTTTTATACAAAATGGTGTTTCTCGGTAGTTTGAGTGGTCAAGTTGTGTATGGTTTATTGTCTTAATCTTGGTGTGGATTGGAGACCTTGGAAGCCTATTCCTTTAATGAGACTTTGTGACTGTGTTAGGGAGTCAATCAAGCCCTATTCTTTAATTCTTTTCAAAAAAATTGTGTAGCCATTGATCCTTTGCATCAATTTCCATGCAATAAATGGTGCCTATAGGTTAGGGTTGGGTGAAATGACAGTGGTAAATGCTTGGAGGCTGCTTGGTTACCATGTGAAGACATATACAAATCGAGTGCAATAAGTTGTGAAACTGATGATATTGCGTTATGAAAAGGTGATGCTGATTTTTTATTGTTAAGATGATGATGGTTAAGAAGAATTTGGACCTAGTAAAGGTTTGGAGTCAAGATTTGTTGTTTAAATAGTGCTTTATAGCAATGTGGAAACAAGGTACAAATTGGTGTCTTGGTGAGAATGTTTGATGAGTTGAGTGATTCCAAGTTTTCCAATGGTGTTTTTATTTTGAACTAGTCAAGATAATGATGTTCAAGGTGCTTTTAGGGTCTGTGGTGAGTTGGTAACCTGATTTGGTAATTTTTCCTTTTAGCAAAGTGAAACAAGTTACAAAGTTGTGGATTTTGGTTGAAAGTTTAAGTGAATCTTGGTTGAAATTTTTGTTGATCTTCTTAGTTTGGGATTAGGGTTAGAATTATCCTTGAAGTTTTTGGAATTATGTAGATGCTCTGCATCAAAAAGCTTTGGAGATTGGTATGCACATCCATAATTTAAAATGTGCATTGACGACCTAAGGTTATAATGACAAACAAACAATGATCAACATGGAATATGCAAAATAACAAAAATGAAACCAAACCATATTAGAATGAAAGAAAATGTGTAAAGAGTTTACATACCTAAAAAACTAGAGTTTGAAATGGAGGAGTTCTACCCAATTATGTAGCTTTTTCTTCTTCTTTCTTCAAACTTCTCAACAATTTGAATTTTTCAAAAGCTTGTTCCCCTCCAAAATTCAATTGTATATCACTTTTGAATGGAATTTGGACTTAAATTGATATTATATGCCTTTCAACGTGAAAAGTATTCTATTTCATGTAAAGGTGGTGGAAATATCATGAAAAAGGTGGTGGAATGTGAAAAACATGCATGCACACTTCACAACATCATCAAAAAGCTACTTTTTATCAGAGCACACACAAAACTAGGAGAATATGCAGAATGTGGGCCTTGAGATCACGGGTATATTAAGTTTTCTTATTGTTTTTAGAGCAATTCAAAATATGCTCGTGTTATAACACGCTCATGTTATAATGTGCTCGCATTATAACATGCTCGCATTATAACACGCTCGCATTATAATGCGCTCGCATTATAACGCGCTTGCATTATAACGCGCTTGCATTATAATGTGCTTGCATTATAACGCGCTTGCATTATAACGTGCTTGCATTATAATGCGCTTGCATTATAATGTGCTTGCATTATAACGTTCTTGCATTATAACGTGCTCACATTATAACATGCTTGCATTATAACATGCTCGCATTATAACACGAGCACATTATTTCTTGATAAAAATGGTCACATCTCTACTTCTATAAAACATGCTCGCGTTATGAGAATTTTTTTTTTTTTTTTATAGATTTATTTTCTCTCTTTGTCTATACTCTAATTCTATCTCTCTCCCATCTATCCTCTACCATCTATCTCTCTCCTACTCCCTCTGTATCTCTCTCTCTCAAGTCTCTCCCTCCTACCCCCTCTCCCTCTCTCAACTCTCTCTCTCATTCACTCACTCCTTCTATCTCTCCCCTCTCCCCTCTACCCTTAACCCTTATACCCTTATATCCTCAACCCCTATACCATAATTCTATCTCTCTTCCCTCTACCCTCCACCCTTAACCCTTATACCCTCTATCCTTTACCCTCAACCCTTAAACCCCAATTCTATCTCTCTCCCCTCTACCCTCTACCCTCAACCCTTATACCCTTATACCCTCAACCCCTATACCCTAATTTTATCTCTCTCCCCTCTAACCTATACCCTCAACCCTTAAACCCTAATTCCATCTCTCTCCCCTCTCTTCTCTACCCTCTATCTCTCTCCCACTCCCTCTATCTATATGTATGTCTATCTCTCTCTCTCTCTCATCTCTCCTCCTACCCCCTCTCCCTCTCTCAACTCTCTCTCTCATTCACTCACTCCTTATGTCTATCCTCTACCCTTTATCTCTCTCCCACTCTCTCTCTCTCTCTCAAGTCTATCCCACCTACCCCCTATCCCTCTCTCAACTCTCTCTCTTAATCACTCACTCCTTATGTATCTCTCCCCTCTACCCTCTACCATTAACCCTTATACCCTCTACCCTCTACCCTTTATCTCTTTCCCACTCCCTCCCCCTCTCTCTCTCTCACTCACTCACTCATTTCTTGGACCCATTCTTTCAAATAGGTCAATACATTGCCAATTTCATCAAATTGGCAAGCTAGTGGGTGAAATTGGCATCCTAACTTAGAAATGGGGTCTCCAGGTGATTTACATCACTGGGAGACCCCATTTCTTGGACCCATTTTTTCAAATAGGCCAGTACATTGCCAATTTCACCAAATTGGCAAGCTAGTGGGTGAAATTGGCATCCTAACTTGGCCACTACATTTCCAATTTCAACGAATTGACATCCTAACTTGGCCTGTTTAAAATAATGGGTCCAAGAAATGGGGTCTCCTTAAATCTCTACCCTCAACCCTATACCCTCAACCCTATACCCTAATCCCTCAACCCTATACCCTCAATTATCAACCCTCATATATCTTTATCCATTCGTCCTCTTCTGTCCTTCTCTCTATCTCAGTTTTCCCTCCATCTCTCTATCCATCCATCCCTCCCTCTCTACCATGATCCCTCAACCCTGTTCCCTCAACCCTAAACCCTAAACCCTTAACACTCATCCCTAAAGCCTAAACCATAAATCCTAAACCCTCTACCCTCAACCCTAAACCCTAAACCATCAACCCTAAACCCTTACACCCTAAACCCTTAAACCCTCTACCCTCAACCCAATACACTAAACTATCAACCCTATAGGTCCTCAACCCTATACCCTTAATTCTCTCTCTCTCACTCACTCACACACTCCTCTCTCCCCTCTACCATTAACCCTATACCCTTTACCCTTAACACTTAAATCCTCTATCCTCTACCCTTAAACCCTATTTTCTACCCTCTACCCTAAACCCTCTACCCTCAACCCACAACCCTTAATCCCTCTAACCTAAAACCCTCTACCATCTACCTAATCCATCAACCATATACCCACAAATCTATACCCTCAAACCTAATCCTTAAACCCTCTACCCTCAACCCTTAACCATCAACCCTAAACCCTTAAACCTTCTACCCTATACCCTCAACCCTAATCCCTCAACCCTCAACCTTTAAACCCTAATACCCTCAACCCTAATCATCAACCCTCAACCGTAAACCCTCAACCCTTAAACCCTTAAACACTCAGCCCTAAACCATAAACCATAAACCCTCAATCCTTAAATAATCTATCATCTACCCTCAACCCAATACCCTCTACCCTCAACCCTAATCCCTCAACCCTTAAACCCTTTAACCCACTTAGTAAACTCTCTACCCTAATCCCTCAACCCTCTTGACCCTTAATCCCTCAAAACTCAACCCTCAACCCTCAACCCTTAATCCCTAATCCCTCAACCCCTATACCCTCTACCCTATACATTGGATCCTCAACCCTATACCCTCATCCTTCTACCCTCAACCCTAAACCCCCAACCCTCAACCCTTAAACCATCTACCCTCTACCATCAACCTAATACCCTCTACCCTCAACCCTTAAACCCACTTAGTAAACTCTCTACCCTAATCTCTCAATCCTCTTGACCATTAAGCCCTCAACCCTCAACCCTCAACCCTTAAACCCTAATCCCTCAACCCCTATACCCTCTACCCTATACATTGAACCCTCAATCCTAATCCCCCAACCCTATACCCTCAATCCTCTACCCTCAACCTTAAACCATCAATCCTCCACCCTCAACCTTAAATCCTCAACCCTTAAACCCTCTACCCTCTACCCTCAATCCTCTACCCTCTAGCCTCAACCCTAATTCCTCAACCCTTAAACCCTTAAACCCACTTAGTAAAATCTCTACCCTAATCCCTCAACCCTCTTGACCCCTAATCCCTCAAACCTTAAAACCTAATCCCTAATCCCTCAACCCTTATACCCTCTACCTTATACATTGGACCCTCAACCCTAATCCCCGAACTCTATACTCTCAATCCTCTACCCTCAACCTTAAACCCTCTACCCTCTACCCTCTACCCTATAAACCCTTAAACACTCAAACCTAAACCCTAAACCCTAAACCCTAAACCCTAAATGCTAAACCTTCAACCCCTAAACCCTTAAACCCTCTACCCTCAACCCTCAACCCTAATCCCTCAACCCTTAAACCCTTAAAGACACTTAGTAAACTCTCTACCCTAATCCCTCAACCCTCTTGACCCTTAATCTCTCAACCCTTAAACCCTAATCCCTCAACCCCTATACCCTCTACCCCATACATTGGACCATCAACCCTAATTCCCCAACCCTATACCCTCAATCCTCTACCCTCAAACTTAACCCTCTACCCTCTACCCTCAATCCTCTACCCTCCACCCTCAACCCTAATTCCTCAACCCTTAAACCCTTAAACCCACTTAGTAAAATATCTACCCTAATCCCTCAATCCTCTTGACCCTTAATGCCTCTACCCTTAAACCCTAATCCCTCAACCCCTATACCATCTACCCTATACATTGTACCCTCAACCCTAATCCCCTAACTTTATAATCTCAATCCTCTACCCTCAACCTTAAACCCTCTACCCTATAAAACCTTAAACACTCAACCCTAAACCCTAAACCCTTAAACCCTCTACCCTCTACCGTCAACCTTAATAACTCAACCCTTAAACCATCAACCCTCTATCCTATACCCTATAAAACCTTAAAAACTCAACCCTATACCCTCAACCCTCTACCCTCAACCTTAAACCCCCAACCCTCAACCCTTAAACCATTACCCTCTACCCTCAACTCTCAACTCAATACCCTCAACCCTCAACCCTAATTCCTCAACCCTTAAACCCACTTAGTAAACTCTCTACCCTAATCCCTCAACCCTCTTGACCCTTAATCCATCAACCCCTGAACCCTATACCCTATACATTGGACCCTCAAACCTAATCCCCAACCCTATACCCTCAACCCTCTACCCTCAACCTTAAACCCCCAATCCTCAACCCTTAAACCATCTACCCTCTACCCTTAACCCTCAACCCTCTATCCTCAATCCTTAAACCCTTAAACCCACTTAATAAAATCTCTACCCTAATCCCTCAAACCTCTTGACCCTTAATCCCTCAACCCTCAACCCTTAAACCCTAATCCCTCAACCCCTATACCCTCTACCCTATACATTGAACCATCAACCCTAATCCCCCAACCCTATACCCTAAATCCTCTACCCTCAACCTTAAACCATCAACCCTTAAACCCTCTACCCTTAAACCCACTACGCTCTACCCTCTACCCTAATTCCTCAACCCTTAAACCCTTAAACCCACTTAGTAAAATCTCTACCCTAATCCCTCAACCTTCTTGACCCTTAATACCTCTACCCTTAAACCCTAATCCCTCAACCCATATACCCTCTACCTTAGATACCTTGGACCCTCAACCCTAATCCCCCAACTTTATACTCTCAATCCTCTACCCTCAACTTTAAACCCTCAACCCTTAAACCCTCACCCCTCAACCCTCTACCCTCTACCATATAATACCTTAAATACTCAACCTTAAACCCTAAACCCTAAACCCTAAACCCTTAAACCCTAAACCTTTAAACCCTCTACCCTCTACCCTCTACCCTAATCCCTCAACCCTTAAACCCACTTAGTAAACTCTCTACCCTAATACCTCAACCCTCTTGACCCTTAATCCCTCAACCCTTAAACCCTAATCCATCAACCCCAATACCATCTACCCTATACATTGGACCCTCAACCCTAATCCCCCAACCCTATACCCTCAACCCTTAAACCATGTACCCTCTACTCTCTACCCTATACATTAAACCCTCAACCCTCAACCCTTAATCCCTTAATCCTCAACCCTCAAACCCTATACATTAGACTCTCAACCCAAATCCTTCAACCATATGTACCCTCAACCACAATCCCTCAACCCTATACTCTCAATCCAATACCCTAATCCCTATACCCTCTATTCTCAACCCTCTACCCTATACATTGGATCCTCAACCCTCATATATCTATGTCCCTCCCCCCTCTTCTCTCCTTCTCTCTATCTTACTTCTCCCTCCATCTCTCTATCCATCCATTCATCCCTCTCTGCCCTAATCCCTCAACCCTAAACCCTCGACCCTTAAACACTCAACCCTAAACCCTAAACCCTCAACCCTCAACCCTTAAAACCTCTACCCTCAACGCTCTACCCTCAACCCAATACCCTCTACCCTAAAATCTAATCCCTCAACCCTTAAACCCTTAAATCCAAGAAAAACCTCTACTCTAATCCCTAAATCCTCAACCCTTAATCCCTCAACCCTTAAACCCTCTACCCTCTACCCTCAACCCTCAATCATCAACCCTCAACCCTTAAACCCTAATCCATCAACCCCTATACCCCTCTACCCTATAAATTGGACCCTCAACCCTAATCCATCAACCTTATACCCTATACCCTCAATCCTCTACCCTCAATCATCAACCCTCAACCCTTAAACCCTCTACCCTCTACTCTCTACCATATACATTAAACCCTCAACCTTAAATTCTCAACCCTCAGCCCTTAATCCCTCAACCCTCAATCCTTAAACCCTAAAACCTCAACCCCTATACCCTCTAAACCCTCAACCTAATCCTTCAACCATATACCCTCAAACCTTATACCCTAAACCCTCAAACCTCAACCCTAAACCCTGAACCCTAAACCCTTTAACCCTAAACCCTTAAACCTTCTATCCTATACCCTCAACCCAATACCCTCTACCATCAACCCTAACCCCTCAACCCTCAACCCTTAAACCCTAATACCCTAGAAACCATTAACCCTATATCTCCTCCACCCTAATCCCTCAACCCTATACCCTCAACCCCTATCACTTGGAATCTCTATCTATACATCTCACCGCTCCCTCCCTCCCTCTCTCCTACCCTCTCTAATTGTCTCTACCTACCCTCTCCATATTTCTATGTACCTCTCATTCAATCAATCCCTACCACCTTCTTTCACTCCCTCTATCTATATCTCTATATCTCCCTCCCTCTCTCTCCCACTCCCTCTCTCCCTCTCTCTCCCTCTCTCTTAGGTCTCTCCCTCTCACCCCCCCTCTCTCTCTCAGGTCTCTCCCTCTCACCCCCTCTCTCTCTCAGGTCTCTCCCTCTGGAAACCTACCTAGGTAACTCTCTCTCTCTCTCCCCTCTCTCTATCTATCCCTCCCACCCTACAAATATAAGTCCCTCTCACTCCACCCCCCTCTTTCTCTCCCTCTCTCAGGTCACTCCCTCCCACACCCTCTCCCTCTCTCAGGTCTCTTGCTCACACTCCCTCTCCCTCCCACTCCCTCTCTCTCGCACTCCTTCTCACTACCTATCTCTCAAGTCTCTCCCTCTCACCCCCTTAGACTCTCAAGTCTCTCCATTTGGCACCCTACCTGCATAACTCTCTCTTTCTCTCCATATTTCTCTCCCCCTCTCTCTCAATTCTCTCTCTCCCACCTCCCCGCTCTCTCTCTCTCCCTCCCTCCTTCCCTCCCACCCTACCTAGCTAAGTCCCTCTCTCTCTCTATCTCTCTCTCCCTCTCCCCCTCCCACCCTACCTAGACAACTCTAGATCTCTCTCTCTCTCTCTCAAAATTCTCCCTCCCTCTAAAGACATACATAAATACATACATACTTACATACACACAAGAATAATACATATGTACATACAATCCTACATACATACAAGCATACATGTACATGTGTAGATTCATGCTTACATACAAATAGGCATACATACAATATACATGCATTGATACATACATACATACATACATACATACATGACATACAAGCATGCATGTAAATACAAACATACAAACATATAAACATACATTCAATAGAGTAGAATTTAACATTAAACAAGACACAACACAAGCACATTATACTATGCTCGCGTTATGTCTTGCTAGACATGTTCCTCACAAACACAAAAAAACCATGTCAAAATTGAGATATAATGCGAGCACGTTATATCTTGCTTTGGGAATCCCCAAGCCTTGGGATTGGTATTTTCCTTAGAATACCAACCCAAAGGTTTGGAGGGAATTCCCAACTACCAATGACATGTTTTTGCAAATTCTACAATATTTCACATAATCAGGTTCGTGCTCACCATTAGGATTGCACGTGGTTGAATATAAAACAAATTGAACATCTGGATAATGTTAGGTTCTCTCTTAGCTATTCAACGATGTAATTTTTTTTCACTTTTTGACAATGTTAAGCCTTTCATCCATAATTTCTTTTGTGTGTATGTCTCTTTTTTGGCAAAAAGCAATGTTTGATGTTTTTTTCATTATAAATTAATCGTTCATCAAAATTTCAAATAAATTACATTTTTAGAAACAAGACTCCATTCTAAAAATTTAAAAAAATTAAAAATTCAATTTGTTTCCAAAATTTGTAGGGGTAGCACAACCAAAATTTTGTTTTTCAGGAAGTGTCTACTTCGAAAATTAGTAAAAAACCAAATATTCATTAAAAAATTATCAGAAAAATCGTGCATCAACTACATACTGTTAGCTAACTTCTAACTATTGTGATTTTAAAAATACTAAAAAAATTTCACCGTACGAGGGTCATACAAGAGTTGCTATGTTATGTTTTTCTAACAAAAAAAACACCAATTTGTGTACTTCCCTCTTTTGAACCCCTTAATCTCAACAATTTTAAAATTAAATTAGTAGTTTAGAAAGTAGACTCGAAGCACTTTGATCCTTGTTTTTGTTCCATCTCAAAATTTTGAGTGTAACTATCCTCAATTTCACGTCCAAGGTCAGTATTTCCTGATTTCAGAAAAAAAGTGGCCACCTAAGCCCCTTTTTTGGGACCCATCTTTCTGCACTTACCCCACGTTTTGTTTTAGAGTTTCAACCCTAAGTGACTAGCACCCTAAGGCATTTTTTCTTTTCTTTTTAAAACAACATTACAATAAAACTATTTCCCCTTTGTTTCATGTTATTATGATAGGTGTGACTTATCTTTTAAAGCATGGTTGTGAGTTAGCCCTTTTATTTTGCACCAAATATATAATGTAAAGAATTTTTGAAATGGTATTTTATAAACCATTTTAATCAATGTTATTTATTATGAAAAAGGAAATTATTCATTTCTTTCTAAGTATGAGTCAAAGGGGAATTATGGTTGGAGGTTTATTGTTTATGCCAATCATATAGGGGAAGTTAGAGGAGATTATCCAACAAGTGCCAAGAATATAGGGGGTAGTTTTGATTGAGTTTAAAGGACTTGGAGAGCATTTGG
Organism: Sequoiadendron giganteum; assembly: GCA_007115665.2. Lineage (NCBI taxonomy): Eukaryota > Viridiplantae > Streptophyta > Pinopsida > Cupressales > Cupressaceae > Sequoiadendron > Sequoiadendron giganteum. The sequence goes on from CM021104.1 coordinate 387,630,510, forward strand.
GATTAGTTTTGGATTCCTTTATGATAAGTGAGGTCAAGGCTTGACCTTTTATTCACCTTTGAGCCTTTTTGGAGGGAGTTTGGGGGCTATTTTTAGGCTTTATTGGTGTGTACGACCAAGGGAGTTGGAGGATTCCTATCTTTGTGCAAGTTTCTAAAAATAATAAAGCAAATTCAAACATCAGCTTGGAGTTAGTTCTTTCCTTTTACAACAGACATTGTAACTCATTTTGGAGTTTTTCTTTCAGAAGGAGACATTATGTAACTCTTCTACATGCATGTATAGCAGTGTTTCACCTTTTTATATCAATAAGTTAAGAAAAAAATTCCTTCTCAATTTTTGTTTCATTGAGTGTGCTTGGATGATTGATGCAATTACTTGTGCAGTATGTTATTCCTTGTTGTTATGTCTCATTAGTATCACATTTAGGCAGAATACATATGTTTTTTGTAGGTTATAATTTGTGTTGGTGATACAAACAAATTTAAAGTTGTGAAGAGAGTATGCCATCCTTCTAGGATTGTGAGTCTCATAGCTTTCTTATGAAATATTTATGCAAAACATACAAATATTGAATTGTGCATGTCATATTTGTCTATGTGTGTTAGGCAGTTGTACAAGCTTAGATAACCATTTGGTGCATGACTTTACCTTAGGACTTTAGTTTTTTTAATTTATGCAGTCTTTCTTACCCTTTTCCCAGAAAGAGGTAGTTTTAGGTGAGTACCATAAGAGCCAGCTTTCTCTGGAGGTTCTTTTCTGCTTTAGGTGACCCACAAACTTAGAAATTTTCCCATGTTTCTCCAATATGCTAATTTTTGCAACTTAGCAGGGGCACAATATTAGGAGACAACACATCCAAAATAAGTTATTAGACTAGCATACTATATGAGGAGCACAATGTCACCATGTGGCATTTGGAAGCATGAATACTTTATGTCCATGGTGGGATTGCATGAAGATTTGAACTTTTTTTTTCAACCAATGGCACAATAATACAAAGTTACTAGACTAGAAATATTAATATTAAGACAAAAATATTAATATTTTTGTGACTAATTTGGAGACAAAAACTTCTTATAATCCTTTTCTCTATTGGAGACACAAGAAAAACTCTTCCTCATACTCCATTAATGCATATATTTATATCAAAACAAAAATTTCATATCCATGATAGGTCCTTGTCTTCTTTATGTGTTGGCTCTCAATTATTATTAGCTTTAGGGATAATTTGATCATCATAAATTACATAAGTTCCCATTATTGTTGAGTCATAGTTACCAAAAGGGCCACAATGTGAGGTTTCTTCTATCCATTCTTCTTCTAATTGGTTGAATGTCAATATTATATGATCATTTTCTCCTAGAATTTCAGCACATATATTCTCTTCTCCTGTGAACATAGTATGGGTTATATCAAAGTTCATCATTACCTCATGATTTATGTGTTCTTTATGGATAGGTGTTGATACAAATTTCATCTTAAAACCATATTTATTCTTCAAGATTATATGAGGCCAATATAAAGAGAGGTGGCCCCCTATCTTGGCCATAAAATCTCTAAAAAATAGAGCCAAAAGACAACAAGAATGTCAACTATCAGTACATCTTGTTTAATTGTAATATTGGCATAGCATGGAGGAGGATATGTAGATTATTTATAATTCCAATAGTTTGGACCTCTTCCCATCAAGTTGCATAATTCCGTTGTGTAAGTGCTCATATTTTAGTCCCAAGTCATTAGCAATCTTCTTTGGCATGAAATAAGTGCTTACACTGGAGCGAATCATAGAATTGTGAAATAATTTACTTTCGATGATGATAGATAAGTAAAACAAATTTAGTCTTGACTCACTTATCTCAACTCCAACATTTGTAATGATTGATTGGGATGACACATTTCAATGTTGCTATATTTTCTCCAAGCTTAACTATTTGGGAGGCCTTCTTGACTATATTCTTTGGAGTTTATAAGGCTTCCTGAAGTAGATTTTTTTTCTTTAGGATGGAGAGGATTTCTCACAATGATACACTTGCATCCATATTGTTGAGTTGATCCACTACATTAAGAGGATAAACTAGTTGAAGTTTCAAGTAATATGCTAGTTTTTTTTATATCTTGGTATCTTTGGTACTAGATTGGATGTTCCTATAATTGGTACTCTTGTATCTTGTATTTACTAGTTGGAATACACCATTCCTTTCTTTGGATCAATTAAGTGATAGTTGATTTTTTCTAATATATTTTGAATAGTTTTATGGTGAATTTTTGATACAAGATCTTATATCAATATTTTCTTGGATCTATTGTAGTTATCAAAATAAACCTAAGGATATTTAGCCATTGTTTGATCATTGGTGAAGATATAATCTTCCTCCTCTTTCCATGAAAAAATCACATCTCTAAGGTTATTTCCTCTTTTTTTGTATACATGTACCCTGCATTTGGGCTATTATTATGGCATTCTAGACTCTTATAGATTGATATGGGGGCTCCAATGTATTTTTTACCATAATAGTGGTAGCTTTTATTTGTTTAACAATATTTTATTGTAAATTACCTCTCAAGCAAGAAATTTAAGGATGCACATCATCACGTGTGAAGCACCACATGTTGGAGTCATCTATAAAATTGCTCTATCCAAGAATCAAATCCTATGTTAGATTAGGTGTATTTTTGTAATGGTGTTGGATTTAGAACAATTTGATTAGATGTTTGGGAGAATGTTGGTCCTAAACTAGCTAATTATAGTATCTATTTGGTTGATACTATAGATATCAACCTTTATTGTGCCAATACAAAGGTCTAGGATATTATTTTTGTTTCTATTGTAGGTCGATAATCTCATTTAAAAATATTAAATCATGTAATCATATAATCCATCTTCAGATTTATTTGAGCTATTAGAGATTATGACATTGAATATTTTGTGGGTAGATGGATATAAATTGAAGGACAAACTTGATATATACTTGGTAATGGATGATTGATATTTTGTACTTCTTCTTGGATTGGGAGTGAGAATTCTAGGGACATAGGCATAATAAATTTGGGAGGAAGTTTCAATGCATGAATAATGTTGTTTTTCATGCATACTACTAGTTCATAAGTTGTTGGGAGGAATTTTATACCAAAATTATTGGATCATTACTTTTGTAGCATTGTAAATTGTCACCCTTGATAATTTCACACTATGTTTTTCTCCCCTTTAAGTTATTGGACCTAATTGAGCTCCTAATTTCCAAAATTATGTATTCCACAAATTATTTTTAATATTTTTGATAATTTGCAAACATAAAAAATGCTCTCATTTAATACTTTTTCCCTGACACTTTAAACTTCTAAAAATAGGGTCGGGACATTGGTGCCTAGGGCACCTATGTCCCCTATTTTGGCTCCAAATTCAAATATGTCAATGTCAACAATTTAATATTTAAAATTCAAATATTTAAAGTTGGTTGTCAAGATTTATTTTTTGGGAAATTAAAATAACTAAGCTATAAATAACTAGTTATTACATCATTTGAAATCATCTAGGAATGATTAAGGAGTAACTTATGATCAAAAATTATCAAGGGAATTATTCAGCAAGTCAAGATCAACCATTAGAGATTTATTACAATAATTCAAGATCCAACATCATGTCAAAGTGTATGTGAGTTTATGTGTTTTTCAGGTTATCATTATTTTCTGAAGGCTAACCTTTGTTGTAGGCCTCCAAAGCATACAAGCATTCAAGAAAGATCAAGCAATAAATATCTAAGAACTTGAGGTGATGTGTATGACTTTAGTCCTTTAAGGAAGCCATTGAAGGGTGGTGAGTTGAAGAACTTGGTGATTCCATCATTCCTTCCTATCATTTATCCATTTATCATTAGCATTGCCATTGTGGAAGTGGAAACCCTTACATGGGGTTTGACTGAGTCAAGCACCTAAATGGCACAATATTTCCTCTCTTTATAAATGTGAATATCTCAAGTATTTTGATGGTCAAAGGAAGTTTGAGGACACTTTATCCGTTGTTGCATTTGAAACCCTAGGCTTGACAACTCACATATACTCAATTATAGAAATATTCAACAATGATATGATAAGTATGTAAACTATAAATGGAAGTATAAATCCAACATTAGAGGACTGTGAAAATAGATCTAAAAATACCTAGTAGGACAGTGGTGCCCCAAAGGAAACATCCTTGAAAATCAAAATAAAATTTGTACCACAAGTGTATAGTGTCCTCCCCTTTTTGTTTCTATTTGATTTTTCCTATGATATTTCAGATCTATTGTTTTTGTGTTAAAGTGGTTATTTGCATCATTAGGCCAATTGAATCACTGCATTTCATTTTAGGAAATTTATAGATTTTTTTAAGGGCTGGTTGACTCACCTATTAGGCTATAAGTCAATCATGTACCTTTCCCAAATCCATCAAACCCCCATTTCATCTTTGTATTTTCATCCCTACACATAAGATCTCCCCTTTATTTAATGAAATCGCTAGGGAAAAGTGTGGAATCTAAGGTGAAAAATCAAAGGTTCCCTTTCCCCACATTTCATTTTGGTGAACCCAACCAATTAAAATTATATACCTTTTGAAAATTCACCCTATATCTAGGTTTTTCTTTGCATTTCTCATTTAGGATTTAATTTTTATATCATAAAAGCACAAAAATTCAAAAACAATTATATTTCATATTGCATCATAGGTTGTAATAGGATTTATTTTAGTCATTTTAACTCAAATATACATTTAAATTTCTTTCATAAATTTTCATTAGGTCATTTAAAATCTGAAAACAAAATAAAAATTTGCATTTGCATACATTTAGGTATCTTGCATATTGCTAAAAACTGAAAAAATGCACCAGTTCTTTTAAAAATAATTTTCACATCATCATTTTTAGATTTAGCATATTAGAATCAGCTAATCCTTGCATATTAGATCTATAAATTTCATTTAGAAGTTCCATTTATTGTTCAATCATTTTCAAAAAATCTGCATACTTGCATTTTTAATTACATTTCAATAAATTGAGAAAAATATGGAAAACAATTCACTATCAGACATGTTTGCACATAAACATAGAAACCTTAAGCAACATAATAGACAAAAAAAAAATTAATTTTGCAAAATCCTGCCTAGGACACATGCACCCTAGGTACCACCATCCTACCCCTTTTGGCTCAGATTTTTGTGACAAAAATTTCTCAGAATTCTCTATCTAGATTTGTTTTTTTTTTCAGTCACCTGTTGCATAACTATATTAAACTTAGTAAAATTATTATATCATCAATATGGCTCAATGTTTTGGTAAGATTTTGACCTCTTTGAAATATTTGGTGGATGTTTCAATTTGTGTGTTTGGAAATTACCCTAATTTTGATAATAACATTCATGATACTTTATCTCCTAATACAAGTCTCCTTGATGTCTTGGGTCAAGTCAAAGAGAATATGCATGAATTCATACAAAATTCCTTTTTTAATCTTGAGAATAATGCAACCTTTTATCCCTCAATGCAATGGCTTAATCACCCATATTAACAACCAACACCACCTATCATACCACCACTTGACATGTTCACTTTGTTACATCTGAAAACTAAATCGCAAGGTATATCTCAAAAAACATGCATGGAGATGCCTATCAATAACAATCACAAGGAAAGAACATCAAAAAATTCTCCATCATATGAGCATAAAGTCACAACCACACCCATTAACTTGGATAAAATTTATGGACAAGGCCCTAATATATTGATAAAACAAGGATGTGACATAAAGAATGATCGTGAGATCCACTCCCTTTTGGAACAAACATCATATAAAGATACTAAAGGAGTAGGGTACCGAAATCCTCCACCTTCAAATCAAACATAAATTTTTCCAGCCAAGAAATACAAAGTCCATGATCCTCTTAATAAATTAACTTTTCTGCATACTACAACCAAGACTAAACATTCCTTAGACACACTTCTCAAGCTAGGACATATTACATTTCCACCTATCCATGATCGAGAAGATAAGAAAGGTAAGAGTAAAAATATGTTTTACTTTGCATATTATATAACACTTGGACATCTTACTGATGAATGTTGTGCTTTAAAGAATAAATTAACAAAATTTGATCCTTATGGGGATCAAATTGAGTGTATGATAGATTAATATTCATTTTATTTACTCCTCACCATGTGGTATTTGTAGTATTATAACATTCTCATTACCATGCATGAGGGTATAAACATAGCTTTATGCAATCATCTTTTTGTATGCAAGGAGTAGCATCTCATAATCCATTTGGATCATCTTTGTCCCTACACTTGGGGGGCAAGGGATTAGGTAGCCTTGTCATAGGCACATTCCTTCTAGCATGGGATCCCTCTTTAATTCCTTAAAATTTTAATGTAGCAAGTACACTAACATTTTAAGGGGGGCATATATTCCCCCACTCAGTGTTTACATAGAAATGGTCCCTTCTTGATGATGATAACATACATATCCTAGGAAGTGTGACGTTGTCAATCAAAGTGTGGCATTCTTGATCTATTCGAGTGTCTCTTTGGTCATGATATTGGGCTTGATATCCATAAAAAATGTGACCTTTCTTGGTATATGACATTCCCCTTGGTGGTAATGCTATGGCTAGTATTCCCTAAGGCGTGGATTTTTTTTCCATGACTTGTCCTCTCTTGGTGGTGATGTCATGTGTGATATCCACTAAGGTGTGGCACTTAATGTATGATAAAATACCATTTGTTTTAGTGAACCATCTCTTGTGGTGGTGTTGCTATAACACCCCTTGAGTTTTTAACCTTATCTTATCATCGTTTATGCACCCCCTGAGGTGAGTTTTGTTCATCCCTCGAGACATTAAACCTTGTGCATCCCTTGAGGTGAGTTTGGAATTTTTTCTCCACTTTGTTCATAGGTGTTGAGATTAGTGTGGAATTTACATAGTATTTTGATAATTTTATAGCACCCTATTAGATTTATCAAGGAGTATAACTCCTGGTATGGTTATGGGTACACACCTGGTGAAAAGTGGTCCTCACTAGGCCTAGTTTTTCCTCATTTTTCTATCTTGTCTTGGGGGCTCACCTAGTGAAAACTAGTCTTCACTAGCCCATGTGCCTCCCAATTTGTGATTCACCTAGAAAATATTAGACTTTTTTATGGTGTGTCATGAACACCTTTTAACATGGCCATCTAGCATAACACTCCTTTCTTGCTAGTGGAGCCATGTGTTTAATGAGTGATGTGGCATAACACAACTTGCTAGTCCTCATGTGAGATCACATTTATTTTATGGATGGAATTTGGTATTTGAGACAATTTAAGACTAAGGTATCTTTTTCTTACCAACTTGAAATTTTAGTACTAATCTTATTTTTTGTTATGTGTCTTTTTTTGTGTTTTCTTAATGTTTACATCATGCTTGTTCATTTTTTTATCTTTATGTTCCATCATTCAAGGTGTCTTCATCATGTATGTTTCATGTTTTTTGACATTGTATGCTTGTGTATGTTGTCTTGATGCATATCATACATGTGTGTTCCTTTGTGCTTATGTTGGTTTTCCATGGGATCTTGGATCCTAGGGACTTGATCACCTCCCTTGGTCCTTAGTCATCCTATCTCTTCAAAATTTGTACAATTGGACCCCTCTTTATGTATATTTCTCTACTTTAGTGTGAGTTTGAGTGTAAGTTCATACTCTCACTAAAGTGGGGGCCAAAAAAATGAAATGTGGGGAAAGGGAACTTTTGAGTTTTCACCTTAGGATTCCACACTTTTCCCTAATTATTTCATTAAATAAAGGGGGGATCTTGTGTGTAGGGATGGAAATGCAAAGATGGAATGGGGGTTTGATGGATTTGGGCAAGGTATGTGACTAACTTACTTCCTAATAGGTGAGTCAACTAGACCTTAACCAAATCTAGAAATTTCTTAATAATGAAATGAAATGATTGAATTTTCCTAATGATGGAAATAACCACTTTAACACAAAAATAACAAATATGAAATGTCACAAGAAAAATTGGACAACAGAAATAGAAAGGGGAGGACACTGTGCACTTGTGGTAAAAATTTCAGCCTGATTTTCAAGGACATTTCCACTAGGGGATCCACTATCCTACTAGGTCTTTTTCAAATATTATTTTTCAGTCCTTTGATGCCAGATATGCACTTCTATTTTTCATGTGAAAACTTATCGAATCATTATTAGATGATTCTGTAATTGAGTTTCTGTGATTTTTCAAGGCCTAGGGTTTCAAATGCAATAATGAATAAAGTGTCTTCAAACTTCCTTTGATCTTCAAAATACCTGAGATATGCACATTCACAAAGAGAGGAAATGTTGTGTCATTTAGGGGCTTACCTCAGTCAAACCCTGCGTAAGTGTTTTAACTTCCACAATGGAAATGTTAATGATAAATGGATAAATGATAGGAAGGAATGATGAAATCACAAAGTTCTAAAACTCAACACCCTTCAATAGCTTCCTTGAAGGAATAAATTCATACACATCACCTCAAGGTCTTAGATATTACTTGATTCATCTTTCTTGAATGCTCGAATGCTTTGGAGACCTAAAACAAAGGTTAGTCTTCACAAAACAATGATAACATGAACAACACATAAACTCACATACACTTTGATATGATATTGGATCTTGAATTACTGCAATAAATCTCTAATGGATTCTCTTGACTTGTTGAATAATTCCCTTGATAATTTCTTGATAAAAAGTTACTCCTTAATGTTTCCTAGATGATTTCAAATGATGCAATAACTAGGTATTTATGTGCTATTATTCTAATTTCTCAAAAATTAAATCTTGATAGTCAACTTTAAATATTTGAATTTCAAATATTAAATTTCTAACACTGACATATTTGAATTTGGAGCCCAATAGGGGGAAATAGGCACCCTAGGCACCAATGTCCCAACCCTATTTTCAAAATTTTAAAGTGTTGAGGACAAAGTATTAAATGAGTTAATTTGTTTTATGCTTACAAATTGTTAGAAAATATTAAAAAAAAGTTATGGAATACATAATCTTGGAAATTAGGAGCTTAATTATGTCCAATAACTTAAAGGGGAGAAAAAAATAGTGTGAAATTGTCAAGGGTGACAATTTATGACATTAAAACTTCAATATCTAATTTTAATTCCTATAGATAAAAGACAACATTCATCTCCTTCAAGGGGAATGCTATAATATGTATCATTTCCTATGTTTTCTAAAATCTATATTTGAAGTTAGTAACAACTTCTTGTAGGACTCTTTTCATGGTTATTAAATATTGTAGTAGTGAAGAATGGTCTCCCTTATCTTTGAATATTTTAAAGAAGACATCTTTGAGTTGATTCCATGAATCGATAGAATTTTGTTCTAGTGATTAGTAACAACCCAATATTTTTCCTTTGAAAGATGTTGCAATAAATATCAAAGATATATTATATTTTATAACATGATGTACTATTAAAATATTCACAACATATTGAATATTTTCTATGGGAGTCTTGAAATCCTTTCCTATGAACTTTGGGAGGGCCATTAAATAACTAGTCATGATATGATCCAATGTACCTAGAGGAGCTTAAGGAATCAAAAAACTTCCAGTATTCTAATTGTTCTTTTCTTGGGGGGATAGAGCTACCATTTTTGGAGGTAGTGGATGATTTTGATTGAAAACATATTTCTTCAAGGAATAACCAAAGTGTTGATGGTGAAAATGACACAAACAACATTAAAACAAAATATTTCTACTCTATTTCTCCTAAAAAAGAAAGACAACATGTAGTAGCCTAACTCCCAAGGTCCTGGTAGTTGGTTCTCAACTGTCTAGTGTCACTCAATCGGTTCATGCAACTGTAATATTCAAGGGGCCTATGCTGGTAACAAAAGATTCAAGCGATGACTCATTTTACCGAACTGTTTTAGTAAATCAATGGGGTTTCAAACAAAATAAAAAGATAGATCAAAGGGGTAAACCAATAAGTATGAATCAAATTTATCTAGCATCCAGACATATATCTTCAAATAATGAATGTTCTTCCAATCAGATCAAGAAAACCATAAGATGACACAATCTATAGCATAATCTATACCACTGCATACATTTTAGGTGCTTAATTAACTTCACAATTAGGCATCACAAATATTCCAAGGATTTCAAAACAACACACATTCATTCATCATCAAGATTATAGATCAACAGACTTTAATAACTTCAATTCAATGATAATCTAACAAGATAATCCTTAAATCTGGTTTCTTCTAATGACTTTCATCACATAAGAAACTAGCATGCTTCAACACAATCACTGGCATTCAGATAGATTATAACTTATCATCCTTATCAAATAAAACAACTCAATTGTAATACAATATTGCGTAAACCTGTAATTCTATTAACTGTAAAAAAAGATCAAGTACAAAGTATCTCTGTAATCACTAAAAAATTATATCTCCTAAATCAGGTAAGCCAATCCTATTCTCAATTAGCCGACCTTTACAATATGATACCCATAGGGTATTTATAGATATATACAAAAGTTCAAACTCCACTTCTATTTTAGGTTATCCACCTTTTTAGGAACTAAAATTCTCTTGGAAACTCAGATCAATTTGATCTTGAGTTCTTACATCAGACATCCAATTAAACTAGAGAACATAAAATAGCAGAGAAAAAGAAGTCATGTGCTCCAAAACTGTCAGTGTTGCATGCAACATGCAAAGAAGAAGAAAGTCATGCATGTAGAAGATTTATGCATGTGAATTTGGATCTGTGATGAACTCATCATAACTGGTGAAGACTTGTTGCAATGTATCTAATTCTGGCTAATCAACCTAGCTATCTTCAAATTTGATTTGATCCAATTCTGCTGCAGCAAACTCCTTCATACCTTTTATCTTTACCAATTCTATTCTTGTAGCTTTCATTTCTTCCTGAACATCCATCAGCCGACCTATCATCAAATCTTCTCCATCATCTCCTTTCTGCATGAGTTCTCTAAATCTATCATCCCATTTCTCTTTGATTTGACTCAAAGACATGCCTTCTTTTTCTAATACATTTACATCTACAATGATAGCAATGATTGCTTCTAGCTCCTAAAATTGTTCAGTCAAATTATTAACAACATCTTGGACCTCACTCCTATGTTTACACAAGAAATCTGTCTTGAATCGGAGTATGCAAGAGGTCTTCTGCAAAAAATCCTTATTGTCCTCCTCAAGTATTGATTGTTCAAGAAGAGTAGTTAAAGGCAATGCACTAACCTTTTCTAATTTCTGACTATACTCTTTATACTCCTCTTCTTGTTTCTCTGATGCTTCAATATATTGCTGCATTTGTCCTATTAACTCCTCTGTCCCTTTTATGACCTCAAAACCTTCAATCAAAAATTCACTTACTTCTTGATTCAACTTGTCTATCCATCTGTATACCATCCCTGCTTTGTCTCTTACCTACACCAAATCATCTACCTCCTTTTTTCTTAACAAAATAGGAGTCTCAATGGCCATTACTTGTTGTGATCTCGGAGAGGAGACACTTTTCAAAAATGAATGTAATTGATCCAGTTGAGCCTTAAGCTCATCTTTCTTTTGTTTGTCCTTTATCATTCTTGACTTGGTTGTTGAAGCCACTACATCAATTAGCTTCATCTGCTGATTCCTAGTGGGTCTTCCCAAGTTGAAAGTACTCAACTAATAATATGTTAGTTGCATGTCCCCTACCTCCTTTTCTGTCATTGGCATGGCACATTCAGCAACAATCTCTCCTTTGTTCGTGAGTCTAGTAGAATGTAGAATTTTGGCCTTCTTTTTGTGCCTCTCTTGTTCGATCTCCTTCATCATATCCTCCCAATTGAGAGGTTGTGAAGGTGTTACTGCCCTTTTCTGTAGGTCTTGTTTTTACTAAGTGGGAGTACATGGAGCAGTAGTCATCATAGAAGAAGAAGAGGCAATAGTAGTATAAGGTGGCTACACACTTTCTTGGGGTTGAGAATCAACCGTTGATTTCTCTTGTTGTTCTTGCACTATATGCATCTACACAAGTCTTTCAGCCTCTTCCCTATCCTTTTGTTCTTGTCTTTTCTTATCTTTCTCTTCTTTCCTCAACCTCTCATCCTCCAATCGATTTCTCTCCACTTTTTCCTTTTCCAACCTTTCTTTTTCTAATTTTTCCTTCTCTATTCTTTCTCTTTCTAGAGCTTCCCTTTCCAATCTATCTTTTTCTAAGGCCTCTAGTCTTTCCCTTTCTAATCTTTCTGCCTCCAAAGCCTTAAGTTTTTCTGCCTTTGCTTCTTCTTCTTCTTGTTTCTTAATCAACTCTTCGACTTCTCTTTCCTTTTGTAATTGTTTTGCTTCTTCCTCCTTTTGGTGAGCTTCCTCTGCAAGTTTCAACTTAGTAACCAAGATTTCCTTTTCCCTCTGGTTCCTTGCCTTCTCTTCCTCAAGGTCATGAATCTTTTGTATTAGTTCCAACTTGTCATTCTCTTCTTTGACCTTGAGTTCATGTTCTTGTTTCCTTCTTTGTCTCTCTACTTCATTAGCTGCTGCCTTGGCCTTACTTTGTCTAGTCTTTAATTGTTGCTGGTGTAGTATAGCATCAACTTGTACCTTAGCATCAATTTCCTTTTGTTTCTCTGCTGCAACCCTTGCATCAGAATTTCTTTTCACCTCTTCAAACAGCTTCCATTGCTCTTCTTGTGTCAAAATCTGATCAATATCCTCCTCTAGAGGCATATTTTCTTGCATATCTTTCTCTAACTCAGTTTCATCTGAATCTATTCCAACCTCATGAATCTCCCTCTCCACTTCTTTTCCCTTGGCTGTTTCAGCCATGCTATGAAGAGCTCCCTCTTCAACTTCTCCTTTCTGTTGTTTTGTAAGTGGGATTTGTGCGGAAGACTCACCTAATGTAGGTGTTGAAATAATAGATCCTACTGGAACATCCCTTTCTTGTGTTTCCTCTTCATCCCCTGCTACTTCAAGTTTTATCTCATCAATATCTGGGGGAAAGAACTCCAAAGGCTCTTTAGGAGGTGTCTTCCTTTTGATCCTTTTGTATCCCTTACCCTTTTTAGGGGCTGGTCCTTGAGGAGTCTAGGTTCTTAGCACTAACCATTGCACACTCCTATCCAACACTGTCCTTCTGATCTACTTAATATCAATGGTTTCTTCACTATCCCAGTCAATTGGATCCAAACTCTTGGTGCCAATGTTCAAAGCCTCATAGGATGGATCCAATACAATTCCATCATCCACCAATGTGTCAGGAATGTTTTCTTTAACACCAAGCTATGACATGAGTGAGATAGATAATATTTCATAATTCTTCTTTCTTAGATCATACTCATCTTGCCAATCACTCCAAAAGTCTTCTAGCAAATTGAAATGTCTAGTAAACACCAAAGGAAACAAGGCATGCATATTACCCTTTGGATCAAAATACTTACGAGCCGTGTAAAATCCCAATTTCAACTGTATCAATTCACTACAGACCACCTTTGCTCCTACCAAGTGTTGACAGCCATACTCACCCAACTTCATGGGGAACTTGTGACATCCTATTTTATGCTTTATTCTAAACTGAGCATTAACTCCAAGAGCCTGATATACAAACTCCATCAAGACTATTTTGTTATTGCAGCACCTTGGAAGCAAATGTGGATGGCCTTCAAAACCGGCTAACCTGAAATATGTGAATTTGGGGTATTGAATGTACCAACATCCCCATTCAGCAATGAATGCCATGGCTTCTTGACTCAACCTATACCCTGCATCTCCATTCAATTTATTAATGACTACATATATAAAAGCATCATTGACTCTTCTGAATTGAGTGTCAAAAACTTGTAGAGACAACTGGTCATAGTGTTCCCACACTTTCTTCTGTCCATCCAAGGCTCCCATTATGCCCACTCTGTTCAAACTTGGGAAGATACCCAACCTTGCTACTGCATACACAATAGAAGAGGTCATAAAGAAACACTTAGTCTCTCTGATGTTACCCAGTTGATTATGGATAGAATTTGATACGATCATAGGCCAATCAAACTATTGTTTTCCATTTAAAATTATCTGGATGAAAGGAAACATCCACTCCTTGAACCAAAATGTATCTCTCTTCCCAAAAACTCTAGACAACATCATAATTATATATGATACCTCTTTGTAGAAATCTGCCCTCTTTGGCTGGTCTGCAAGCTTGCTTAAAGATTTCTTTTCTGTCTTCAACCACTTTTTGTTCAAATGAGATTTATTGGAGTCCTTATACTGACCATATTTCTCCAAGGCCTCTACGTCATCCAACTGCACCAAGTTTTTAGGATCAGGGACATTGAATATACTTTGCAATGCTTGAGGAGTAAGATCAATGATCACATTGTTCTGGGAATCCATGCACTATCTGGTAACAGGATTGTAGGCACTTGCAGCTGTTAAGATCAACTTTGGGCATTGGATTGACAACAAAAACAAAGTTATATAAGCCAAACCAGACTTCGCAATCCTCTTCATTCTAGGCGTCGCATCCTCATTGAATGTTTCTGCACATGCTTCCTCAAAGTTGTACTGGCCCAAGTTTGTGTCAGTGATATTTGACCAGTTGGATTCCACTTTGCTGACTTTGATAACTGGACTCCTGTGATTATACCTCAAGGTATAAGGTAGTTTTTCAAGCTTAATTTTCTTTGGTTTAGGCACTGCCTTTGATGTCCCTGTAGGCCAATTCCTTTGAGCAGCTTCTCCTGATGTTCCTGACATTTTCTAGCTTTCCTGCCACAAAAACCTCTAATTAGATCTCTGAATATCAACATAAAACATGCTTTAAAACCATACCTTTCATGTATACATTGGAGGCTGAACCAGGTAGAAACATATTCTAAATAGTCTCTTTTAACACATTCTTGGAATCAGAGTCGAAATTGGAATGGACACTCTACTAATAAGAAGCGGGATCGGAGTCAGAATTGGAATGGTGACCGAAATCGGAACTAGAATGGAAACTGACTCTGTTTCCTTCAGATTTTTTTTATTTTCATATTCGGGTTCGCTTCTGCTAGGTAAACATTTTCATGAAGTAAAGCTTCTCACTATGGGTGGAGTCAGAGACGGGATGAAAACTAGAATCGACACCTTTTGAAAAAACATAATTCTTAAGTTCAAAATCGATTCTGATCTCGCTTCCGACCAGGTTGACCATGACATCATCAATGAATTTATCAATTAAATGCAGAACTTCATGGTTTCAAACTAGGCAATTTTCAAAAATGATATGGGGCTAACCTGAAATTCGACAAGACCTTCCCATATGACCCTGGGCGACTAAATTTTAGGGCATCATATTTTAACCTTCAAAAGTGATCACAGACATACACGAAACCCTAATCTAGGATATACGACATGAAAACTAGGGCACGGATTAACCTTGCCCATTTTACTAGACTGAAAGCGCGACAAAACCCTAAATACAAATGAGATTCAATTAACCCTAACTCACTGTAAATCATAAATCTACCTCACTGTAAATCATTAATCTACCTAATTCCATTTAAAAACTAAATTTAATCTAACTTACTGCAAATCAAAAATAGCACGACACGATCATGATTAAAACGTGAAAGCGACCGTGCCCTAAAACAAAAAAAGAACCAAAAACAAACGTAAAAGAAACAAAGAATAACCAGTCAAACAAATAAAATCAGAACCTATGCAAACAAACTTACTAAGAACCGCAAATTTTATTAAAATGAAATGATTCAAAGCACGAGCGAACACAAAAACATAATAGTAAATAAATGAAGAACAATAATGACAAGAAACCCTACCTCGAATACAAAAGAACCCAGCTAACCTTCCGAACTGATCCGCAGGCAATAATCTTTTCCTCCTTTAATTGATTTGCTCAAATGAACTCCGCCACTGCTCTTCCTTGCTCTTCAAGTTTTTTAACAATGACAATAATGATACGTTTATTCATTAAATGAAGGTAAAAATCAGAGTCCTTACCTACACAAGCAGTTGTCATTAATGCATTAAATGCAATTGGGCGGAGTCGGAACTGAAAGAGAACGAACAATTCACTATAGTGCGACTTCAGTAAAAAAAAAGTCAACGATCCAAAAGCGGTGGGGGTGGAATCGGAATGGAGACTGATTCAGAAACTTAAGAAATTTTCTTACTTCGTTCCTATTCTGGTTTCGGTTCTGCCAATAAAGCAGAAAACAAAACTCAACACAAAAAGTAAAACAAAAGAACCGATATAATAAAACATAACACAAAGACTAAGACTAAAACCAAAAGTTGAAAAGTGGAGGCAAGGGCAGAAATGAATTTAGATTTTGCAATTTTCAATAAATGCTAACTTAATGCCCACTCTGGCTCCAAGTCCGATGAAGACAAAACAACAAACTAAAAGAAAAGACTATCGGGATGGAGCCCAGAACGAGTTTTGCTTGAAGTTGTAGAACCCGATTTGGTTCCAGCTCCGATTTCGATAGACTAAAATAAAAATAAACAAAGTGTTGAAAGGAGAAAGACTCCAGACTTTGTTTGAAAGACAAAAAGAGATGAAAATTAACAAAGGGGGACCCATTTTGACCAAGGAAAAATATGGGGTGGTTATGCAAGGCATAACACAAAGGAAAAACTATAAAATTATGGTGGTTGGTTAAGAGTGATCTAGTGATGGGACTTCTCATAAAAGGAGAAAATTAGAGGTTATAAAAATATTCCCTAATAACTTCTTGGGTTCCCATTGAGCAATCCAAAATTATTGATATTCAAGTTTGTATTTTATACACCCATGTATCAACATGGGAAACATTGAAAATGTAGGAATTGAATTGAAACATATCTTTTTGAATTTTAGAATCTAAATCTTTGTATGATTTTTTATATACATGTTAATTTTAAGAGGAAAAGTAAAGAAATTACTTGAAAAAAATTAAACCATTAGGCGATTTACTAAAAGAGTTATGGGCATCAAAATTTGCATAGAGCTCATTATCTCAAACATAAAATTTTCAAGAGAAAGGGCATGTGATCATGTGCATGGTTTCAATATAAGAAAATATAAAAAATTAAGAAACTAAGGAAACTAGCTCAAATTTGGTAGAGGAAGACCAATAGTATCATAGAAGCATGCACACATAGGTACAACCAAGAGAGATGATAATATATATATATATATATATATATATATATCAATTTTATTTGATAAAAAATATATAAAGGGCCAAAAAGCATGATTACATAGAGTTCAATTAACTAAATAAAAATGAACAATCTACTACTTTAAATGCCTATATATACAATAAATTATTATTCTACAAAGACTACTAAGTAGTTCACCCTTTTTATCTCTTGTTTTTTTACAATGAGGGAGATGTTGCCTCATATAGAGAAAGAGAAGCCCCCAAACCTAATTTCATTGAACAATCTATTTGGTGGAAGTGATTTGGAAAAATTTAATCATGATGATTGGCATTGGAAATGTGGCATGTAGGGCATAGAGAAATCCCATAAAATCCATGTGTGCTAGTGATTGGTGTAGTTTTAAATCCTTTAGGTAGTTAAATTTTGTAGCCACATTAATAGTTGAATGGTCTCTCTTCCAATATTTTTCTCTAGTAGCTACCCAGGATCATTATCACAACTACTATAGTTATAGAACCTTATGCACTATAGATATTTCCTA
Organism: Sequoiadendron giganteum; assembly: GCA_007115665.2. Lineage (NCBI taxonomy): Eukaryota > Viridiplantae > Streptophyta > Pinopsida > Cupressales > Cupressaceae > Sequoiadendron > Sequoiadendron giganteum. Next base: position 387,648,226 of record CM021104.1, read on the forward strand.
TTGGAAGATCTACCAAGTATAATTATCTATATGTGGGTGCCAACATTACTAATTTGAATATTTAGCCAATATTTCATCCAAAAAAGGTTATCAAACTAGCATGTTACAGGAAGAGTAGTGTCACCATTTGTCACCTAGAAGCACAAACACTTTATCTCTATGCACTAGTAGAATTTGGCAAATAAATGACTAGGTGACTAAAACATTTAGTCACAAAAACTAAAAATGACTAAATTCTACTCATTTTTTGTAACCCAGCTATAAATGAGTAAATAAATGACTAATTTCGTCATTGACTAAAAAATTATTTAATAAAAAATAAAAAATGACTAAATAGTTAGTCATCAAATCCAAATTAGAAAAAAAAAAAAAAACCAATTCAGTCAATTAGTGGCGTGATGTATTCATGTGTGTGATGTATTGGCATGATTATTCATGTTCATTATAGATTCATTCATATCACTTGACCTCACTTCATTCGTTAGCCTGGTATGAGGCATTTTGATTAGTTATAGAAGCTACTTGCATGGGCGATGAGGATTCAAAGAGGGCCTGGATACTTCTAAAAAGGAGGGCAAGGGCAAGGAATTTGGAGTTTTCTACAATGAATTTGAATTCACCAAGGCCCTCTGTATCGAAATCATATTTGGGGACGCCCTCTATAGCAATTCAGAGGTAATTTGAAACCCTCATTACATTAAACACAAATTCAAAAGGCTCATTACAATCTACTACTCTTAATAATGTTCTAGTGCTCTTAATAATGTTCTTTTAAAATCTTGCCACTGTTTTGCTTCATAATGTGTTCGAGCTAAATATAATAAAATTTGGGTGTCAGTGCCAAAATAGAATTTCCTCAAACAATTTTGATACATTTTCACTACAAGCACAAATTGTCCTTGTGCAAAGTAAACATGTGCTAGATTTACCCACACATCAGGCATTTGAACAAAGATGTTTCCTAGTATAGATTCTTGTACCTATGTAAAAATTTCCTTTGCGATATCAAATTGACCCCTTTCAGCTAGCACAATGGCTACCTCATTTGTAGCACAAAAAAATCCTTGTCTCTATGCCAACACTTAAAATATAGTTCTCTAGCCTTCTCAAGATGTTGTTCCTCCACCTTTGGATCCATCCTCTCATTGTGAAAATCTGAAAAATAATTACAATTTCCAAGTGAAATGTCAACATAAGAATTCTTTGCATTTGATTCACTTTATGCAGCTTTAATTGTTTCTTTGCTTTAATCCAGTCATCTATTTTTAGTTTCATTTTACCAATCATAGATAAAGCATTTGATGAGTTTTTATCCAACTTAAGTGCATCCCCAATCAATTCTAGGCTTAATTGGATCTCATTCTGAGCCTGAGCCATGGTTGCAAGATGTAGTTATGCATCCACATAATCATGAAACTTGAACAATATTAGCCTGTATAAAAGATTTGATTTTTCAGTTCCATGTAATTGTTCAAACAACCTAGCAAGATTAAATAGTTTTGTGACTTTATCCAATGTTAACTCAAGTGAAACACCACCTTCTTCTAGTCGATAGAAGAATTTCATATCCTTAAAGAGCACAAGAAAAACTGCAAAATTAGCACTATGGATTTTATTTATGAATTCAACCCAAATGCCTTTTCTTAATGCCTCCATAAAAAAAATTTGAGCCAACTCTAGTTCATCACACTCAAAATGAAGAACCCCAATTTTGTTTAAAAATTGAATGGGTACTTCTTCTCTTCTCTTCATTAGAAGAGACTTTGGCATCTTAAGAGAATCTAAGGTTGCACTGGGTTCTAATGATATGAATAACTCACCCATCTTGATAAATGCATGGGCATTAGGTGGATCTAGGCGAGTTTCGTTTCTTAAAATTTCCAAAGCCTTCTCTACCAGCCCTTCCTGAGCATACATATGGCCTATAGCTTTTTAGCTCTCATAGTTCTTAGGGTGGACCTCCAAAACCTTTTCAAAATTTGAGAGAGAACTCTTAAGATCTCCTAGCTTCAATTGAACCTATCCATAAAATTCAGTGGCCTCTAGATTTCCTTGATTGATGTCATGTAGTAGTGGCCAATGGTTTCATAATCACCTTTGTGATGATAAGATCATGCAATATTAACATGAATGATATTTCATGAGAGGGTAGTCAGTTGAAACAAGAGTTGTCTCAGTCAACAGTTCCACAAGAAAATGCTTCCCTGTAGTGAAGAAAAATGGTTTTCTAAATGATTCAATGCCATTATAGAGTATGGGTATAATTTAAAGGCTCTACGCATCTTTTCCATTCCTTCATGAACACTACCTTTTTCACTAATTGTGAGAATCCTACAAGTAGAAAATGCACAAAACTAACCGCAAAGATTTATGTAGAGTCAAAACATCATTTCCTAATGCCTCCATAAAATTTTGTTGAGCCAACTCTAGTTCATCACGCTCAAAATGAAGAACCCCAATATTGTTTAACAATTGAATGGGTACTTCTTCTCTACTCTTCTTCAAAAGAGACTTTGGTGTCTTAAGAGAATCTAAGGCTGCACTGGGGTCTGATGATATTAATAACTCACCCATCTTGATAAATGCATGGGCATCAGGTTGATCTATGCAAGTTGCCTTTCTTAAAATTCCCAAAGCTTTCTCTACCAACCCTTGCTAAGCATATATATGGCCTAAAACTTTTAATCTCTCATAGTTATTAGGGTGGACCTCCAAAACCTTTTCAAAATTTGAGAGAGAACTCTTAAGATCTCCCAGCTTCAATTGAACCTATCCACAAAATCTTGTGGCCTCTGTCTTTCCTTGATTGATGTCATGTAGTAGTGGCTAGTGGAATGATAATAATCTTTACTATGATAAGATCATGCAAGATTATAATATGAATGAGATTTCATGAGAGGGTGGTTAGTTGAAACAATATTTGTCTCAGTCAACCGTTCCACAAGAACATATCTAAACCACATAAGTAGATCTTCAACATAGAAGAAATGCAAAGAAAAAACTAGAACACCACTTTGTATACCAGAATACCTCTGCAACACATTGTTTCCTCTTTTATTCAAATTTTCCCAAAAGCACTTGGAAACCAAGCACTAGAGACACATTCTCATCATCTTCAACACTTCCTTATCATCACCAACCCAAAAAAAATTACAAATAGAAGCTTATCAAAGCAACACCAGAGGATGAAATTAGTAGCACTTACTAATTACAACATAATGAAACTAATCAAAGCATCATCATAACTTCTCAACCATCACCAGTCATCAATGACAACACAAACATAGGAATGTTTACATCAATGAAAACACCATCTACTCATACTTGCAATAGTATCCCCCTTTGTCATTGATGGAAGACATGATGTGAAAAACCATCATCAACAAACATAACAACTCTGATCACTAGCATTCTACTCCATCATACTATCCTTTACTTTTTCACATTACTCTACCCCCTTTGACAATTGAACATTTTTCACATTATTTTTCTCTCCTTTGAAATCAATGGAAAATGGAAACAAATATGCATCTCTTTCCCCCTTTTACATTAGACATACATACTTTCTCTCTGCCAAAGGTAACAAGTGCTCTGCATACTCCCCCTTAGGAGCACACAACAAACTATACCAACCAACAACTGATGGGTCAAAATTTTGCCATCAATTTTAGTATGAGATTGCCTAGTTTTGTGTTTAGCCTAGCTTACCTTTTTGGCCTTTTTCCTCCTAAATTTCCATAATAATTGTAAAGAATTAAAGATAATTGATGTGGATTGGAGGATGAAAAATACTATAGAAATTAATCAATTATGAAGTACTAATTTTGGTGGTTGTGTGAAATTGAAACAGGTGTCTTGTGGTTGAGAGGAGAAGTGATGAAGATTTCCTGGAGGATTCCAATGATCTTTTGGTTTTCATTAGTTATTATCTTTTAGCATATGTTTAGTAATTGGTTTAGGGACTTTAGAAAATAGATACCAGAGGCCACCTCACTATTTTTAAAATCAATTAGAGTATTTCTGGTTATATAATTACAAACCGCGAATATATCTATTTAGATATTTTATTTTGTATTTAGATATATATATGATCTATTGTATGTGAAAGATGATCTTTCGTTCAAATTTAATATAAACATAAGACTATTATTTATGTTACAAAAGTTGAATCTGCATGTTGTTTGATCACATTCTTCAGTCCGATAGTTAGGAGATAGGGCCTGCTCCTTAACCAAAGATTGGATTTATTTTCCTATTATTTTGTGAGGTGTGATTTATATTTGTTCAAATGATTCTATAAATGTTTTGTTAAATTTTTAAGTGTGGTTCTTATTTTATCTTAAAAGATCATTAATGTGTGGCACAAGTACAAATTCCAAGGATAATTCATGTATGCAAAATAAAGGATACATTGTTCTTAAAATGAAGAAATGATTTGCATAGTTTTATCAGGTTCTGTCACCTGGCTATTGTAGCTCATGTTGCCAGAATTGTTTAAATACAATTTCAGTGTTATATCTTTTCTATTTTTACCATTAGACCTTGTATAATATTTAAAGCATTGTGGTGATTTCAAGACATTGATCTTAAGAATCTAAAAGTAAAATTCAAAGTGTGTGTGTCGATTTGAAATAAAAAATGTATTGATCAAAAATAGGATTTAATTAAGTTGCAAAAATTTAAGGGAATATCATTAGCAGAACTTTTAATTTCCACATGCATTTCATATATACTTTTCTTTCTATCTGCTTACCTTAGGTATATAGCCGCTACACCTTTCTAAATTTTAGGATCCACCGACTGACATTTAGGAACAAATTAAGAAAACCAATACGGATTTCCAAGGATTGATTCAATTATATTAAGCCCATTTGATAGAATTACAAGGATATTTTTTTCCCCAATATTGATCCACAGTTTTGTCCAAACAAAAACCACCACACATATCCTTTGACACAACTGACAAAGGATAACACCAACCTACACCATCACTAACTCCCCTTGAGTGAAATAACCAACAAATTCACTACCTACTCCCCCTAAGAGGTAGCCTCCAACCTCATTCCAGAACAAAGAATGAATCTTGAAATCTACTCGATTGATGCATATACTTATGCATCTAATTCAAATAACAAGGGGTAATAACACCTAAATTTTCCCAGAGATACTCAAAAGTATAATTAGGAAGAGCCTTAGTGAATATTACAACAACTTGATCTTTTGTAGGCACATACTCAAGCTTCACTTCATTCTCTACAACCTTCTCTCTCAAAAAGTGATATTGGATTGAGATATGTTTTGTCCTTGAGTGCATCACCAGATTCTTTGAGTTCATCATATACAACTTTGATATCCTTCAAGGTTTACTCATCGACAAAACTTGTGTGCAACAAGATGCTGTAACAATATATTCTTCCTCTGCAGTAGATAAAGACATTGGATCCTACTTCTCGCTTAGCCAAGATACCAATCTACATCCAAGAAAGAATGCACCACCACTTGTACTTTTCTTGTCATCCACACAACCTACCCAATCAAAATATATATAAGCACTCATAGAGAAAATAGCATCCTTTGGATACCACAAGCCATGTTTTGGAGTTCCCTTTAAGTATATGAATATCCTCTTCATTTTTGCAACATGTGAATCTTTAGGATCTTCTTGAAATCTAGCCATGAGAAAAACTACATGCACGATATCTAGTCTAGTAGCAGTTAGATATAGCAGTCCTCCAATTGTTGATCTATATTTGCTCTTAACAGTCTTAGGAGATTCATCATTCTTAGCTTGCAACTAGTAACCATAGGAGTACATACTAGTTTAGAATCTTCAATTCCAAACTTCTTCGACATTTCCTTGACATACTTTGATTGTGAAATGAATATAACTTTACCTATTTGATTAATTTGAAGTCCAAAGAAGAGATTCATCTCCCTAAACATAGACATCTCAAACTCTTTTTGCATCTCTTCTGTAAATCTCTTGCACATAGCCTCATTTCCTCTAAAAATTATATCATCAAGATTTAATATTTATCAACTTTTAAATAAATATTACTATCTGTGGTACCTTTATTGAATCCTTTTTGTATCAAGTACCTATCCAACTTTGCATAACAAGCTCTGAGATCTAGATTCAATCCATATAATTCTTTCTTCAATCTACATACTATATTTGGCTTGTTTTATAACTGAAATCCTTTGAGTTGTTGAATGTATACTTGGTATTCCAACTCACCATTCAAGAACACAGTCTTCACATTCATTTGATAAACCTTGAAATCCTTATGTGCTACAAAAGCTAAAAACATCTTGTTAGCTTCCATTCTTGCCACCAAAGGAAATGTCTCCTCAAAATCTATACCTTCTACTTGCAAGTAGCCGTTACGCACAAGCCTTTCCTTATTTCTCACCACTTCTCAATTCTCATTCAGTTTGTTCCAAAATACCCACTTAGTTCCAATTGCATTCTTGCTTGTTGGTCTTGGGAAAAGTTCCCAAGTTTGATTCTTCTCAATCTGCATTAGTTCTTCTTTGATAGCCTTGATCCAATACTCATCCTTGCATGCTTCAATCATTGTTTTAGGTTCAAATTTATAAATTAAACATATACTTACCTATTCTTCAGCCATAACAACTTTTCTCCTTGAAAAAACACCTTTTTTGTCACCAATGATCTGATCTGCAAAATGATTTATTTTCACATACTTAGGATTCTTATGGATCCTTTTCTCAAAGCTTCTTCCTCTTCAATATGAACTTATTATTACTTACCTTAATCTTTGTCATTTTCTCTATAAGACGACTCATCTGATTCATATCCATCTATCACCACTGAGTTCTTTTGTAAGTATTCATCCATTTTGACACTTGCACTCTCAACAATATTATTTAGCCTCTTGTTGTAGCATCGGTAATATTTTCTTCTTATATAATATCCAAGGAAGATACCTTCATCAGATCTTGTATCAAAATTTCCTAAGTTTTCTTCATCTCTTCTGATATAACATTTTCTCCCAAAAACTCTTAAATATTTGATAGTAAGAATCCTACCATACCACAACTCATAGGGAATCTTTGCACTTCTTTCTTTTTCTTGAAATCTATTAAGAATGTAGATAACAATATGAATTGCTTCTCTCTAGTAGAATTCAAGTAGATTTTCCTCTTTCATCATTGCTCTTGTAGCTTCTTGAACAAACCTATTCTTTATTTCAACCACTCCATTCTGTTGAGGAGTCCTAGGGGTAGATAAATGCCTCTTTATTCCATGATTCTTACAAAAAACTGTTAAACTCATTGGAGGTGAACTCTCCACCTCTTTCGAACCTGAAACATTTGATTTTCATATCCATTTCAATCTCAACCATAACTTTGAATGCTTTAAACTTATCTAGAGATTTTTATTTTTCTTTGAGAAATGTAACCCATGTCATTCTAGAATAGTCATCAATCAATAGCATGAAATGCATGTCATCTTGAAGAATACTTACTCTACTAGGACCACAAAGTTCTATATGCACCAGCTCCAATAGTCTGATAGTAGATTTTTCTTTGACTTTGAAACTTATTCTTACCTGCTTCCCAATTTGACATTCCTTAAGAACAACATTGATGTGTTTTGTAATCCTTGGCATATATCTCATAGCTTGAACTACACTGATCCTCACTAGGCTATCAAAACTAATGTGACACATCCTTCTATTCCATAGCTAACTTTCATTAATCTGATTCATAAAGTAATGACCATTAGCACCTTTAGGATGATAAAAATTTCCATGTGTCCTTCTAGCAGTAACCATAGTTTCAGATCCTTTTTTTTATCTCACATCCATCATCCTGAAACATAATATTATATCCTTTGCTACAAATTTTTCCAACACTCAAAAGTTTATGTCTCAAACCCTTAATATAAATAACATCATCTATATTATGATTGCCATCAAAACTGATAGAACCTTTTCCACATATCTTAGCAAATGTATCATCACCAAACTTAACTAGGCCTCCTTCATATTTATCAAGTCCAATAAACTTAATTTTATCACCAATCATATGATTTGAGAATCCACTATCAATGATCTAGTAGTTCTTCTCCTTTCTAGCATGAAGATAAATCACCATACCATTGTGACCTACTTCTAGAGTAATTTCCTTTACACATATCTCAGAGTTATCAGTATTAGATTCAAATTTCATATCCATGACATTTACTATCCTCATAATCCCCATAGTCAGATTCATCATCAGATATACTGGAATCTTCTCTAACATAATATTTTTTCTTAATTTTTTTACCTTTTTTCTCCTTAATCCTTTCATTCAAAGATCTGCTTGGACATCTTGAAGCATAATGAACTATCTTACCACAACTAAAAAATTTGAAAGGAAACTTACCTCTATATTTACTAGTACCCTTTTTCATTTTCCTCACAAAATTTGCTTCTACATCATCAAGATCCTCCTGATCCGGTTCCTCAATCTTTTTTGATATATACCAACCTTAAAAGTAGCCTCAATTTTTGCATTACTTGGACCAAATTCTCTCATTTAGAAAGTAAATAAAAAACCATATAGCTGATCTCTAGAATATTTTCTTAAATCTTGAACTTCCTCAATAGCATAAAACTTATGACTGTAATATTTATTAAGAGATCTCAATACCTTCTTTACCATTTCTTCTTCTTCAAGTTTTCCACCAAGATCTCTAATGAAATTAACAACTTTTTCCACCTTCTGCATGTAGCTTGTAATGCTTTCATCTTCAAACATCGGTAGTTTCTCAAATGTGATCTTCAGATTCTGCATCTTAGGTTGCTTGACCTTATTATCTCCTTCATAAATACTTTCCAACTTTGTCCAGATATCTTTAGCAAATTTTTAATTCATAACTTTCACTAGTTCAATGTTAGAAAGACCACTTAAAAGAGGATACCTTGATTTACCATTATTCTCATAGGCCTTGATCTCATCATCAGTACTCAAACCATTAGTAGGCATAGTATACATAGTCTCAACAGACCTCCAAACTCAAAATCCAAGAGATACCAGGAAACCTTCCATCCTTGCCTTCCAAAAGCCATAGTTCAATCCATCAAACAAAGGTGCATCCCTCTTGTGCACCATCCTAGATCTACCTAAAGTGATTAATCTTTCTTCCAAGGAACCTTTATTTGATACCAATTGTTGAATGCACACAAGAAAATTGAGAGGGGGGGTGAGTTAGTTGTACATTAAAACCTCAAAACGCTCATAAATAATTAGATCTACATCAACTTAATCAACCCTCAATTTGTTAGAATGATTTAGCATGAAAACAAATAACAAAAATTGAAATACATCAACACTAGATTTACGTGGAAAACCCAAGAAGGGAAAAAATACGGTGAGGATTAGCTCACAATATAAAGTAATTTCAACACTACATACAAAAGGCTCACTATTGGAGGGCTCATTACCCAAAAGAAAGAAGGGATTATTGAACACCTAGAATATTGAGAGTGGGGTGAATCAATATTCTCTTAAAGCATTCAAACATTAAAAATCCAATTACTAATCATATTCAACTACAATAAGGAAATAAATCATGAAACATTCACAATATCACATAACACATGAACACCAAGATTTTTATGTGGAAAACCCAAAATGGGAAAAACCATAGTGAGGGTTGGGTCACAATATATATTATAACCTATTATAGTATATTTACATAAATAATCTTTGTAGGTGGACTCACTATCCAAGTTGAATCATTGTCCATAGGGAAAAAGATAGAAGAGAGATGGTGGCTCACAGCCTAATTTGAACTGTTACAATTGACATATGCATTAATTAAAGTTCCATTAAAGAACAATAAACAAATTTTACTTGATTGTGATTCAACACTCTGTCTCGCTCTTCATTCACACAATTTTTATCTTCAACTTAACATTCATAACTTAAGTTTACACTTCTCTACTCAAATTCACATCACACTCATCACACCTTACTTGCATTCTCTCAAGATACCAAAAATAATCCAACTTATGTATATCTTCATGAAGCATAACATCAATTAGGTCGGCCTAATTAGATGTAATCCCCAAAATATAACTTGTCTACTCAAAAAATTTCATCCATACAATGTGCCATAATTAAAAACTAAAAACATTTGAAGATAGGTCAACATGGACATATAATAGATCCTATATAAGTCAACAATACATATTTTTCCTTCTCTCAACACCAAATGTGTTAGGTTGGCATGACATAAGACCTAAACCAAAAATATTTAACTGTGTATCCACATATCGACACATGGACCTCAAAACTCAATACCATATGGAATCCATTCTCTAATAACATCTAGAAACTTATCTTCAACACTGCAAGGCCAAAAAATCATGTACGAAGAAGTTTGGATTCTCCCACACTAACACACTGTATAAAGAATAACTGTAATTTTCCATGTCAAATGCTTTTATTCATATCTCTCAATTCAATTGTCCAAACATTATGAAATCTTGGAATTGGGTGCATATAACATCCAAAAAAATGATGTTAGAAGTGTAGAGTGATATCTTCATTTATTGAGTGGTGCGGACCCAAAAACTAACGCACTATTACATTGAACTAGTAGATTTGAAACTTAGTCAAATTTCCACACAACTGATCTTTCCAGAACAAATCAACTTGCAAAAATTTATTCCTTAACAACTCCAAAACCTGTTCGGACTAATCAAAATGATTCACAATAATGTTGGCATCATTGACAACACTATAGCACATTGTTATGTACCTTCCATACCATCCATGCTCATGTTTCCAAGAAGAATCATCAATGAGAAACTTCCTCAACCTTCTAACAATCTCCCCCTTTGTCATTGATGCCAATGTGCCAAAAAAATCTCTAAAATATTCTCCCAAAACTCTCCCTTTGACATTAAGGGAAAAGGGATCCTATTTTATTTATTCTTATTGTCACTGAAAATCCCCCTGAGAAATATAAGCATATATGCAAATTGAAAAGAATGGATTGAATCCACCTGAGTCATATACCAAAGAAAAAACTAAAAAGGTACTAGAATTTTTTTCTAAATTGTCTGCATATGTATAAATAATCTGAACAAAAATGTTGAAATTGCATAGGAGAATAAAAGATAAATCAACTAGAGGTGGTTGATTCTTATAACTTCTTCAAGTGATCTTCCCAGGATTGTGTACCATGTTCCTATTCTTTCTTAGCATTTTCAAGCAACCTATTCTACATTTCAAGGTCAAGCAATAATTTTTCTCCCTCTTTCAAAGTAGCAAGTACTGGATTCATCTTCTTAGCTTTGTCTACTCTTAGAAGAGCTTTTGAAACAAGTATGAATTTGGGATTGACTAGATCCCTTACCTCTCCAAACTATAGAATAATGTCTTCTTTTTGTGCTTGCAATTGGAAGAAATTCTTGTGCATTTTTTTATTGTGTTCCTTATTTCTCTAGTGAGGTCAACTACCAAATCAAATACAATTTAGGTAGCAACAATTTGAGACTCAATAGAGTCCATCTCTTTTCTTATGATTTGTGTGGCTTCAAGCCACTTAATGCCATATTGATAAAGTTCATTAGCCTCATCAACACATCCTTTTGCATCCTTCAATAATTATGAGAGCTTGTTATGTGAAATGGCACATTCCTCAGTCATCTCTAGCATTCTTTTATCAATGATCCTCTTCTCCACTTCCTTCTCTACTTCCTCCTTCATTTTGGATGCATAATTCTTAAAAGAGTCAATCAACAGTTTGAAATTTTCCATATCAGGGAGTGTGGTGTCAACATTTGATCTAGCTATGGTCTCTTGCAATGCCTTAACTACTTCTTCCATAAGTTATCTACTCTTTTGATGTGTTTCAATTATTTCCTTTCTTGGGGATGCATGAAATATGTCTCCCAATTGTAGCTTGTATATGGGAGAGATCTCGTCCAAATCAACATTTCCTTGTTGCATCGACAACTATAGCAATTGGGATGATACAAAAGGTTGAAATTTAGGCTGCATGCTCAAAAGATTCTTCAAGGAATCTCCAAAGGATCCAAAAGATTCACCAGAAGCTTTATCAATTTTCACAGCCTTTCCCTTATCCTTTGTAATACCGAAGTCTATTGGTTTTTCTATTTTTGCATCTCTAGATGCATCATTGTTCTTGTCTTCATATTCCTCTTCATTATCTTCTTCTTTTCTTCATCAATATTTTATTCTTCTTTCTCCACACCATCATTCTTACCATCATCAACCTTGTTTGTGTTCTCTTCCTCTTTATTGTTTTCAATGTTTTATGTGATTACCCAAGGAGTGACTTCATCTTGTATTGGAGGAAGAGTAATGGTATTCTCCTTCATAATGTCCTCTCTGATCATTTCCTCTTCAATATTTCTCTCGATCATGTCCTCCACTTCTCAAGGAGTGTTATTTAATGCATCTTCCTCATTTGTATGATGCTCATGTTGAGCATCATCTTTCTGCATTTATCCTTCAGTATTTTTTTCCAAAGGGATCTCAACCTTATCCTCTTCTTTATCCACTAGTAATAGCCCCATTTTTTGAGCTATTTCCTTTGCTTTATTATTGCTTTCCTTTCGAATCCTTTCAAGATCATCTTTATCCTTTCCCATGATGATATTAACCCTTTGTTTTTTTTTCTCATCTCCTTTCTAAATACAGTATCCAATGTGGCTCTGTCATCTTTAGATAACGGAGCACTCACTCTCTCCAAAGCTTCTTCGTTAAGCCTTTAATGTTCTTTTATTTCCTCTTCTCTTATCTTCAACAAAATGTTCCACAAATATTTAGGAACATGTTTCTTGATGTTGCACATTTATACTTCAAGAGCAACAATATATTTGACTATAGCTTTAATAATAGTATCCTTTTCTATCTCATTTGCATCCTTATATAGGGTTGTGATCTCTCCCAACATGTAATTTTGCAAAATTCTATTAAACAATGCCTCTAACTTCATAGGGTAATGAGGCCTTACCGGTTCCTTTTGTTCTTTTTATTTGCCTTTAACCAAAGTCTTCTTTGCTTTTGCATTCTTCTTCTTCTTTGGAGAAGCCTTCTTGGATTCCTTCTTCTTTTCTCTCATATGGATCTTGAATTCTTCTTTCTCTTTCTCTATCTCCTCTACACTCTCGGTGTCAATGATATCAATTCTTCTCCTTTTGGTGCTAGCTTCACTTTGTGAAGCATCACTCCTTCTTCTATGGACCAATGGGGGTAGATATTCTTCCACTTCTTATTTTTTAGAAACATTTATGTCAATACCCTTCTCTCTCGTTGCTTTCTGCTTCACTCTTCTTTTGGTTGGGGCAGCAGGTGGTGCAACAGTGGTAGTCTTCTTCTTCTCAGCTCTGGTAGAGTGTACAACCAAAGGGGATTTCTCCCTTATTGTAGGTCTGGAATTTTTCATTCTTTTCTCTCCAACAAAAGGAAAAGTCCTAGAGGAATTCTAGATAGGAGTGGCGCCAATCCTACTAGATATCCTTAAGCTTCCATATGCTTTTGTTGCACTTGAATCTTCCTTGGATCTCTCTCTAGCATACTGCACTCTTTTTTTAGAAAGACCCATTTCTTTTGCATATACATCCACCATCTTGTCCACATTCTTCTTGATCTATGGTTTCCTTTATTCCATGTCAAATTCCATGGAATTTTCCTCATAAGTGCCATATCTAATTTTTGTGGTGTCTTTGGGGCTTTAAACAAAATATCAACATAACCATTAAGATATTTTTCTATCACCTCATAACCGAGTTTAGGAACCCAAATAGTTATTGGTTCCACTACCTCTGTAATGTATTGGTCTATAGATACAAGAAATGTGATACCATCTTTGTATCTCTCAAAAATTGTCCTTGGAATTATCTCTCTCATGCATTATTTTCTAGAATATTGCAAAGAAAGGAGTAAGGGCATCATATTGTGCTTTGGCATCTCAAAGATTCCTCATATGATCTACAATTTGATGTGAAACTAGCCTTCCTCTTACCCAAGTTACACTTCCAATTATGGGAAGCTCCTTCAAGAAATAAAAGAGTAAGCACATGACCAAAGTGACATACTTAAACATAATATTTCTTTTCCTTAATTTTCTTTAAATTCTCCATTAATTGTTTCCTAAGAAAATCACATAGGTCATAACTACACCATTTTCTACCATCTCATATGCCACATTGATTGTGGTGGAAGATATTGAATTGTCTCTATTTTTTTAATAAATTTTGTAGTCGATCATGGTTGTGTATCTCATAGTTGGGCCCTTGATGGGATTTACTAAAAGTTCTCTCTTGTCATATGTTGCACCTATTTTATCCATAACTACATTTTTAACAGACTTCAAAATAGGGATAGGTCTAGTGGAGCATAGACTGGTGACCTCTCTTATTACTTCCTTGGTGATCATATTTGGCATTTCATTCTAGACAAACTGATCATAAGTTCTACTCAAATCTATTCTAATCCACTTGATATCATAAAATAAATTAGGGAACCATTGCCATATGCCAGTATTCTCAACTAGGCTTTTATATTCTAGCTTTAGGGTGAAGTTGTCTCCAGTAAGCTCATTTTTCCATATATCACTTAGCTTAGTGGGAGAATGTTCTTCCATTTTTCCAAGAATATATGCCCTAATATCTTTAGTTAGTAAAACCCCGTATGGAATATGTGAAATGTGCCTTGTTGGTTATCATCTATGACTTTCACATGATACCTTTTGAATTTTGTTTGTGGTTTCTCTTTGACCTCTATAACCCTCGGTGTAGCCATTGTAATATATATTTAAACTTCTTTCAAACAAAGATTTCTAAAAACTAGGGCATGTAGGATTTATAAAATACCTTTTTACTTTATTCATTGAACTAGGGTTTTGATGCTCTAAATCTCAAATCACTTTATACACTTTGAATTCTCTTCTCCCTACTCTACTCCTTCTTGAATGCTTTCATGAAATGATTTTCCCTTAATGAATTTACTTATAACCTTTCGATTTGACTTGATTTTGCATTGAATGCTTCAACCCATAAAGCTAGAAACATTTTATTTGTATGCAAAGACAACTTCTAAAGCTCCATAAAATTCAGCATCGACATATTTTCTTCTATAATATTCACCAATAGATTGAGCATGTTGATCTACATCATGTATCTTCATGCATAGACCTCAGCACCTCTTTGCTGGTAGGGGGAAAAAGTTATCCATTAAAGATCCCCCTAAGCCATAGCCCTTGCATTAGTTTCTAGAGGAAACATATACACCAGAGGATGGTACAAATTCTCCCTTGTCTTATGTATCTTCCATCTTTCTCCAAATATTTTGCATTTCCTTCTTTACTTCATCCGGATCAACCTTTTTAATTAGTTTTTTCCATTTTACTAGATTATCCTTGTATTTATATTTCTACAAAATTTGGCAATGTGTCCAAGTCTACTCCAATTGTGACATGTGATATTCTTCTAAATATTTTTCGTTCCATTCACTCTAGATCTGCATTGATTAGCTTTGTGCCCAAATCCATAACATGTATAATAGTAACCATTGAAATATTGAATCATCTTACCATTTTTATAGTCATTCATCATTTGAATTTTGCATTCACTTGCTCTATGACCAAATATTTTTCATGTAAAACATTGACTAGAAAAGGATGAAACATTATGATTCATTCTTCTTCTACATTCCATTGCTTTATGTCCAAATTTATTGCAAGAATAGAAAAAACCATTGAAAGATCGATACCTTTGTGCATTTGGTTATCTTATCGATGGTCCTTTGGCTTCATTTCTTTGATTCCAAATCTTGCCATTGCTCTTCTTGTCTTCAATATTCTTTGGTTCATTGATCTTCTCTTCTACATTAGGTGTAAGATCTACTTTTAATCTTTCACCTTTTCAAATCCTAAGCCACCTTTGTTTTTGGATTCTTTTTGACCTACGATCATCTCACTAAGCATTATAGAAATCATATTGAATTTTTCTTCATGATTTCTTTCTTTTTCCAAATCTAATATTAGGTTTACCACTTCTTGTTCAAGCCTTATGCATTCCTCTAATTTTCTTGTCACCATTACATTCAGACATTCCTCAACTCTTTTCTTTTCTTCAACTTGCACTTTTAGCTCAGTGATGTTTTCATTTGCTTGTTAGAAATATTCACTAAACTAATTGATTTTCTCTCTCAATTTTCTGATACACTCATTTTCTTCTTTGAAATTTTCCTTTCTCTAAACTAATTGGTTTTCCTTTCTCTAAACTAATTGATTTTCTCTCTCAATTTTCTGATACACTCATTTTCTTCTTTGACATTTTCCTTCAGATCTTTGTTTTCACCTTCAATATTTTTTAGATCTTCAAGAGTAACTTTGAGTTCTCCATCTTTGTCAAGCATGAAATCTTCTTCTATTAAATCAATAGTAGGAATCTCTTCTAGAGGAATAGGAAATTTTCTATCAGCCATGTGTTCAATCTCCAAGACCTTCCCAAAGCAGTTAAGCTCCTTCCAAGGAACCAAGATCTAATACCAATTGTTGAACACCAAAAATATTAAGAGGGGGGTGAATTTGTATTCTCTTAATTCATTCAAACATTAAATGTCCAATTACTAATGCATATTCAACTACAGTAAGGAAAGAAAGGATGAAACATTCACAATATTGTATAACACATGAACACCAAGATTTTTACATGGAAAACCCACAATGAAAAAAACCACGGTGAGGGTTAGCTCACAATATATTATAACCAATCATATTATATTTACAGAACTATTCATTGTAGGTGGAATCACTAAACATAGAGAAAAGGATAGAAAATAGATGGTGGCTCATAGCCTAATTTGAACTGTTCCAATCGCATTTGACACATGCCTGAATTATAGTTCCATTAAAGCACAATAAATAAACTTTATCTTGTTTTGATTCAACACTCTATCTCGCTCTTCATTCACGTAATTTTGATCTTCAAATTAACATTCACAACTTAACTTCACACTTCTCTACTAAAATTCACATCACACATCACACATCACACCTTACTTGCATTCCCTAAAGCTACCAAAAAAATCCAACTTATATATATTTGCATCAAGTATAACATAAATTAGGTAGGCCTGATTAGATGTGATACCCAAAATATAACTTGGCAGCTCAAAACATTTCATCCATTCAATGTTCCATAATTCAAAAGTCAAAAAATCTTAAGATAGGTCGACATGGACCTATAATAGATCCTACATAAGTCAACAATACATATTTGTCCTTCGCACAACACCAAATGTGTTATGTCAGCATGACATAAGACCTAAACCAGAATTTTTTAACTATGTATTCACATTTAGAGATGTGGACCTCAAAACTTGATACTATCTAGAATCCATGATCTACTGATATATGGAAACTTATCTTCAACACCGTAAGGCCAAAAAATCATCCATGAAGAAGTGTGGATTCTCCCACATGAACACACTATACAAAGAATAACTATAATATGCCATGTTGAACTCTGTTATTCATATCTCTCAATCCAATTGTCCAAACATGATGAAATATTGGAATTGGGTACATCTAACATCCAAAAAAATTATGTTAGAAGCACAAAGTGATATATTCATTTGTGGAGTGGTACGGACCCAAAAACTGATGCACTATTACACTAAACTAGCAGATTTGACACTTAGTCAAATTTCCACACAACTGATCTTTCCAGTCCCAATCAACTTGCAAAAATGTCTTCCTTAACAACTCCAAAACCTGTTAGGACTTATCAAAATGATTCAAAACAATGTTAACATCAATGAAAACACTGTAGGAAATTATTATGTACCTTCCATCATACCATCCATGATCATGTTACCACACAACATCATCAGACAAACTTCCTCAACCTTCCAAAAAGGCTCACTACCAGATTACAAAAAAAAAAAAAGAATGTTACAGTGAGGAATCCATCTCAATGCAACATAAAAGTCCACCACAACATCACCAACACACTCATAGTCATTTTGAAGATTGTAGACACCTTCTTCTCACTAATTCAAGTAGTCTAACTCATTAAATCTCGCACTTCACCACACTAAAATTTGCACCACACACTCTCTACTTCTAATCCTCCATCAACACAACACTTATTTATACCTTCTTAAACTTTGAAAAAATTCTCCAAGGTTGGTAATGCACCTCAACTATACAAATTCAAATTAGGTCAACACTAAGCATTCTCATAGTAGAAAGGAATGAAATCATACCACACCAAATCTTAACTTGTACCCAAATCATATATATACACCATGCCACGTTTCCATGATCACCAAAGAAAATCCATAATTAGTGTAAACACCCAAGGTTGGCCAAACCTATGTAAACACTATTAAAATTTAAGTACACGCTTCCTCAAATCCAAAGATGACTTATGAACCACACACAACACTTGAACATAATCTAGAATATTCCACAAACACCCTAAAATCCAAAAAATTCCTTTGCAACAACTTTCACTTGAAGAATGTACACACCTAGTACACTCAGACAACCTTCTATATACTGTAACTCAAGAAACCACCTTGCACAACACCAAACCATGAACAACTTAAATTGAAGGTAGATATGAACATTATTAGCACACTTCTAGAACTGGAAGACTAGAAACCAAGTTGTGGAGAAATGCGGAGAAAAAACATTTCTCCCAAACAACACTGCAACACAGTTCACACACTGGTGAGCACAACTTCTTCTAAACAATGATCCAGACCAAGAAATTTTGGATATAGAACCTCTAAACACCTTTGATCAACATATCCAAAGTACACAAGTAGATCTTCAACATAGAAAAAATCTGGAGCAAAAACCAAAACACCACTATGAATACCAGAACACCTATGCAACACATTGTTTCCTCTTTTATTCAAATTTTCTCAAAATCACTTGGAAACCAAGCACTAGAGACACATTCTTATCATCTTCAACGCTTCCTTATCATCACCAACCCAACAACATTCACAACAATAAGTTTATCAAAGAAACACCAAAGTTTGACACCAATAGCACTTACTAATGACAACATAATGAAACTAATCAAAGCATCATCATAGCTTCTCATCCATCACTAGTCATCAATGACAACACAAAAATAAGCTTGTTGGCATCAATGACAACACCAAATACTAATACTTGCAATAGATAAGGTTCAACAATATTATCAAAATACCCCATGTTCAAGAAGTAACGAGTTACAAGACAGCAAAGGAATCAAAGTGATTAGAAAAGTACCACAAAGAGTCAAAAGTTGTCAAATAGTAGATAACTAGTCAAACACATAAAATGAGGATTACTTTGAAGAATAAGAACCACCATATATAAGAAAAAAGAAGAAATCCAAAATAATGAAAAACAAAGCCACAGTTCTAACTAGAAAAGGTATAGATACCGAGAAGAATAGAAGATAAATTGAAGGGATTACTGAAGAATTAGAACCAGAATAAGAAGAGTATGACCACTTCTGGCCTACTAAGAAACAACATGACAAAATAGTGGAAAAAGAAAAATAAAAAATTATACAACAGTAGAAGGAGGAGATAGCATGCTTCTCAGAAGAAGAAGTAATAATTGTAACTATGGGTAAAGTTCAAGGTTAGTCTTAAATCAAAATAAGAAATAAAACCCTAGTATAAATATGAAGAACAAAGGAGGGGATGATGCAAAACAAAGAACAAAGTTACCCAAGTCCTTCAAAACCTCTATGGATCACTAATGCAAGTAAAACTAATCCTACATGCAAGTAAAAGCATGAAGTGTGAAGTGTGAAGTGTATGCTAAGAGATGTAAATGAAAGATATAAAGTCTAGATGTGTCAAATGAGGTTGAAATTGCCATTTTATAGAAATATCAAATTTGAATGAAGGGCCAAGATTAAAATTTGAGATATGCCCTAAGATCAATGGCCATAAATGCATGAGACAACCCTTAATTAGGGTTAGGGAAACATTAGGGTGAAATTTGAAATGAAGGGCTAAGATTTGATTTTAAATCAAATCAATGGACACGAATACACGTGACAAGAAGATGTGGCACAAAAAAAGAGGAAAGTGGGGAATTAAAATAGAAATTTAAAATTAATTCCCACAAGAGGTTGAGTTGACCTTTTAAATTAAAAATCAATGTATTCAAAAGTGGTGGGGCCATGTGATAGTAAATAATGTTTTAAAAT
Source organism: Sequoiadendron giganteum (assembly GCA_007115665.2). Taxonomy (NCBI): domain Eukaryota; kingdom Viridiplantae; phylum Streptophyta; class Pinopsida; order Cupressales; family Cupressaceae; genus Sequoiadendron; species Sequoiadendron giganteum. Next base: position 387,668,451 of record CM021104.1, read on the forward strand.
TATTTACTTGGAAAGAGGGAAATTTAAATAAATGATTTTATTTAAATTTGGAGGAAAAGTCAATAGGACAATTAAATAATTAATTTTAATTATTTAATTATGGAGGAAATGGACCAATAATTAAATAAATTATGGGGGATTTATTTAATTATGAGTAGACATTAGAATTAGAGACATATTTAAATAAATACAGTTTATTTATTTAAATAATCAAGAGGAAATAATTAAATAAATTTTAATGATTTATTTAATTAAAGAGGACATAAGGAATTAGTGGCGTATTTAAATAAAATAAATGTAATTTCTTTATTTAAATAGTCAAGAGGAATAAAAGATGTGAATTAATTAAATAATTAAGAATTATTTAATTAATAGATGAATTTAGACAAAAGGACATAATTAAATATTTTAATTATGTTAAGAGGAATATGGAGAAAATCAAGTCTTAGGCCTAGGTCAATTTTATGTGTCTACATTTTCCCTTCTTTGTCATTATGCAGTTTATCACATTATGAGAAAGAAAATAAGTCAAAAACATGCCCCAGCAAAGGTAGGGAGTGTCTATGACCCCTTGGGAAAATTTGTGAATTTTGGCTTGGGGTCGGCAAAAATTGGAAAGTGTCCTGATAAGTCAATTTGAGGACCAAAAAATCAATGGGGCGATTGGTTTCGAAATCTAATGAAGTTAAGGCAGTCAAAAGGTTGGTCAAACTTGGTCAAATGAGCCTCTAATAATAACTTTGAGGGTAAAACCCTAATTTTCAACCTATAAATAGGTTTGAAAAGGTAAAAAGACATGTCATTTTCACTTTTGCCTTTTGAGATTTGGAGATCAAAGCAAGGAGAGGCGGGAAAAATGATGGTGATTCTAGTGATAGAGCATCGTGGCTACCAGGTGCAGACATTCTGATGGCTAGAGGATGTAGAGGCACCGGTATGTACCCTTGTCCCGCTTTGTAATTTTCTCAATTTTTGTGCTTTTTAAGGGATTTTAGCTAGGGAATCAAATGCGTTGTGATGCATCTGCATTCACATAAGCTGCATTCGCTTTCAAATTGCATGCATTTGATGCACCATGATGAAAACACAAGGGACTAGGTAGGAATAGGTTTAGAATGATGCAAATGAGAGGGCGCGAGACGTAAATGCAAAACCGCAACACAAATACAAGGCCGTGAGACACACTCGTCGAATTGCAATGTACACGCCAAACCACATAACACAAATGATTTAAAATGATGTAATTGACCTAGGAAATGACACATGTTATAGAGTGTCACAAATGAAAGATCAAATGATGCAATCGCCGGGACACGACACATGTGCAGAATTGAACGACACCTGTGACCTAGTGCGATGAAAGTGAAGTCAACACGATGCATTTGACTTTGACTAGGGTTGACTTAGCTTAGGCTCAATTTTCTTAGGTACTTTAGACTAGATAGATGGTAATGATGATGTTCAATATGTGCTAACTCTCAATTTTGCATGTGCAAAAATAATTGGTACCCATCTATATGCGCAAGTTCAGGCCAGTGACTTATGCTTTTAGAGATCAGTTGCAGGATAGCGAGTAGAGATGAATAATGTAGCTAGGCTTATACTATGTTACCTATATTCCCATTATTTGGTAAAATAGGGGTCTTTTGATAGCACTTTGTGAGTGATGACATTCAAAGACCTGTTCCTTTCACATGCCGATGGGAGAGGCGATTGTCACTTTGGAGGATGTTTACAGGATATTGCGAATTCTGATCCGAGGGGAGTAGGTGGTCTATGATCCACACCAAGGGTGCCAGGCCATGACTAAATACTAAGAGCTTGTGGATAATGCAGGGCTAGGTATCGATAGATACGAGATCAGGTGGGAGTTTGTGGCCAAGCACTACGCTCGATGGGATGCCATGTTATGCACTCTGATTTTTGGTGTTTTGATTCCTGATCATCGGGGACACGGATTTCCTATTGGATCGGGTGATGTGTTAGTCAAGATGCAATGAGATAGGACAGTGTTTGCATGAGGGTCATGCTTGCTTGGGATGCTTTATCATTAGTTGCATGAGGTGGCCTACCAAGAAGGGCAGAGTATCAGTTGTGGTACGACATTGTTGATGATTTGGGCCTGGGAGCATATTCCTGTCTTCCAACCACGAGTTCTGATACAATAGTTGGGTGAGGGGATTCCTTATGTTTTCCTATATGTGGGTTCAGTGACATAGACCCGGTATGGAGACACAAGGTACTAGCACCACTAGATTGACACTTTGATGGGGTTTTTTTGGAGACCATACAGGGATTGCACATAGTGGTGGGGAGAGGATGAGCATTTTTCTTTTTGCAAATAGTTTAGGTATCTAATTGATTAGACTATTCAAAGCCAACATATTATTGAGATGTACCTACCCCAGTGGGTACTATGACAATTTGGAGAGTAGCAAGGTTCTCCTGCAGGGACTACAGAGTATGTGAGATCATCTTGGGAGACCATGTGAGGACTACCCATAGCAATTCCCCTAACAGAGAAGCAGTTTGATGGGTTGGAAGCACAACAGTGGGCATGGAGTAGGGTTATAGTAGATGAAAGGACCACTAAAGAGTTTGAAACCTGGTGGTAGACACATAGGCCACTACCACTTGCAAATCTAGATGGAATAGCGTCGATTGATCGATGATCAGTTATACCAAGAGTTCAGTGGGGAGGATGAGGAGGGAGAGATGGAGGCAAAGGTAGAGATGGAGGCCAAGGAGATGGTGGGAGAGGTGGAGGAGATGGGGGAGGAGATGATGGAGGGGATGGTAGGGGTGGCAGGAGGAGGAGAGGAGGAGACGTGGGGAGGAGGCAGCTAAGGAGAGTGTGGAAATGGGTAAGGGGAGAACCATTGTCACCCATCAGAGAGGAGGGCAAGGAGGGGGAGAGAGAGGAGCAAGCCAGGTAGGAGGGTGATCAACTAGAGGGGAGATTATATAGGAGGAGGGGAGGGCCGAGACAGAGTAGCCGAAGGCAGAGGTTAGGCCAGAGGGAGAGATGTCGAGGGAGGAGGATGTGTTCGTGTAGCATCAGACACTAGATATTGGGGGAGAGGAAGAGACAATCAGTGGTGGAGAGGAGGAGAGAGATGATGGAAATGAGATTGATACTGGTAGAGAGGATGGGATGGATGAGGCAGAGAGGTGGCTGAGAGAGAAGATGATAGACGGGGAGGAGGATATGGAAAGGCCACCACCCTTGCCATGAGATGCCATGGTGGATTAAATATTAGTGGACCTACAAAGCAGATTGGATGCAGCCTTGTTTCAGAAAAAAAAGGCACTAGTGGTAGAGTTAGAGGTGGTGAGAGTGGACATGGATTAGGCTATGATTAGACAATAGGAGTTTGAGAGGTGGTGCATAGATTTTGCACAGTTATTCTCAGGGCCCTCAGGAGATATGGCTAGAGAGTTGGCCAGGGTTAGGGACATGAAGGCATGATATAGGTTATTGTATGAGCAAGCAGTACCACCAAAGAGATGGGACCCCAACTTGACTTAGTCTCAGACCAAGACAAGTAGTGGTAGCAGCAATAGAATAGAGAGCAACAACATGACTCATAGTAGCAGTTGCAACCACAACAGTGTAGGTAGGTCTACATCATCTGGATAGTCCTGAGGGCATAGGTCGCATGACAACCACAATAATTCCTCAGATTACAGATCTAATCATAGTCATGGGTCAGTATCATCAAGGAACAGGTTTCAGTATAGCCAACCTCCAGCCATCGATCCATCAACGTCATAGAGTCAACCTACAGTGTCCTCAGTGCATGTTACAACTGAGCTCATGAGCGAGTGTCACTCACCTCACTCCTCACCTAGAGGGGGTGGGTTGGGAACAACTTAGGGCATATTGTTATCTTTGACCTTATGTTCAAATATTTTATACATTGACTATCGAGCCTACGAGCTCTATTTTTGGGATTCCATGAGACTCTATCCTGTGACATAATTTTTTGAGATATATATATATATATATATGATGCGATTTTGATGCAGACTATATGCTTTGTGTTATGTTGTGATGCATTATGATGTTATTATGCTTATTTGATATGATGTGATTTATTTGATGATATGAGTATTCATTTATGATGGTTATTTATGATTATATGCGATGATGATCTTATGCTTATATGATGATGGTGATGATATTCTATATGATGCCATGTTTATGAGATCTATGTACTAATGATGCAACTTTTTGCATGATAATGACTTGACTAATTAATTCCATGCTTATGATTATAAATGCATTTATGGATGTTTATGTATGTATGGATTATGCGATGTATGATGCTTTTATGTTATAATCCTATATGTATGCATTGATGACATGGATGGTTATTGTGTTTATATGCTATGTTAATATAAATGAATGTATGAAAATGATGCTTTAATGTATGTAATGTGGATGAATGTAAATGACGGACTTATATGCCATGTGAGTGCAATATGAATCTTTGTTTGTATATGTGAATGGATTTATGCAAATGTGCTAATGCAATTTCCATATGAGTATGCAATTATGTTTTTGTATGTCACGGGATATTATTAGGGGATGAGAGAAGAGAGATGACCAAATGAAGGTGGATGTTAGTGCAGAGAAAGAGATGCATGTTAGTATCAAAAAAATAATCCTTCAATATTTGCCAAAGTACTAATAGGTGTTGCTCTAATCATTATTGGGTGTATTGTCATAATGGCCAATAAACACCATGATATGACATAAATCAATAGTGTGCAAGGTCATACCATCACATAGGACAATCAATCACAGATAAGGATGATCATGAATCATACGAGGAACTCAATTTACCCTAGTCTTTTTATCATAACCAACCGCAAACAAACAAGACTAGCCATGAAATGTCATTGCTCCTCTAAATCTCGATGTTAGGACATCCTTGAGGAACTAGCCACATGACAACCATAAAATACAACATGATCATTGGACTACATTGTTGCTCCTCTAAATCCTAATGTTAGGAAATCCTTGAGGAACTAGCAGCATGATGGTCAGAAAAGACAAGAACAATCATCATGATACGTCATGGTTCCTCTGAATTGAGGAACTAGTAGAATGATGACAATTAAATGACATAGAATGTTTTCCAAGTATTTTACAGGTGTTTTCAGATGTTTTTCTAATGCTCAAAGGTCGAGTGTTTTAATGTCGAGATGCAAAGATTTATGAGGTCTAGGTTGCTGAATTTTAAGTGATTACGGATTCAGGAAGGACACATCCTAAAGCATAAATAAATGACAAGAGTTGTTCTTCATAAGGACACATCCAAAGAATAACCAAGAGATTGACACGTTTACTTGTTTTGATAGAGTTTGACTAGATGACTGAATTGATCACATGTTGGTGCTGACATGCAAATTTAATTAAAATGTTGATTGAAGTGATTGCTAAAGTTTTCTATAAGGTTGTTTATTTTTGGATTGATAAAGAGTTTGCTTGATGTGAAGATATTTGATGTGTGTGAAAGTGTTGTGTGATGAACCCTAATGGACTGACCTAGTGTAGCCTCGGGGGCTCATCGATTGATGGCCTTTCCTACGTCATGTACTCAGAGACCTCATAGTTCGACACAACCAATGAATTTTTCCTAATGACATAAAATTGAGTCATGATTTTATTTTGACAAACTTAAAAGAACTCACCTAATGTCTTGGGGGCTCATTTAATATGTTTCTTGCCTACATAGCAAATACGTAGAGACAACGTAGTTCGACTATGACAAAGACTGAAAGGACAAACACGATGGAATTTGAATTTGTTTTTGAGATTTTTGATGTTATATGGATGTTTTTGTATTTTATTCAAGACATTTTTCATATTTTTTAGGTCTTTTTTCAGGACATTTTCTAGTTTTTAGGATTTTTTCAAGACTTTTTCTAATTTTTAGGATTTTTTTAGGAATTTTTATGATTGTTAGGACCATGTGTGATACCCACTGTAGTCAAGTGATAATGGTCTTGCCCCCAATCAGGTCAAGGAATATCAAGGCATAATGAAATGGAAAGGGCCATACACGGGATGAAAGGTAGGGGATATGCAAGACTTGATGTCAACCATTGCTAGCCATGGACATAAATGACATGACCTATGATGAATGTTGTGAGGGTGTTGAAAGATTGGGTATTTATTATGGATGAAGGTAGATGGAATGATAGTAGATGGTGAAGAAAAAACTGACTACACATGGCACATGTCTGCCAAATTTTCACCATGGTACCTATCCAAAGTGCTTGTTTACTATGTTTTCACTATTTCACAAATTATTTCTCTTTACTATTTTTGTCATTTTTGTCATTTTTTTATTTTTTTGGTGTCACCAAGATGCCTATTTTCCAAGTTTTCATCAAGGTGATGATTTTTTTTGTATTTTTAAGGTTTTCAGCTAAGCTCTCTGATGTTATGTATATAAATTATGTAGATGCAGACTGTTGATAGGCTCTATCGATTGTTCCCCATTTTGCATAGCTAACAGATAAGCATAATAACCAAATGCGACAATGATGATTTAAGGACCCAACCAATTGGGCTCAAAATTGCTAGGTTTCTCTTGATCAACTTGATTCCTTGGATTCTGCATTAGGACCAAATCACTAATTTCAAAATTTCAAACCATTACTGTTTTGTTGTAGCTTCTGCAAAGGCGATTTTGATATGCCTGTAAGTGATTCAAGGCATTTTTTCTTCTTTCTTGCAACATTTCCAACTCATGCAGGTGAGACTATCTATATTCTTCATCATCAATCAATCGCTTCAAGGAGACTCTAAGAGAGGGAATTTCATCCTCGGTGGGCAATATAGCTTCAGATCCATAGACCAAGGTGAATGGGGTGGATCCAATGGGTGTGTGGATGCTAGGGTGATAGGCCCATAGAGAAGGGTTGAGTTGTAGGTACTAGTCATGACCAATGTCATTGATGGTATTCTTAAGAATCTAGAGGATTGTTTTATTAGATGCCTCGACTTGACCATTTCCTTGTAGATAATAGGGAGTGGAAAAATGGTGTTGAATGTGGAAGTGTTCACAAAGCTCACAGACGTCTTTATTTTTGAATGAAAAACCGTTGTATGTGATGATGGATTGTGGAACACCATACCAGAAGATGATATAATTAAGAATGAATTTGGAAGTCTGCTTATTGGTGATGTAGGTGAGGGGTACCGCTTCAATCCACTTAGTAAAATACTCAATGGTGGTGATAATGAATTTATGGTCATTGGATGAGGTGGGTTAGATTTTACCCACAAGGTCAAGTCCCCATTATGTGAAGAGTCAGGGAGAAGTGATTGGTCTAAGCTCCTGTGTGGATTAGATCATTGTGCACCTAAAATTTATGACATGTTCTTACAAACTGAAGAGCATCCTTTTCCACTATCGACTAGTAGTCTTATAACTTTCCTAGCTAAGGTCAGGCCACTCGAATGAGATTAGCATATACCCTCATGTACCTTGTGTAAGTTTTTTCGGGCTTCATCAGTTCCGAGACAATGAAGAAGGGTGTTGTCAAAGGTGCGGTGGCATAAGGTGTCACTGATAATGGTATAACAGGTGACTTTGTAGATGAAGAATTTTTAGCTGTGTTGGATAGGTTTGGTGGGAGAGTCTAGGACTTGAGGTAGTCATAGATGTCGTGATACCAAGGTGAAATAGGACCAATAAGCTCACAAACCTTTTCTAACTCTGGAATATGGAATGCAAGGACCAATAGTTGCTCCACTAAGAACTCAAATTGTGACATGTTGTTGGGAATGTCTAATAGAGATCCAACGATAGCCATAGCATCTACAACCTTGTTTTGTGCCCTAAGAATCTATTCAAAAGCAATCCAGTGGAAGTATATGAATGAAAGCTATTAACCATTCATTTGTAGGGAAGAAACTTCTCATCATTTGTGTCATACTCATCAGTAACCTAGTTGATGACCAACTGGGAGCGTTGAAGACTAGAAGTGTTTTGATTTTCCATTTTATAGCCATTCAGAGTCCTGTGACAAGTTCCTCATATTCTGCAATGTTATTAGTACAAGGGAAGGTGATTCAGAATGACTTAGGAATGGAGTCCCCTTGTGGTGTGATGAATAGGATACCTACTCCTGATCCATGACCAGTATGAGACCCATCAAAATAAAGCTTCCAAGCTGATGAAGGTTCCATGTGAAAGATAGAATCATCAGTGAAGTCAACTATCAATAGATGATTTCCTTGTACAGGTGCATCTGTGAGTTGATCGGCTATTACTTGTCCTTTTATTGCCTTGCATTCAACATATTATATGTCACATTCACTCAAGATCATTACCCATTTTTCCAACCAACCTATCAATGTTGCTTGACTTAGAAGATATTTCAATGGATCAATATTTTCTACTAATTGTGTCTTGTGGTTCAACATGTAATGTCTTAACTTTTGAGTTGCAAAGACGACTATAGGAAATGCATGTTCAATGGATGTGTAGTTGAGTTCATATCCAACCAATGTGTGATTGATATAGTATATAGCTCGTTATTTATCTTCATGGTCATTTTGTGCAGGCAATGCCCCCAATATCGAAGTGGTTGCAAAGATATATAGAATCAAAGGTTTTCCTTCAATTGGAGGCATTAGAATAGGTGGTGACAATAGATAGTCTTTGATCTATTGGAAGGTCGCTTAACATTTGTCAGTCCACACAAAGGGGATGCACTTGCGCAACAGGTATTGAAATGGTTGGCATTTTTCTTCTAGTTGTGCAATGAAGCATCATATAGATTGTAATTTTCCTTGCAATGTCCTTAACTCACTGATTCATTTTGGTAGAGGCATGTCTAATATTTATTTCACTTTTGTGGGATCAAATTAAATGCCTCGTTGAGAAACTATGTACCCCAAAATTTTTCCTGAAGTCACCCCAAAAAAACACTTCTTTGGGTTCAAACGGGCGATCTGGATCTGATTGTAGCCTGAGAAACCATCCATAAGGCACAACATCTCATACCTTGTTGTGAGATCAACAATGATTTCTATGTTAGGAAATGGAAAGTCATCTTTTGGACATGCCTTGGTTAAATCTCAAAAATATATGCAAATGCAGATCTGTCCATTTGGCTTAGTGATAGGTACAAGATTGGATATCCAATCTGCATAGTCTATTGATCTTATAGACTCTACATCCAACAACTTCTTGAGCTCAACTTTCACAAGCAGTGCTATCCGTGGGTGTATTTTCCTTAACTTATGTTTGAATGGTTTAACATCTGAAAGTAAAGGTAGATGGTGCAACACTAATTCTGGATCTAGTCCTAGCATATCGACATAGGACCATGCGAAGTTAATCTTACATTCTAAGAAGAATTGTTGAAACTCAGGCTTTTCTTCCTTTTTCAATGATGTAGCAAAGAGAACCATTTTGGGATCCTCTGGTATGGCTATATTAACTTCTATAGTGTCCTCAATGAGCATTGCCGATTTTTCTTATGTCATGGGAAGAAAGTCTAATCCTCCATCCTTGGGCGCTTTAGGGAGGTTTTCACCCTCAGATATGTCCTTTATTTTTACTTTTGTATTGTTAGAAGGCGCCTTGCGGTTTTCACCTAAAGACATGTCTTTTTTTGTTTTATTTTTAATATTTTTGCGACTGGAGGATTGCAAAGTCTCCCTAAAGTATTATGCATAATCTAGGTCTATAGAAAATCCTTCTTTGTGATCCCCACTTGGTATGCCTTCATAAAGTCCCATGAATTCTATAATAGCTTTGTCATTCTGAAAGATGTCCATAGGGGGTGGGACTTGTTGATCCCAGTCAATGAATTGTGGGTAGACAAGGGAGATACCATCGTTAATGTTGGAAAAGGGTAGGGATGACGAATAAAGCATGCAAATAGAAGCTAAAAGTGTAAAGACATAATTGTCATCCTCAATTTCCTAGTCAGATTCTATCCAAGGACCATCTTCAGATTCAGACGAGTTATAATGATGGTCAAAGTAAAGGACAAATGGATTAGAAACATGATCAACGGATGGAAATTCAGAAGCATGGGATGTAGGCTTAGGCATGTCAGGCTCATGGAGAGGTTTAGGAATGGGGTGGGGTGAGTTAGACGTTGCTGGTGATGGTTTAGGTTTATTATCATTTGGGGCCCAAAAAATGCTTACCCATTGTTCTCATTTAGAAGGTCATCCAATAGATCAATGTTATACATGTGTTTGAATCTTTCCTCGAGAGAGGGTTCACCTGGTTCTAAAAATAGTTCATCAATGCCATAGTCACTGAGGGTTCTATCAAAACCCCATTCCCATTCATGCAAATCAGTTTCAGTATAGGAATCTTCACTTGTCTCGACACTTTCAGGAGCCGTTATGTCCTCACTCGAAAGTACATTGGTACATTGATCATCAATTTTGAGTTTCTAAAACCCTAGCCCTAGATACTTTGGTCTCTGAGAAGGTATGATAGGCTCTCTCCTTTCGGTGTTATTTATCCCAAGGCCACTAGTTCCATCAAAACCATGTGCTTTGCATATGTCATAGCCTTTTCTGTATATGTGTTCTAGTAGTGGGGGTAGTTCTTCAGGGTCTTTGTAGATCCAAGCAGATAATTCTACAATGTCTTCATCATTCATGTCTCCCCATAGTGTGAAGGTCAGTTTCAGAGGGACCTTAAAAGTCATTTTGGGCTCCAATGTGAAACAAGGCCGACCATAAAATTTTGGTGGCTTGGGTATTATTGTGATACAATAGGGCGTGTTTAGTTTGAATTCTTCGCAACCAACATCTTGGATCTTAATATTAGGGTCACCACTTGGTATGGTGGCGAGGGATGGTGTGGTGGAGGTTGAAGGAGTGGATGTGGATGGCTTGGTGAGTGTGGATGGATCAATGTATTTGGATGAGGTGGGCATTGAAGCCTCATGGTTGATGGGAACTTGGTGCTCAGAAGTAGCTCTTAAATTGGTACAGTATTGGAAAGGGTCAGGATCTCATGGTATGGCGATTTTAGTGCCATCAAAAGGGAAATTCAAACATTGATGGTAAGTGGAGGGTATGTCCTTTAAAGCATGGATCCACAGTCAACTAAGCAAGACATTGTAAGGTAGGTCATGATCAAGGACTTGACATGTTGTATATATGATGACTGGCCCCGCACAAATTGGAAGTGTGATAATGCCCTTAGAGGAGCATTCCTCATGATCATATGCCTTTATCACAATAATTTTTGTAGTGTCCACATAAGCATCAAAGAAGCTGAGAGCTTTAACTAGTTTTAGAGATTAGATATTCAATCCTATTCTACCATCTACTAAGATTCGTCTAACCTTATGTTTATGGATGAAGACTTTGATATGTAGTGCATCATTGTGAGATGGCTTTGGTGAAGAATAATCAAGGTCCAAAAAGGTGATGTGATGGGGGAAGTCAAGTATCTGACCATGGTTTCTAAGTGGTTAACATCAATGTCATTTGGTATAGAAGAATCCTATAAGACTTTGTCCAATATGGCTTTGTGTGTGGGTGAAATGTGGAGCAACTCAAGGATGGAGATTTGGGCAGGCATTTTGTTCAGTTGTTCAATAAGATTAAATTCTTCATTGGGTTGTAATGGTTTGGAAGAAGGAACATGTATGGTGATCTTGGATTGTCTAGTAGAAGGACCTGGTATGGTGACCTTGCCTCTACGGGTAGTGACATTACATTCTGAAATTTTCTTGATGGTGATGGTATTGACGTATTCGTCAGCAGCTCGAAGGTGATTATGATGGGTCCACTAGAATAGTTAAAGGTAGAATAGGTGTAATTGGGTCAATTGTCATTATTCATTGCACTGGGCGTTGAGGGGTTACCCAAACCATGATCCTATAGTGGGTTTTTATGAATGGTATGGTCTGAATTAGAAGAAAATTGTTGATCGTTGAATTCGATGGTACGATTGTCGATAAGATCCTGTATAAGATTTCACAATTGTCTACAGGAGAAAGTTTTATGTCCTTTTATGTGATGATAATCATAGAATGCATTATCATTCCACCATGATGGCTTGAACTAGCCAGAGTCATATGGTTTAGGGTCCTATAATGTGATGACATTGTTTTGGATAAGCTTCTCGAGGAGAACTTCGATTGGTTCACCCAAGGAGGTGTATGTGCATTTTTGAGGAAATTGTCTGGTTTGGCATGGTTGTCTTTGGTTTGATTGGATGGGATTGTTTTGGATAATGTTAGTGGTTGGTGTTGGTGTGGTCAGTGGTGCATTTTGGGATTAAACTCCTTTAAGGGTGATTGCAAGACCCGTCACATTTACTTTTTTACATCAACAATTCCATCATTAGTGATATGTCTATTTTTGACTCAGTATTTGTTTTTATCAGTGGGAACAGTTGGGTTTGTGTTTCTGTTGGTGTTTTTATTGCCATATTTGAGTTTACCTTTGGAAATTAGGACTTTTTCGAGTTGAAATCCTTTTTCGATAAGGTCAGTGAAAGTGTTGCAGCAATGGACCTACAGACCATATCTCAGTGGTCCAAGGAGATTTTTCACAAACATGGTGACTTTCTTTTTCTAGTATCTCCATAGGGCATCGACTTGCTAAAGTTCTCCATCTTTGGAGAAAAAGAATAAATGTCTTGCTTGTGTCTTCTTGAGTAATTCTACATAATGAGGCAATTTCAATGTATGTATCAATGTTATAGGCATAAGTGTCGACAAACTTGCTAGCTAATTCATCCCATGATTTTATCCCTTTAGGCAACTATGTGAACCATTCATGTGTGTGACCTGTGAGACTCCAAGAAAAGAGTCTCATCAGATAAGTATGTTCATAGGCCACATCTACACAGCTGGTTGTGAATTCTCTTATGTGTTTGATGGGATTAGTTTTTCCTCTGTATTTAGAAAATTTTGGCACCACGTATCCTGTTGGGAATGGTGGAATGCATAATTTTGTGTCAAAAGGATATAGACATAAGTCATATGACATGTGGGCCTTTTTGTTGGATAATTGCATGGTCTCCACTTGTTTTTGAAGGGCAACAAGTTCAGTTGTGAGTGCCTCTATGATGGGGTTATTTGTAGCATCACACATGCTGGTGATCGGTATTGCTTGTGTTCCCACTTGTTGTGATGGTACGTTTTGATTTGAGATGTATTGGTGGTGAGAAAATTGTGTGTTTTGGTTTAGAATATTTTGGTGGTGAATATTTTAATTGGGGATATGTTGGTGTGTGTGGACTTGAGATTCATAGGTGGGAATGTGAATTCTAGCCATGTTGGATTGAATTTGCGAAACTTGTTGTCCCTTAACATTTTGATGACCAAATGGAATCATATGTTGTGTTACTTGGTTTCCTTGTCCAAATTGGTAGATGTGACCATGTGGAATATTTTTATTTTTTCTTTGGTGAATGTTGGTGTTGGTATTGAGTTGTGATGAGTTAGGGACCTTGGGTTGAGGTCCTTGAATGACAACTTGTCTTTTGTTCCTCCCAAATGGGTTTGATGAGTTTGTTCCCATGTCATTAGTTGAGGACCCTAATAAAAGGTTTGATGATGGCATTCCCATTGTGTTAGATGAAGCTCCAAGGAGGTTTAATGTATTGGCTCCCATTGTGTTAGATGAAGCTCCAAGGAGGTTTGATGTATTGGTTCCCATTGTGTTAGTTGAAGCCCCAAATGTTGCTCTAACAATTTGTGAGGGAATTGCGGATATTTGTTGTGGAATTGAATGTGATGTGTTTTCTAGGTTTAATGTTCCCCCAATAGACATTGTATTGACCATATTGGATGTGTTTTTTGTAGTTTGGGTGGTGGTAGCACCAATGGAGGTAGCATTAATGGTATGTGTGGCACTTTGTGTTGTGGCTCCCGTGGAGGTATTGTTTTCATCATGTGGTTGACCTATTTGAGTGGTATGATTGGGGGATGCTTCTCTTAAGGTGTTAATGTCAAATCCTCTTGGAAACCTAGGCCCTTGGTCAAGAAGCATGGCTAGATATCTATATGAATCTTGTAGGATTAATTCTTCCACAAAGGAGGCCAATTCAGGATTTTGTGCAACAACTTCTAGGTCTTCCACAAATACTTGCCCATTTTCATCTGTGTATAAATGGTTCGAAAGGATTGTGTGAGGAATATGGAAAGTTTATGTCACTAAATGGATTAATGAAAGAGTTCCCCATGTCCATATTTGCATTCATGTCATTAGGAACATTATAAAGGTTATTGTCTTGTCCAAAGGGATCCATTTGTCTCCTTTTTATTTGTAGTCTTGTTTCAACCATACAAGTCTTGCTCAAATGGGGGAGGATGGAGGATGATCAAACCTCTATATGCAAATGATATGACAATATGTTTTTGGAAATTTTGATATAAGGAATGCTATAATGACAATGTTTTCTAAAGGGAAATGCCAAATGCAATGAGACCAATGAGGACTAAAATGAGGGAGACTAAAGGTGTTCTAATGCAAATGCAAGGAGTTATATGATGCACTCAATATTGAGAGATTTAAGAAAAGGTATACTCAACGATTCAAAGTTTGGTCAATGTCTCAATTTTGGAGTGTCAAGGGACTTGTTTGAAGGACTAAAGGACAAGGTGACAAAGTGAGGTTTCCACACTAGACTAATGAGTTGTAAATAGCTCACAAAGGGATAAAGACTAAAAGAAATGATTTTGATGAAGTCCAATGACAACGTACTTTTGAAGGCAAAGATTTGGCAAAGTATGGAAAGGGTTCCTATTCTAAAGTTTGCAAAATGAGGACCTATAATTTTATGTATGCTAGGATGATAGTGAAGCCTAAGGTGCAACTAAGAAAGTGCAATGGTAGACTTATGGCAAGCTAAAAGAAAAATAAAGTGCAAGGATGGAGGGTTTGAGAAATTTTGTTTCGGGTTTTTGGACAGAGACTTCAAAGAAAAAGTGTTTGAAAATTCCTTGGAAATGTTTGCTTTTGGGTTTTTGACAGTGCGTGATTTTCTAGTTAACATGCAATTGTGTCATTTAAGGTGTCAAATGTGTTGTAGAGGATCAAATGCATCTCAATTTCAGAAAATGTGGTGTTTTAGGTCATAGATGCGGCTCAGGAAATCAATTGTGTTGCATAGGAAATCAAATGTGTTTCAGAATAGGTGAATGTGTTGTTTAACTTAGCAAATGCAGCTTAACAAAGTGATTGCATAGCAAAAGGTAGAAAATGGGGTCCAAAATGTCAAATGTGGTTCATAATGCAGCAAATACATTGTAGGAAAAAAAGTCTGGTTTTGTTTGAAATTTTGGAAGTTTTTGAGGATTGTTTTAGTTTGAGAGTGTTTTCTAGATCTGCAAAAGGTGTTTATTTGTTTATTTGTTTTAGAAAACACTTGGAAAACACATTGTCTTTGAATTTTTTGAAAACAAGCACAAAGAAAAGTACAATCCTAGGGTTGGCAAGGACTATATTCTCTGGATTCCACGAAGATTTTACTTTGACCGCACTTATTTTTAGTGGGTGATTTAGAAGCTTGGCCACATAGGCTCCCCCTTACATTGCACTCACTTCTCTGTTCAACCAAGCTTCAAGTCCCCATGAATATCCCATGGAAAACTTTTCACCTCTACTAATAATTGTGAGAATGTGGATGCCTTGGCAATGACCATTGTTGCACCGGTGAATAGATAAGGTTTTTGGATTCTATACAAAAGTTTTTAGTTAGGACACCCATTCGAGTGGCTACACATGAGGCAAGATTAGCTTCAATAAGGAGGAATTCCAACTTGAAGAGGTTACACTCAACAAGGTTTTGGGGAATTCACTTGTCTATGTGACACATTTGCACTCGTAATCCTAAGTTTTGTATTAGGATTCATATTTATATACCGGCCAGGAGTAGCTCAGCTAAAGAGCTTCATTGTCAGTTTGAGTCACCTTGGGGTGAGTAATTTTTCCCACCAAGGAAGGCCCAATTCCTAGAGTCAATAAAAATTTCTCTTGCAACCAAGATCACACAACTGCGCTCTATTATTGAATCGGGTTACAAAAAGTGGAGACACTAATTCATTTTAATTATCAAAGTTGTAATGTGGGGAGAAAACCTCAAACACTTTGTTCTTTTTAAACTTTAACTCAATGTGAGACCAACAATGTTCATTTTAAACCCATGTCATGAAAATGCATGTTCATTTTAAGCCTTATGAGTTGTAATGCAAGATTGTGTTCATTTTAAACCCATGAGTATGCATGCATGTTCATTTTATCCTCGTGAAATGTATATGCAAGTTGTAGTTTGTAATGAGTTGTTTATTTGATTAAGATTGTGAAAAGATTTAAAATACAAACAAACAAGGGTTAGAATCCATGCCACATGCTGCAAATTGAATATTAGTAACCCAAAACCTCTAATCTACTAAACAAAAAAAGAGCAAATCTGGAAATTTTGTAAAACCCGAAAAGAAAATTTTACCAAGCAAATGCATCTTGAGGCCGAAAGCTGGAAGTTACTAGGAAGATGCGTTGTTATGCAGAGAAAATGCATTGGGACAAAAAAATGCATCTCTTAGGCCTGCAAATGCATCTCAGGAAATTGAATGTGGCGTTTTGTTTGTTAGATGCAGCTCATAAATTCAAATGCATCATTCTTGAAAGAAAATGCATTTTGACAGAGTGATTGTGTCTCATAAAGGTGCGATTGCGGTGTTTCATACCTGTACCTGCAAAAATGACAAAATAAAGCTAATATGGGAAACCCTAGTATAACTATGAAGAACAAAGGAGGGAATGATGCAAAACAAAGAACAAAGTTATCCAAGTCCTTCAAAACCTCCATAGCCCTTCTCCATTTGCTGCAAATATGTTCTTTTCCCTTAGATTTTTGTGAGCAATTATGCTTATGAATATGACCTAGCAAATATTGAAGGATTTCTTATGATAATTCAAGTAAAACTAATCCTACATGCAATAGAAAAACCTAAAAAATGACAATGTTATCCTAAAAGCATGAAGTGTGAAGTGTATGCTAAGAGATGTAAATGCAAGATATAAAGTCTAGATGTGTCAAATGAGGTTGAAATTTCCATTTTATAGAAATGTAAAATTTGAATGAAGGGCCAAGATTAAAAGTTGAGAGTTTCCCTAAGATCAATGGCCATAAATGTATGAGACAACCCCTAATTAGGGTTAGGGAAACATTAGGGTGAAATTTGAAATGAAGGGTTGAGATTTGATTTTAGAAAAATCAAATCAATGGACAAGAATACATGTGACAAGAAGATGTGGCAAAAAAAAAGAGGAAAGTGGAGAATTAAAATAGAAATTTAAAGTTAATTCCCACAAGAGGTTGAGTTGACCTTTTAAATTAAAAATTAATTTAATTCAAAAGTGGTGGGGCCACATGACAGTAAATAATGTTTTAAAATTATTTACTTGGAAAGAGGGAAATTTAAATAAATGATTTTATTTAAATTTGGATGAAAAGTCAATAGGACAATTAAATAATTAATTTTAATTATTTAATTGTGGAGGAAATGAACTAGTAATCAAATAAATTATGGGGGATTTATTTAATTATGAGTAGACATTAGAATTAGAGACGTATTTAAATAAATAGAGTTTATTTATTTAAATAATTAGGAGAAAATAATTAAATAAATTTTAATGATTTATTTAAGTAAAGAGGACATAAGGAATTAGTGGCGTATTTAAATAAAATCAATGGAATTTATTTATTTAAATAGTCAAGAGGAATAAAAGATGTGAATTAATTAAATAATTAAGAATTTTTTAATTAATAGATGAATTTAGACAAAAGGACATAATTAAATATTTTAATTATGTTAAGAGGAAATATGGAGAAAATTGAGTTTGTAGGCCTAGGTCAATTTTATGTGTCTACAATAATACTGAAAAATCTAGCCCCATTGGATCAACAAAAAGATCTTTTAGTAAAATTGAAAATTAGGAAAGTACTAGAATAAATAGAAACAACAAGTACATTAGATTTCCAAAGAAAAAAATTGGAAAACGGTCCTTTCTAATTACCACAAACCTAAACAACAATAAGATTAAACTTGCAATGATTGATCTTTGTGCGGACCTCAACATCATTCTAACAACTACTTAGGAGAGACTGGTAAGACATAAGCTTATTATAACACCTATGAACATTAGTCTAGCTAATGGTTCTGGCATGGATACATTAGGCACATGGAAGAATGTTGAAGTAACCTTAAAAGGGATAAAAAAAATAGTTGATTTTGAAGTTGTGGACATGAAGGAGCCCTTCAAAAATTTAGAGTATGCTTTGGCTGAAATAGTTTGTAAATTGTAATGGTATAAAGGAAAGAAATCTCCTTAGCAGATGACAACAAAATAGTTCACATTCCCCTAGGTAAAAGAGAAGAGAAAACCTATATAGAGGAAATTGCACAAGAAAGAGAAGACAAAGATCCAAGGAACCTGTATTCCATTTTAAGGTTACCCACAACAAAAGAGGAGGAAGATCCTAATAGTTCCAGAGATATTGAATTAGATAGTGACAATGTTAGTACTAGCAACGATGACGTTTTAGAGGCATGGATATTGTCGTAGAGGAAATATGGGTAATGGTTAGAAAACATAATTAAAGCATTTAGAGTACAAAATACTAAAAACCATGAAATATTGATCATATTATCTCATACTCAATAAAATTAGGAAAATAATGCTTCAAAGATTCAAACAAATATTATAAAATCAATTCAAATGATAATTAAATCCAAGAAGGGGTTGGGCCCCTAGCTCGATTGGCTAAATCTTTCCTATTGCAGGAGGTTGGTCATGAGGTCTAGTCTCCCCCACCCCCGTGGTACCAGAGGGCATGTCGCACCGGCACTGCCGGTCACATTAAAAAGTTTACCAGGCGCACTACAGTTTATAGGGGGTCATGCTACCCGATTCCTGCAGTCTAATAAATAAAAAATAATAATAATTAAATCCAAGGAACAATACAAACTTTACAATCCCATTGTAGGATTATGCTCCAAATAAATTAGATTGATCTATTAAGAATAACCCATGATTGCAAAAGCTAGAATAATGGTCTGATTCAAAAAAGGATGCTCAAATTGCTCAAGATTGCTCAAGAAATTCAAGAATTCCCAAGATCATAAAAATTGTGAATATGCTCAAGATAATGGATATGACTTTTTTTTATATATTTTCAAGATGTCTGATCAATGATGGAGATTAAATTTGAAGATCAACAAATGAGAGGAAATTAAGGAGATCAAGGGTGGAGGATGAATGAGAGCTCAAAATATCCCTATTTTCATGGAAAATTGGTTAAAGATATTTCAGAGGGAATATATCTATTCAAATTTGAATTCAAATTATGGAATATTCATTTTGGATGGAATATGCCAGTTAGATATTTTAGAGGGAAGAAGATATTTTGAAAAGAAAATATTCTCTTTTTGAAAAGGAATATGTTTTGTGCAAATTGGAGAAAAAATAAGAATTAAATAATTAAGAAAATTATTTAATTGCAAGGATGAGAGAAAATTAGGATTTTTAATTAAATAATTGAAAATTATTTAATCAAGTGGGATTGAAGAAAATTAGAATTAATTAAATAATCAAAATTATTAATCAAGGTGGAAAGAAGGAAATTGAATTTTTAATTTAATAATTCAAAATTATTTAATTAAGGAAATATTAGTATGAAATGATGAAAAATGATGAATTAATCAAATAACGTTAATTATTTAATTAATAAATGAAAATAATGAATTTAATCAAATAATTAAAAATTATTTAATTAAATTAAGGAATTAGGGGATAATGAGGAAAAATGGCATTAAAAGGTGAATTTGAGATGTGTGATCCATTCAGATAATTTTAAGTGTCTACATTTTTCCCTTCTTTGAGACAATATATTTGTTATATTGTTTCAAAGACCTGATGCTGCTTAGAAAAAAATTAAAAGTTTATTTGATGCCCCACTATGCCCCAACGGAGGAAGGAATGATAATAGGCTACCCCCTCAAGAGATTGAATGAAAAAATTATTTTTCAGGTCAGACTAGTGACAAGATGATGGGACTTGTTCTGCAGAGAAGAGGATGAAAAATAAAGCCATAGGGGTCCTATATAATGATCAATATGGATGATGAATGATGAAAAATAAGCTAATAGGTGATATAGGATGAAACCCTAGGTTTTGGGGACCATATATATGCCTTTGGAGACATTTTCAGCTTATTTGCACACTCAAAATTATAGATTTTCAAAGCTTTGATCCTTCTAGATTCCCAAACACCTTCACACGATTACACTTGAACCTTGTGCTACACACCATCTGAATGTGATCTGATAGTTCTAGTGGCCCATGAGAGTAGGCCCCTGATATGTATTTGACTATTTTGTCTTTGCACGTACTTTTAGGATCTTTAATTGCTAACCAAATAGAGGAAAACAAATGCATCAATTTAGGATCAACACATTTTGAAACTTGACACAATGTGTTTTCTTTGAAAAGTGACATGTTTTCTTTAACATAATGTGATTGATGAATCAAGTTGTATTTGAAAAAATTAGCCGCGTCTAACTATTATAGAGTGACATGTTTACAAAAATTCTCGAGTTTGAAAATGAAAAGTGATGCTTTTAAAAAAGTGTTCACTTTTGGCTATTATAAGCAATTCATTTGCATAAAAGGTTGCTCTTGCTTTAGGGCTTAGTAGAGAGGGTTTTTTTAATCAAAAGTTGGACAAATTGACATCATGGGCGCTAGGCTTGTGGGTAGTTGATGCAGGAGCATCCAGTGGTGTAAGGGAAATCCTACATCACCCAAAAATATATTTACTTTCATTTATATTTTTGTAGATGTTTTTGCATTTCTGGATACCCTTTTTGTCGAAGAAGAATTCCCAACTTTCAGAACCGCTTTTCTACTTTTTCTGTTCAACTACTATTTTTAGCAGGTATGAATTTGAAGGCGTGAGGACACGGAAATTTAAGGGAAGCTTCGGGATAGAATAATAAACACTTTGGTGAAAGAATAAGGCTAAGATCATTCCCGGTCCAAAAGTTATTCAAGTTTTAGTTTCTGCTTTTTGCCCTACAAAATCTTTGGAGCTAATTTTGAGGGACTTAAAGGCTCCAGATGGGCCTGATCTTGAGTTAGGGCTTCCAAAAGTTGGTGCATAATTAGAATGTTGTTTTTGGCTCCAAACGGGGAAAGGGGCTATTTATGGGCTGGTTTCTAATTTGTTTGGGGAGTTTTTGGGGAAAGAAGATCACATGTTGCGAAAAGGGGAATTTCTGTAACTTTATGTAGTTTGCATGTATTGCATGTAGTTTGCATGTTTTTTTTGTGATTTTTTTGTGTCTCGGGTTGCACCCTCATCAATAGTACTACATCCTCTCATGTCCTAAGAGTGGAGACCAAAGATCATGGACCAGATGTCTCTCTTGAGTGAGGAGGACATATAATTCCTATCATTAACTAAGATTTACTACATCACGTACATGCTTGAGCTTCAAGCACATCAAGCTTTTATGACTGTTATCATTTAGCGTTGGCACTCAAAGACCGTGACCTTCAAGTTCCCTACTAGAGAGGTCACTATCACTTTAGAGGATGTTTGGTTAATTTTTTGGATTCTTATTGAGGGTGCCTGAGTTGTATATGACTTAGATAGAGGTATAGAGTCATTAAAAATACTACTAATAGATGATGACCTAGAGATTGATGATGGGCATATTGACTTGAGACCTTACATTGGTGCAACCAATGACATTATATTAGTACTATCAGGGTTGATCATTGGTCATATCATGCTTGATCAATGAACCAAAGGTTTTTCTATTGGTTAGGGATTTGTGATTGAAAGTACGATTCAGGATGGGACCATGTTTTTATGGAGACCTTGCATCCTTATTCACCTTTACAATGATATGCACCAAGAAATTTATAGAGAAGCTACTATCATATCTGCAAGGGTAACACTACTCCATGTCTGGGCATGGGAGCATATGTTAGTTACTTGGTCAATTTGGGAGGCACAATGAGGCCAAGGAGATCCCTATGCACACCTCTATGAATCCATGTTTGCACATTGATGACTAGGAGACCTTCATTATAGGAGAGGTATTTTTGATGACATGGATCAATTCACATGGAGGCCTTAGCTAAGATGCAAGGCATGAAATGATGACCATCTCCACCTAGAATACTATTATCGGACATGATTGGTTATTGGGTGTAATACACATATATTGGAGAGGCATTTATCAGATAGAGTTTTTCAAAAATTTATGGAGATGTAGGATGTGCTTGTAGATGACTACCACACTATACATGCTAGAACTACCAAGGAGATAGCTAAGTGGGATCCCATGGTACCACAAGAGGAAATGCAAAATTTCACCTAGCTTGCTCCATTAGCATGGGTTTGGGAAGATGGTCCTAAGTATATGGGAATTACAATAGATTATTATGTATGGTGGGTCACCAAGAGACCGTTGTGATTCACTCATTCAAATGGTGGGGCTGGTGTAGTAGGTATTTATGAGAGGTAGAGCCAAGGTGAGCTCATTACCAGAGACACATAGTTGAGGTGGAGGCAGAGGAAGCTATGGGGGTTATGATGGAAGAGATAGAGGAGATCATGGACCACAACAGTAATAAATTATTGTTGTGGCCCCATGAGTAGAGGAGGGTAGGAGAGAGGATAGGAGACAGGATGATCAAGATGTGCACCTTAATCTAGTTTTATTTGAGAGATATCAAGATCGCTAAGAGAGATTGATATCAAGTACAATAGGATAGCTTGGTGCCTCATCTTATTCAGAGGATTGCTGAGAGAGATCAGGTGACATGATCGAGATCAAGAGATTATAGAAAGAGATGTTGAGATCACCCATTGTTAGTAGGCAGATGCATATATTTCTCAATTGATAGTTGAGAGAGATGTAGATAGATCTCAAAGGATGTAATTGGAGTTTGGGCAAGGAGGAATGATCCCTATGACCCCACATTTAATAGGTCTAATTATTAGAGAGAGAGGTGACATATTATCAACTTTATATCAAGTGGTTGTACCAATAGGACAAAGGAAACCTAGGTTCTCTACAAGGATCGTCACAATAGGTGGGTCAAGATGATTAGATGATAGATCCATAGGTAGACCCTCTTAGAAATTATAATAAACAGGTGGACAAGGACACTAGCAACAACAATAGCTAATGGTCCCTCCACCTCCTTATCTTCCTCATTATCAAGAGGAGAGAGTTATTTCAATATAGACCCTTGTATATATTATTGATGTATAGACATATTGATTATATAGATATTCTTTTATATATATTCATTTGTTATAGATAATCCTCATGTACATAAATTTTGATGTATATATCTAATATTCACATATTTTTATGATTGTATCATGATATTCATTTTTTATGATATATATGATATGATACTTTTTGGTGTGGCTATGATATTTATGCTATGTGATGTATTGATGTTTATGGATGCATGCTTATGATAATTCATGATATTATGATGTATGATTCTAATGATTTGTGGACATAGGATATATGATATGGAATAATGATGTATGGATACAATTCTTTTTATATATTTTTGATATGATATATGATGATGTATGATAGATGATATGAGATGCTATTGACAATTTATGGATGCAGGATGTGATGGATTTTTTTGTATATGTCATGATACTTGGATAAAAATATTAGTAATATGAGTAGCATAGAAGAATTTATGATTAGATATATAGAATAGAATGAGATAGATGAATGAGATGTGTTGATCAAATACCCATAAATCTATTATTATTAAAGGGATTCAATATTTTATTGGATATGTGATGAGATAAGATAAATGATTTTTTATTTTTCTTTTAGGTTATGCTAAATAATGGAGCAATCCTTATTTTGATATAGCAAGTAGGCATGATGCACCAAGGTATGAAGAACCAAGATGGAATTGTATCTATAGCATGGGCTTTGACTCTGTAAACGAATAGGAGTATCTGTGTTCATATCTAACATATGGAGACCTTATTTTATCATGTGAGATAATGAAACCATCAAAGCAAGTAGACCAATACACAAAAGGTATAAGAACCTCATATGCACAATCCATTGTATTACTCGGTAGTATCCCTACATACACAAGGAAAGTATTTTCCAAGGTTGTATTACAAGGACATCCAACAGATAGAACATATGAAAGTGATGACTATGCCCCATTACACACTCCTCTAGAAATACCAAGATATTGAAGATCAAGGCGTCTTCGAGTGAGTGATGGAATGAGACAAAATATAAAACCAAAAGAAAAGACAAAATGATAATACACATCAATGTCATCATATCTCTTTCCAAAAAATCTAGGTTTAGTTGATATTTGAAATGATGTCTATTGTAAGAAAGATACATCCGTTAAGACATTCATTGGATATTGATGTTGATTTAGAAAATAATTTAGGTCATTGATAAGAAAGTTGATTAGCATGTTTTATCAATGATCAAGACTCATGATTTTGTGTGAATTTTTTTGTTTCAACAATTGTTGTATTTTCTTTTATTTCCTTCATCAAAGATGAGGATGTTGATAGGTTTTTTATGGATGGAAATTTTATTACAAATAGATGATTAGTGATGGGTGATTTTTCTCCTTTTTTGTATTTTTTAAAAATATTTTTGAGCTTTTCAAATTATTTGAGGTTGTTTTTGTTATTTTGACACTTTTTGAGTTTGTTTTGGTATTATGCACTATTTGGATGTTTTGATATTTTAAAAATTATTTGGATGTTTTGGTATTTTCAAAATTATTTAGATGTTTTGGTATTTTCAAAATTATTTGGATGTTTCTATATTTTCAATATTATTTGGATGTTTTTGGATTTTCAAATAACTTAGGTGATATACAAGAATCCAATCTAAAAACTAGGTTCAGGAAGATTCCCCTAGTTAAATGCTAAACTAATTCATTATGAGTTAGATAATATGACCTAAGGGAAATGGCAATTCGTATTGATAGTGATAGATACTAGTCAAACACCAAGCCATGCTAGGGATGTAGATGGATGGAAAGAGAAAGATTGTTTGACATATGGTAGATGGTTCTTATTTACACATGGTGCATTTTTTCCAAGTTTTCACCTAGGTACTTGTCCAAAGCGCCACCGAAGTGGTTTTCACTAGAGGATAATTTTTCTCTTTACTATTTCATCTTCTTCTTTTTTATAAAAAAAAAAAATTATTTTATTTTTTGATATAAGATACCCTTCATGGGTTAGGCATAGAATTATTTTAGATGAATATTGTTAATATGATCTTGCAAGGGATCCCCTTTAGGTGTTGCTAATTGATATTCTCCAGATCCATAGCGTGTGGTAGTAACAAATGGCCCTAACTAGTTAGGTTTATAGTTAGGTTTAAATTTACCTTTGTTATCCTTATCTAAATGATTCTTCTAATTATCCTTGAGGACTAGGTCTCCCACTAGAAAATATCAGTATTTGATTTTCTTTTTATAGCTCCCATAAAGATGATTCAAATATTCTTGCAAATGATTAAGTGATTATAGATGTCACTCATCTAGCAATTCTAGCTCATTTAATCTAGACATCTAGCACTCTTCATCATCAATTAGGTGTTACAATTAAACCCTTAGTGATGGAAGCTCGACCTCAATGGGTAAAATGGATTCGGTTCCATAAACCAAGGAATATGGAGTAGAGCCAATAGGTGTTCTAATACTCTTTTGGTAAGCCCATAAGGAGGGATTAGTTGTAAGTGCCAATCTCAGCCAACATCATTAATAGTCTTTTTCAAGATTTTCAAGATAGTATTTTTTGATGCTTCAACTTGATCATTCCCTTGGGCATAATAGGGTGTAGATAAACATTGATGGATATGAAATTGGGTGCAAATTTTTTTAACATCCTAGTTTTTGAAGGGTGTTACATTATCTGTGATGATGATGGCTTGAGGAACACCATATGGGCGTATTAAGTAGTTAAGGATAAACTTGGATATTTGTTTACCTATGATGTAAGTCAAAGTAATGGATTCAATCCACTTTGTAAAGTACTCAGTGGAATTAATGACGTTGAATATCTAGAATACTAAGAGGGAGGTGAATCATTATTCTACCAAACCACTTAACTACTAACCATTCAATAATTAAAACATATTTAACTACAACTATAAACAGAAACATGGAAGGAATCATAACATCACATGACACATGAAAACAAAGATTTTTATGTGGAAAACCCAAAGTGGGAAAAACCACAATGAGGATTAGATCATAATATATTATAACCAGTCATAAAATATTACAGGGCACATTGCCAGGACACACTATCCTTGAAAGGCTCACAACTTGAAAATGATTACAAAAGAAGTATGGCTCATTGCCAAAAGATGAACTAATGAAATACACCTTTTGTGTGTTGAGTACAGTTCAAATTTAAGCTCTGCAAAGAAAAATCATGCACCGGTTTATAGGTTCACAATAAATGCATCAAGTGGATACAACTTCACACACTATCACACTATCGCACTTCACTACTTTTAGTATGTCACACATCACATACGCCTCTCATCTATATCCTTTATACAAAATATTTTTTTCATACATATATACCAATCTTCATCAACATACATCAATTAGGTTGGCCTAATTGGATGTAAGCATACTCGATTTAAAATAGCTTGTTGACAAAAAGAAAACTTCTTTGGCACTCAAAACAAAGCATGCAAGACACAAATCTAGTTGACCCAGACCAAATAAAGAACTTCTTTATTTTAAAACTCTCAGCCTATTCAACAAAAAATATTGTAAACTCATCCATAGGTGCAACTGATAGTCCCGATCAACATATTAAAACCACATATATAGATATTCTAACACGAATAATTCTTGACCAAATTACCACATCAGAGTACCAAAATCACTATTTATCAGATATACAAAAACTATCACAAACCAATGTTGGCATCAATGACAACACATTAGAGAGATTCTTTTTCATTCTTCCAACAATCTCCCCCTTTTTCATTGATGGAAACATGTACCAAGAAATGAAAAAAAAATTCATACTCCAAAGCCAAAAAAGTGTGCGAACATAACTCCCCCTTTCAAATATACACAAAAATTTCACAACATTAAATTCTTCATACACAGATCTGTCTCCATGTAGAACCTTCTCTCCACAAAATCTTCTCCCCCTTTAACATCAAGGACAAAGGTTGTTCCAACAAAAAAATAAACAAAAGGAAATGTAGAAATCTTTTAACTAGAACTAGGGGCACCTTGTAATTCCTTGAGAATAGCTTCCCAAGCTGGTTTTCCATCATCCTAGATTCCCTTAGCTTTGATAAGTGTTTGATACAATGATTCCAACATAGCTAGGCATGCTTCTCCTTCTTTGGAGTGCATGGAATAAGATTCATTTTATCTAGTTTCTTTGCATCTACTAAGGCACTTGATATAGGAATGTGTCTGGTCATTACCAGATCTCCAAGTTGTCCAAATTGTCTTATAGCATCTTCTTTCTGCCTCTATAATATGAAAAACTTGCTCTACAAGTCTGCAAAAGAAGTCTAAGCAATATAAGTTTTGTCATCTAAAAGTTTGTAGGTTCTAGAGGCATTGGTAAGTTGAGACTTGAATGAGTCCATTAAGTCTATAATGTCTCAAGTGGCATTAGACAATCACATGCAATATAAAAATAGTAGATGTGCTTCCTCATCATAATCCTTTACTTCTTTCAAACTTTGCAACACTCTCTTGTGTGAAATTGCACATTTATCTTGTAGTACAAGTAGCCTTTTCTCTAGAAGCCTTGATTTTGCTTCTTTTTAGTCTATATTTTAATGTTGAAGGCATATTATTTCACATAATCAACTAAGAGCTTTAAGTTTTCAATAGGCACTAAAGAATTATTAATTGTGGCACCAGAGGCTATCTCCTGCAAAGCTTTAATAGCTTCATTCACCAATTCAGTCCATCTCTTATAGGTATGTTCAATTTCATGTGTTCTAAAGTTAAGAAAAGTACCAAAAAAATTTATTCTTTCTATTGGTGACATCTTGCTTAGATCCACATAGCCTAGGTGAGATGGAAGTTGAATTAACTGAGGTGGTAGCATAGAGTGCATCCTTGTTTCCCTTTTCAGTAGGCCCTTAATATTACTTTTGGATGATTCTCTAGATGGCTTTGAAAACTCAGTGGTCCTGGGGAAATCTTCTTCACTTCTTCCAATCACTATTTCTTCCTAATGTTCTTCCTTCTTACCCCCTTCCACTTCTTTTCCTTCTTCTTTAGAGGGTTTTTTTGATGGTTTTTCTTTCTTTTCTTCCTCTTTTTTGTCTTCATGATCTCTATGATTATTTTCCTATTTTCCTTTGTTTCCTTCATTTTAATTCATGTCTTCTTCTTCCCTTATTACGATATCCTCATTGTGTTCCTTTGGATTTTTACCGGTATCATTCTTATGTTGATCTTCAGTGTGTTTACTAGTTATTTCCTCTATATCATTTGAAGGAGTAGATGTCTCTAAAGCAACATGTGTTTCACCAAAAAATTTCATAACAAGATGATCTTCTACATCTGTAACATTAGTTGTCTTGTTTGCTTGAGTTGTATGAGATGAAGAACTGGTTCTCATCCCATAATTCTTCACCATTTCCCTTACAACATTAAGAGTTTCTTGCCTGACTTTTTCAGTACTATCTTTCTCTTTAGTCATTAAAATAGTGACTGTCTATTTTACTATGAGAAATTGGGAACATTCTTTTAGCAAGTTAGCAGCATCTTCCTCAGATAAGGAGGATCCATATGCATTTAAGGCATCAGATTTAATTTTGTCTTCAACAGTTATAGCTTCATGCCTTCTATGTAATAATGCTTCCCACACATTGTCAGTCACCTTCTTCCTTATAGATTCCATAGTCTCATTAAAAATAACCACATATTGAACAAAAGAATCTACAATTGTTTCCTTATCCTTTTGATCAACTTCATCAAATAACCTAGAAATAGCTAGCAAGTCTTTAGAGTCTACCATATTATTTACTAAAACTTCCATATGTAGAGGTGGATGATCACTTACCAAAGGAAAGATTGGCATGTCATCCATAGCATCCGATGTGCCTTTTTCTTTCTTCTTTTCATGCACATGGATTTTAAAATCTTCCATTTCATCTTTTGTCTCTTCATTAGATGAGATATCAACATTTTCTTGGGTTTTTGCTTCTTCATTATTGGTGGAAATACTGCTCCTATTTCTCTTCAATTTTTTCTCTTCTTCCTATCCAGGATCAATTTCTTCTTGTATATCATCACTAAGTTTCTTTTTCTATTTGTTTTTTTCTTTATTATTATTCCAAGAGTGGAAGAAGCTACAACAGGGGGTATGTCCTTTCTTTCAGAAGCATGAGTACTAGGTCCAGTTGAAGTAGCTACATTAATTGTTACAGGAGTGTAGTGTTATTTCTTCTTTCCTTTCATTGCGGTAGTTGCACTGGGAGTAGGGATAGTAGTAGCAGATAATCTTCCTGATTTCCTAGGTCCGGAGGGTAGTTTAGCATCTTCAACCCTCTTCTCATTTGCAACTTCCCTTAGCCTTTCAACCTCATCCTTAGAAAGTGAATGCAGATTGAAATACGCCTCAACATTTTTATTTACTCTCTTGGTCCTTTGAGGTGCTGAAGTATCCAAATGCACTTTATTAGACTTCTCTTCATATGTGCCATGATGGGGTAGAGTGGGATCCTTAGGACTACTTAACAACATTTCAATGAGGCCCTTAGCTATTTTCTCATCAATTTCATAGCCTAGAGGCTCTATCCATAGAGTTCTAGGTTCAACCACTTCTATGATACATTCATCAATGGAAATAAGAAAGGCTATCTCCTTTACATATTTATTTACCAAGATCCTTGGAACTCTATCTCTCTCATACATATTGTTCTAAAAAAATGCAAAGAATGCAGTTAAGGAATCATTATGTGCTCTGAAATCTCCAAGGGTATTTAAATATTCAAAGATTTGATGTGCCACTCATATGTTTCACTCCTAAATAATGTTCTTCCTTCTAGGTGGCTCCCTTAGAAAGTAAAATAGTAGAAAAACTACCAATATACCATACTTAAATGGATACTTCTTTGTCTTGGTCTGGTTCAGGTTATCCATAAGTTACTGCCAGATCAACTCACATGGATCATAGTCTCTTCCATTAACCATCATCTCATATACAACATAGATCGACATTGCAGACATTGATTTTCCTTTGTTAGTAAAGTAATTTTTTTGACCAATCATGACAACAACATGCCTCACAATGAGATTTTTAATAGGTTTGGTTGTCAATGCTCTTCCATCATATGTGGCACCAATCAGCTTCATGACAACATCACTCTTTACAACTTTTAGCACTAGTATAGGTCCAATATCACTGAGACCAATTACAGCCTTAATTACTCCAGCTACACTTATCCACACAAATTTTTCATGTGCTCTGCTAAGTTCCATCCTTACAAACTTTGAATCCATTTCACTACAAAAATCAGAGAACCAATTCCATACATCTAGGTTTTTTCATACATTATTTTTGAATTCTAGCTTCATTGAGAAATTGTCTCCAACTAACTCCTTTTCCCATATTTTGCAAGTTATTGATGGTCAAATTCCTCCAATTTTGTGTGAATGTAGGTTCTTGTATCCTCAGTGGGTAAAAAACTACTTGGGATTTCTGAAAATGCGCCCACGCGGTCCATTTCGTAAACCTTCCAAGAAAATCTTCTGAATTTTGGTTGAGGTCTTTCAAAGGTCTCAACCATAGTGGGAGTGGCCATTTTTCTTTCAATTTTCTTGTATATGATTATGTAAATTTCTTATAATTAAATCCCACAAAGTACAAATAGTTGTAAATAACTTTTTCAAGCCTTGACGGGAACTAGGGTTTGATGCCAGTCACTCAAAATCACCATTGAATCACTTCAGCTCACTCTCCTTTCTCCCAAATGAGTAAAATCGATTTAATTCGACTTCAATTTTCACTTTATAATTTATTGATTTTCCCAAATTTTGCATTTAATGCATTCTACCTTCAAAAAGTTGATAGACACCTTATGAATACACTGTAAACCCTAAAATGCTCTGCAATCTTCCAAATTTGCATATTTTTAGATGAAATATTTTCCAACACCTTCAGAATGACATATTATAACACATATCCTTGTGTCATATCTTGACACGTCTTATATTGAGGGTTTATAAGATTTTTCTAAAGAAGCTCCCCCTAAAACCGTTACTGGGTTTAGTTTTTAGAAGAAGTATCTGCACCAGATGCAGGTACAAATGCGTTTGATTCT
The DNA here is from genome assembly GCA_007115665.2 of Sequoiadendron giganteum. Lineage (NCBI taxonomy): Eukaryota > Viridiplantae > Streptophyta > Pinopsida > Cupressales > Cupressaceae > Sequoiadendron > Sequoiadendron giganteum. The sequence continues at coordinate 387,699,849 of CM021104.1, forward strand.
TCCTTTTTCTTCTAAAAATTCTCCATTTCCTTTTTGAATTTAGTAGGATCAACCTTCTTCACTGTTTTATTCGTTTGTTCCAAATTAGAATTCTTCCCATTTTTATTTCTGTAGAATTTTGCAATATGTCCTAAATTCATTACATGTGTAGCAATACCCTTGAAATGATTGAATCATTCTACCAATGTTGAAACTATTTATCATCATTATCCGACTTTTGTACTCAATAGCTCTATGTCCAAATTTATTGCAAGAAAAGTATTGTCCAACAAAGAATCCAATATTCTGATTCATTCTATTCCTACACTGTGTTTCTTTATAACCAAATTTATTGCATGAAAAATAAATACCATTGAAATATGGGTACCTTTGAGTATTTGGATACTGGATGTGATTTATTTTGGTAAAGCTTCTTTGATTCTTGAGTTGTCTATTCTTTCCTTGAGTTTTCCTTTGATTGTCAACTTTGTTGGGAGTTTGATTTTCCTTTGAACTTTGTCCTTCTTCAAGTCCTAAACAACCTTTATCCTTAGTTGGTTTCTAAAATGCAATCAATTCATCAAGCATTGTAGAACTTATTTTGAATTTTTCTTCATGAGCTCTTGCTTTCTCCAAGTCAAATCTAAGTGTTACCACTTCTTGTTCAAGCTTTGTACATTTACCAATCTTGCTCTAGATTTCATCTTTCTAACATTCTTCAATTCTTTTCTTTTCTTCCATTTGAAATTTTAGTTTGGTAATGTCTTGATTTGATTTCTTCAACTGATCATTGACCTCCCTATTCCTTTCTTTTAATTTCTTTATTTGCTCTCTTAACTTTCTAATGCATTCATTCACTTCACTCAATTTTTCCTTTAGAGTTTCTTTCTCATTTTTAATTTTTTCCAAGTCTCCAAGAGAAAAATGGAGTTCTTCAGTTGCAGAGATCTCTTTCGGAGGAACAAGACACTTTTTATCATCCACGTGTTCAAACTTCAAGATCTTCCTTAAGTTGTTAAACTTTTCCAAAGGAACAAAGCTCTAATACCAATTGTTGAATATCCAGAATACTAAGAGGGGGGCGAATCAGTATTCTACTAAACCACTTAACTGCTAACCATTTAATAATTAAAATATATTTAACTGCAACTATAAATAAAAACATGAAAGGAATCATAACATCACATGACACATGAATACTAGGATTTTTACATGGAAAACCCAAAGTGGGGGAAAAACCACGTTGAGGATTAGCTCACAATATATTATAATGGGTCATAAGATATTGTAGGGCGCGCTACCAGGACACACTATCCTTGAAAGGATCACAACCTAAAAATGATTACAAAAGAAGTATGGCTGACTACCAAAAGATGAACTGATGAAATACACCTTTTGTGTGCTGAGTTTAGTTCCAATTAAGCTCTGGAAAGCAAAGTCTTGCACCAGTTTGCAGGTTCACAATAAATACATCAAGTGGATACAACTTTAAAAACTATCACACTATCGTACTTCACTAATTTTAGTATGACACACATCACATACGCCTCTCATCTATATCCTTTATATAAAATAAATGTTTCATACATATATACCAATCTTCATCAATATACATCAATTAGGTTGACCTAATTGGATGTAAGCATACTCGATTTAAAATAGCTTGTCGGAACAAAACAAAAATTATTTGGCACTCAAAACAAAGCATGCAAGACACAAATCTAGTCAGACCGGACCAAGAAATTGACTTCTTTAATCACCCATGAAGCGAACATCAATTAACCATGTTAGCCAAAAAAATATACAAACCCAAGTTTATGTCTTTTAAAACTCTTAGCCTATTCAACCAAAATTGTTGAAAACTCATCCATAGGTGCAACTAATAGTCTTGATCAACATATTAAAACCACATAGATAGATTGTCTAACATGAACAATTCTGGACCAAATTACTGAATCAAAGTACCAAAATCACTGTTTATTGGATAGAAAAAAACTGTCACAAACCAATGTTGGCATCAATGACAACACACCAGAGGGCTTCTTCTTAATTCTTCAAAAGAATGATAAATTATGGCCATTGGATGATTTGGGTGAAATCTTTCCAATGAGATCAAGCCCCCATTACAAAAAAGGCCAAGGCGTTGTTATAGGTCAAGTTCCTATGCCAGATCACCATGTTGTTGATATTGTAAGAATTTATTTACGTACTGATTTTCCTCTTGTTCCATGGTTGGCCAATAATACCTAGTCTTAAGAAAAAAAATTCCTAGGGTAACACCACTCGAATGTGACCCCCACATGCATTCATGTACCTCCTATAAGGCAGTTGTAGTTTTTTCCAAGTTAAGACACTTAAGTAACATGCCATCGAGACTTTTTCGATAAAGGGTATCACCAATAATTATGAAGCAAGAGGATGTTTGAATAAAGGATTTATGGAGGTTAGTGGTAAGTTTAGGTGGAATGATACCATCATGAAGGTATTACTAAATTTCATGGTACCATGGGGAATTGAGATTAACAACTTCACACATGAATTGAAATTCAAGGACTTCAAATACTGGTACAAGAATCTATCCCATAATAAATTCACACTTATGGATATTATGCTACATATCTAGTAGAGACCCAATGGTTGCCATAACATCTACTACTTTGTTGTTGACCCTTTGAATTTTCTCAAAATTAATGACCATAAATTATTTTTCGAAGTTTTCAACCATTCTTTTGTATGGTATTGACTTTTCATCTTTAGTTTGGTAGTCATCATTAACCTATCGTACTACTAATTGGGACTCACCATAAATTTGGAGTTCCTTGATTTTCCACTAAATAACTATTCTTAAGCCCGTTATGAGTGCTTCATATTCACATATGTTATTGGTGCATGAAAAAGCTAGCCTGTAGGATTTTAGAATGCAATCACCTTGAGGGGTGATAAAATAGAATCCCTACCCCTAATCCATGTTGTGTATGGGAACCATCAAAATATAGCTTCAATTGATTTATTGATGTTATAATAAACACTGCTTCATCTATTGAATTTAGACACCAAAGGAAAAATGATCATCCTCCCCTACCTAGAAATCACAATCTCTATGAGGTCTCTAGATGAAGCTAACCATGGTATCAATCCCGTGACTTCATTAACCTGTGTCCCCCACATGTTTCTACATGATCACTCCTTGGTATAGATATACATATGGAGCACCAACTCCCGACTGTTGTGCCACTGGCGATCATAACACTGCTATATGATCCCACGCCCATATCATCAACAAAGTAACTCTGCAACTTAGGCTATGTCCCCCTTTGTATACAATGTCATGCAACTAGAAGTATAACATGCCTAATAGAAATGGTCCCCATGTATATACTATCTCCTCGTAGACCATCCCTGCCAGCATCTCTCCCCAACCTACTGGGAAGCTGTGACCCCTGTGATCTGGAATCATAACCCCTAAAATTAGTGTGCATAGTAGACAATCATATCTATCATATCTCTTGGCCAAGGTCTCCAATATAATCTCATAACACTGAATCCCAAGCTCTGAATCATCATGACAATCATAGTAATCATACAGGGCCTGCAATCCTTGAATGGGGTCATATCAAACCCACTCTCCATGAATCGTCAACTGTAGGATCCGGTACACATCCTCCAGGGTAACCATTGCCTCCCTAGTTGGTAGATGAAAACTACAAGTCTTTGAGAGCTATTGCTCTGCCAACACCATCAACATGCCCCTGTTTTCCCTGATAATGAGCATATAGGTAACATAGAACAATTTGAGATCTAACATCACCTATTTCTCCACATCATCCAACTAGTCCCATTGTTGAACTACATCTGGTCGTGAATCCTGCATGTAAATAGGAGGTAGAACAACCTCAAGTCATCACACAAAACCATCATGTCAATCTCAAGTCTTCATTTGACATATTGGACCTAAGTTGACCAAGTCATTCTTTCCAAAACCGAGGAAAAAATTTCACAAGGCAATTGCATCACTGTTTTGTCAAATTCATCACATAAATTCCTAGTGGCTCACAATTTCAATTATGTCACTCATTTTTCACATGCATAATTGTGTACCATGCTTTTGTCACCCAATTTCGATTGTGTCACTCCTAGTCACGTGTGCGACTCAGAAAGTCAGTTGTGATGCACCTTCAGATGCATCACAATGCAAACATCCCTACCCTAGACTTGAGCAATCATGTCAAGACATGAGAATTGTAGTGAACCGCTTCTCACTTGAATCACTCATGAATGCAATTGCATCACACGTCTTGCGACGCAATTTCCTATTAAATGTTTCCTAGCTAAAAATGCATGAAAATCAAAAAAATCACGAAGTGGGTTTGTAGTACTTATTGGGGTGAGTGCTCCCTCAAGACAAAGGAAGGTCTGGATGTGGTAGCCTATGTGTGCAGCATCTGGAATAGGTGACATCTGCTCAACTTTTCTCACTCAGAGCTCCTAAGTTTTCTAAATTTGGAATGCACAAATGACTTATTTTCTTAATCAGGGTCCTATTTATAACCTAAAATTAGGATTTGCACTTGGCTTATGTATTGGGCACACTCTAGGACACCTTTAAACCTATATTTGACCTCCCTTAATGACCTCCAAAATCAATTCTGTCTTCACCGTTGAACTCATGGCGATCAATTTATCTTATAGGGACAATTTTCCATTTTTTTGAATTTTTTGAAAATTTGTAAAATTTTCCCAAGGGGGCATACCTCTACCCTTCTTTTATCGGGGCATCTTTTGACTAAATTTCTTTGACACACCATGATGAACTACATTATTTCAAAGAGGGGAAAAATTTAGACACTGAAAAATGTCTTAGTCGACAAACATCATTTTTGTTGGTCTTCGTCTCTGCATAATTAAGTAATTTTAATTATTTAATTATTTTTTATCACATTCCTCTATTAATTAAATAATTTTTTATTATTTAATTAATTTTCTCCTTAACCCTTATTCTTCTATGATCAATTAAATAAAATTAATTGTGTTGCTAACACCCCCTTTCTTCAATAATTAAATAAATCATTATTTATTTAATTTTTTGTCTTTTATCATTCACCTATAGTCAAATGATAATAATTGTTATTATTTGTCTATTTATTGATCTTTTCCCCATTCCTGTATAATTAAATAATTGTCAAAATTATTTAATTAGTTAATGTCTCACATCCATTTTTCCCCATTTAATTAAATTGATTTCATAAATCATTTTAATTAAATGCCCATTTTCTCCCACTTGTCTTTTTCCTCAAAATAAATAATTTAGAAAAATTATTTATGCTCCACTTGTCCAAAGATTCCTTCTCATGAATTAATTAATTTCAATTTTTAATTTCTCCTTTTTCTTCCTCCACTACCTCACTTTTGAATCTCAGTCGTCAATTGACTCTAGGCTCTTTCAAATCTTGATCGTCCATTTTGTAACCTCCACTCTTCTATGTTACACGTCTTCTCGTCTGTCGATCTTGGAATCTTTATAGAAGTTCAATCTTGATCATTCATTCGAATGGTTGTCTATAAAATAAGCTTCCCTCCATTTTTGATTTAACAACCACTTATCTCTAACTTTCATGCTCACTATTTGCAAGTATTCATACATGTTAGCTTTGATCTAAGGGCATATTCATGAAGGCAGATTTAGGAGAGACAAGAGAAGTTAATCAACTTCAAATATGGGGAGTGCTTTTACTTGATTATTTCATTTTCCTCATGCTTGTTTGTTTTCTCTTGTTTAGATTGGGTTATTTGCTTAGATAGTGTTGTGGTTGTAACTAGAATCTAGGCTAGCTTGATTTTTTCCCATCTTACATTGGTGAACCCAACATGAAGACAAGTTTTTGCAGGTTTTGTATGAATTTTTATTTAATTTTTGAAGGTTTTCATATGAAATGATGCAACTAATAGGTTAGAATCTACATTCAAAATAGCGATGCATTCATGATGCATAGTGACGTAACGGATGAGAAATGACACAACTGATAAGAGAAACAACGCAACTAATAGGTAGGAATTTGCATTCAAAATAGTGATGCATTCATGATGCGCAACGATGCATCTATGGGTGGGAAATCTGAATTTAAAATCATGACGCAACTGATATACAATGACACAACACAATGACACAACTGAAGCTGAATGATGCAATTGCCTGATAGGTATAAAAAATTTATGTTTTTCAGTTTCCTTTAAATTTTCCTTTTGGGTTTTTAGTAGATTAGGTTTTTTTGTGTGCTAACTATCTCATTTTAGCATGTGGTTTTGGATCTAAGGAGTTTCAAAAAAATTTATTTAGAAACAACAAAAAAATTGAGCTTTCATTTTTCATTTTAGGGATAATCAATTTTGTTTTCTTTGCTTGCAAACAACTACAACTTGCATCAAATTCATAAGGATAAAATGAACTTGCATCTCTCATTCATAAGGCTTCAAAATGAACAACAAAATGCATTTTCTCACTCATGGGATATAAAATGAACATGCATCACATTTCATTGGATTAAAATACACAAGTGTTTTCAAATCGTAAGCAAGGGTTAAAATTAATGAGTGTTTTTTGTGTTTTGTGGTTTGTAATCCGTCATTAGATGTGTATGCTCTCCTCTCGCACCACTTGGAAATCTTGAAGATCAAAATAATTTCTTTGGAACTTGTACAACCACCCCCACATTTGGATTTTGGAATTAAAATGAACCCCATGTGAGTGTGAGGCAAAGGTGTTGTGTATGCTCTCTCCTTGTGCTTCGTGCAATCTGGGAGATAAAAAAACAATGTACTTCATTACTTTTGTATACATTTTAGAGGGTCTTCCACCCCACTTCGGAAGGTTGGAATGACCCAAGTGATAACAAGCTAAAGCCAAGCTCTTTCAAACCACTATATCAATAAGTGCCACCCCTACTAGCCTCATGAGCTACATCGAAATCCTTTCTTAGAAAGGGAATGGGAGGCCTCTTGATTGACCATTATCTTGAGCTAATATTGTCACATGTATGGCCACCTTGAGTGAATTCCCTTACTAAGAACCAATTGTTTTAGTTTCCAAAAACCTTTATACACTCGTTGATTGCAAGAGGTCAGACCTTTGAAGCCACCCCACATTTTCACTATTCATGTGTAGAGACAAAAATTCCTCTTTGGGGAATGAGACTTGGTGTGCTTAAAAAAATGAGTTCCATGTAAGGGGGAGCCAGTGCCACCAAGTCTCTAGCTATCTGCCTTGTTTAAGTGGTTGGAGCAATCCAAGTGAGGATATCAACCAGTGGTTTCCTTGCCAACCCTAGGATTGTGCACGTTTTCTATGAGTGTCATTATTCACATTGAAATAAAAAAAATTCACACTAAAAATAAGATCAAACCAAGTGTTTGTGGCTATATTCTATTTTTCCCAAATAGAATTTTATCAAAATCAGTCAAAAACCAACTCAAAAACTAGGTCAAAACCATCAAAAGTGAAAAATCAACATTATGTTACTGCAACTACTTCAAATTGGCTCGCAACTGTATTCTATGCTGCAAATGCTCATTGGAAAACCACAACTATTATTTCTGAATCACATTTGTAGAAATAAATCCACAACTAACATTGTGAACTGCAACTATTAATAAAAAACCCACATCTGAAAATGAAACATTTGAGAAAATAGTGTCGCAACTGCCTAATAATTTGAAATTCATAAAATCCATGTTCAAAATCAATCAATTCATTTTAATAGTGATCCTAAATTTTAAACTAGAGACTTGGAGGCCTTTACCAGTCCATCCCATCATCTCATTTAGGTTTTCATAGCATTTTAGGTTACATCCTTACTTTTCATATTTGATCCTAGACCTTAGGTTGCACTTATCCTTTCAAATTCAGACATAGAAAGACTACTAAGCCTTTGGACAATCTATGGTTTCTTATCCAATTTGTCATTGAATTTCATATTTCACTTTACCAACCTTTTTCATTGTCATCTTTGGTCAATACTTGAGTCTCAAGCTTGTGTCCTAGTTTAGATTCACCTTGTCAAAACTATCATCTTGATTATGACAAAGGTCAATGAAATTTGGGTTTGTTATCTTGGGCCTACATTAGCTTGGTTACCATCCTTTGTCTTAAGTTTTAGGATTCATATCCTTAGTGTCATCTTAGTCTCATTTAGATTCATATCATACCCTTTGACCATAGCTTCATTATCCATCCTTAGTCTTGGAATTATATTTCACTTTCACTTTGCATCCTTATATCCCCAAAACACAAAAACATAGCTTTATTTCATCTTAGCCTTAGCATCATTTAGTCTCCATATCATTTTCCTTGATCATTAATTAGTCTACCTTTTTTTTCCTTTGCATCCATTAGTTTCATCCTTTAGTCATCATTATCCTTGCATGATCACCTTGCATCCTTAAAACCAAAAAATACCAAAAACATAGTTTAGTTTCATATCACCTTGCATTACCTTCCAACTTGCAAGACTCACATGGTTGAAACAAGGTCAAGAACCAAAAGAAAGGACATTGATTTCTCAAGTGACACTTTCATGAAACCCTCATTGGATCAAATTCAAATAAATCTACTCCATGAAGAGAAACACCACAAAGAGACCAAACCAACACATTGGAAAACCTAAGTCTAGAATAATTCAACAAGAATATGACTCCCAAAGAGATTGAAAGAGATTACCAAGACCCAAGGATTTTGTGCATGGTTTATCAGCTCATTGGTGCTGATCCTAATAGATTCTTATATGCACTAGCCAAAAAGGGTGCTAAAATCCCTCAAGGCTTTGATGTCTCAACAATTGTAGAAGAAGATGCCCAAAATCCATTTGCATTTGACATGCCATCTTCATAAAAAATGTCAATTATACCACTTGGTACAATAACACACAAGGAAAAGACTACCACACATATCCCTAGCATCTCCACATTTAGAAACAAGGGGACCCATGCAACAACACAAGGACAAATCTTTAAATTTGGTAATACATCCAATTCCATGGGTAAGACCTTCACAAATCCTCTTTTTCAAAATACAAACCAAGGTCCCACACCTACACTTTAAAACATGAATCAAGATCCTTCATTCCAATTCCAAAGCAATAACCATCAAATCAAAATCCACTAAACAAATCTAGGAGAATTCACATTGTCCCACAAAAAATCCCAAATCAAAACACCAATCAAGGAACTACATTCTCAAACACCAATCAAGGACCTACATTTTCAAATACCAATCAAGGACCCACACCATCTTTCCAAAACACAAATTAAGGACCAACATTTTAAAACACTATACCAAACACCAACATGACTTTTGGGACAGATTTGAATGTCAATTCTACTCCAAATAAAAACAACACACATTAATATGGTAACCAAGGTCCCACACCACAGAATGTCAATTCAAATCCAAATCTAACATATGATCTCAACACCAACATCATAACACCAAATCAAACCAATCCAACACCATCTCTTGTAGATACTTTGAAATAACAAATGCATGCTATTCAACAACAAATGACAAACATGCAATTGGGAACCAACAAGAAAACCTATTCCATGGAGGAATTGTGCCCCTTTCTATTTGACAAAAATATATACATGCTACCCTTTCCCCCTCATTTCACAACACCACCTTTACCCAAGTATGAAG